>CAJVGC010000592.1:40138908-40166002 GCA_910822075.1 Senecio squalidus | reverse complement strand
TAGGAACAAATGTTTCATGCCACATTTGGCGTCCTATTTATTATTGGTGCCTAAACATTATGGGAGGGGATAGTTGCTGTGTAGAGCCCAATATGCTTTTCACCCAGAAAAGTCGGCAGCATATCTGAAAGTAGGAAATGTTAACAAATAAGTGTAGTTAGTGTATGCAACAACATAAATCAAAAAGCAGGTCATTATGTGGGCTTACTTCATTTTTTTGGCCTTTCCATCTAGTACATCACCATCATTAGATTCATCGTTCTCGTTTCCTGAAGAGGTCACGTCCTCTGTATCAGATTCTTCCAATATTGCTCTACTGAATGCAATCATTTGAAAGTTGTTAGGTACAGCAATAGAAAATGGAATGTGTAAATATAGTAATTTATTTTTTTATCATGTGCGTATTTAACAATGGACTAACCCTTTCTTCTTGTCCTCTTTAGCTTTTGAGGGGGTAGCAATTGTTGGGGAGTTCTTTAGTTTCATCTGGGAGTCATCGTGACCATCACCTCCATCTGGTGGAGTGGTAGCAGAAGCAGCATCAGCTTGTGAATCAGGATGGATAATACTCCAACAATTGAAGCTCTCGAACGATCCATATTCAAAGTAAGTATGAGATTTGATTTCCAACACATGCTCAGTCCCAATCACGTTCAACATAGCAAGTGGCAGGCCTGTCTCGTTGTCTGAATCAGGTTCGGCATCTTCGGCTGCCATGAGTGATTGAGCGGGAGCCTTGATGAGTTCAGTTGCAGTTTCATCAAACATCACAACCACAGTATGGGCTGTCTCATCAGAAATCACTACTTCAAGACGATACCTGAATAACCAATGATGCAAATTAAGGTGAGTATGATGTTAAATTATGATGACACTAAAACAACTATGTCATATGTATGATGCATTACCTAAACACAGGATAAGAAATGTCCACATTGCATGCATCACACCTCCATCGGCCATCTTGTCTACTTGCACCTTTCTTGCATTTTTCACTTTCGCATGATGGATAGTTCCAGCCCTTCTTTGTGCGGAAACCTTCAATTTTTACCTTACACTGAAACATTGCTGACTGTGAAAACACAAAATCCGTAAATACTCATTAGAGACCTAACCAAATATGATGATAATGTGCAGGGGAAAATGAATACATCATTCTTTCGGTTGCGTGCCCATATGAGCAGGTTCTCAAGAGTGCCTTTCCTTGATTGGGAACTGTCAACTACTATGGATCCACTGTCCGGCTCGGCACTGATGGTAAGCATTAGAATAGCATATGTTAGGGTGGTAAATTAGATAAGCGAGACAGGAGTATTGAAAAAGTGTCAACCTGTTTTCAGCTTCCAAATCCTGTATGCATGGAATTTCAGGGTTGTCATAGATGACAGTTGAAGAGCTGCTTGACAAATACACTTTATCTACAATCAAAAGTAAAAGACCGTATAAGAGCATGAACATTGCTAGACACAAAGCAAACCATAAACCAACTGAACCTACTATTGTAATCCTTGGGAGAAACGGCAGCTAAGACAACCGGGCATGGGCCTAAATGTTTCGTTTTCATCTCAACCAAGACATCACCTAGGTTGCCCCATAAGGTGACCCTCATTGTCTGGCCTCTATATAAGGAAAGGATAAACATTAGTGCCATTACTTTATGGAAACAAATGTCCTAGACGTACGCATTAGGATTTACCTCTGGTTGGCGAGAGTAAAGTCTAGATTCTTAGTCCCAGATTTTGTGTACATAGTTCTCCGAATATTAGTCACATACCCAACAACATCTGCGAGTAGGAAATGATTTATAATAAAGAGACTGAGTCGCATAAATGATCACTCATGTAAACCAATATACTTAAACTTTCAAAGCTTACCAATCATGTACTTGTTGTTTGCAGGCTGTACGTCCTCCAACTCCACCAACTGAAATGGATATCTGACATAACCCTGGGGGCCAGCAGAGATCTTCCGTATTATAGTTTCCCCATTAAACTCAAGCATGAACTTGTGGTCCTTAAACACGCGGAAATCATCCTTGTTGGGAAGAACAACAAAGTTGCGCACAGAATAAAGGCTCCCTTCTTTCAACCGGTGAAAATTGTGAGCGACATTTGCTCTGGCAGTACAGTGAACCATTTGACCCTGCAGGGATTAAACATTGTGTCAAAACAATAGCCTGAAAATCAATTTCTAATGCAAAGAATTTACCTTAGAGTCAGAGGCAACAAAGTCTGTGCTCAAAAAGCGCCCAGTCACATTACTCACATCCCAAACTCGACCTATCATCACGACAATCGTTCCGACAACATCAGCATCCAATTCATCCAACCATAAATGGGCAGATTGTAGTGATGTTTCCGTCTTGTTTGACAATTCAATGGAAGAGCCTAGCTTCTTTGAGCTGCGAGACACTTTTGTTTTTGGCATGACAGGTTTCTTTGAGGCTTCCATGGAAGATTCAACCGGTTCAGGCACTTCCACAGACTTAGCAGCAGACTTTCGAGACAATTTAGGCATGACTGAGGCTATGTGGTGTATGTGGTGGATATACTTTGTGGAACTTAACCTGGGCATCAACCCATTTACAGCCTATGGCTTTCTTCACAGGTGTAACTGCCAAAGTTGAAAGGGTGTAACAGCAGCAATGATGACCACCATTTAAGGGTGTTATGTCAGTGAATTTGTAAGGTCTAAGTGGCGTAATGATTTTATGCATAGGTTGTAAATAGAATGGTAAATATGAGTTAGCAACTTCTTTTCCTGGAATGCATAAGAGGCTTGCAAGAATGGGTTAATATGTGGTACTTAGCAATTAATAGACACTCCACATTAAATTAAAGAACTCAAGATTTAGATATTATAGATAAGTCAGCAATCATGGCATCTATTGAGGGTGATCCTAGTACTGCAAGTGATCAAGATACTGAGAGTACATTATCTGACAACGAGACTATTTCAGCTTTAACCGCGGAAAATAAACGTTTAAACGACGCCTTGGACATCTTGACGAATCAATATAAAGATTTGAAAATTGAATTGTGTTGTGAAGTTCACCTGAAGAATGATTTATCCAACAAGCTTAAGCAAGATTCCAATGATACAAGGGAATATCAATGTACTATCGATTTACAATCAAAACAGATCGACATGCTTTATGAATGTTTGGAAAAAGAGAAGCAGTTGTACATCGAAAAGGAAAAGGAACTACGAGACAGCGAGGTCAAAAGATTGGAGCTTACCAGAAAGATTGAACAATTTCGGACTTCATCTAACACATTTACTTCCATTTTGAGTCATCAAAGGCGCAGTGGAGATCGTACTGGTTTGGGATATAATGAAACACCTCCACCTTTTAATCACAATTACAGTTTTCTTAAAACTGAATGTGACGAGAAGGAAAATAGCGTTGGATCTTCCTGTGAATCTACCTCTACAAAGGACGATCAGACTGAATCAAGTACTTCAACCGAGTCGAGTGTTTCGAAAACAAAAATGAGTACATTAGCTGAAAACTCAAAACCCAAACAGCCTATGGATGATTTGAAGTGTTTTAAATGCCGTGAACATGGTCACGTGGCCTCGGTATGTCCAATGAAGAAGCGAAAGCAAGCCAACAGATCGCCTTCTCCGAAGAAAGAGCAAGCTCACAGATCGTCGTCACCGAAGACGAAACAAATGGCTCGTTCTTCTTCACCTGTACGGAAACAGGTGCCTCAAAAATGGATTAAGAAACAGGAACACACGGGTGTTTCTAATGATCGTTCATTTCAACCGCGTCCATTTCGACCGTCTTTTAGAACTTCTACTCCATACTGCCCGAGTCAGAGAGTAAATTCATCTTATCGGCAATCGAGATCTTATTTTCCACCAAGGAACCATCTGCATTCTAAAGTTCAAGCTACTGTTACTAGAGATGATGGTTTCTTCAAGGAGTTTGTCTACGTGAACGAAAGCGGTCAATCAAGACGTGTTATGGCATGGGTTCCCCACCATAACTGATCATTGCTAGCTTAGCTGAAAATTTTTGTAATCTTGTAATTTCTTTTTATGAAAAATAGAGTCGACATGAAAGGTTCAAAATTTCATGTCGATCTTAAAAAAAAAAAAAAAAAAAAAAAAAAAAAAAAAAAAATTAGAATCGACATGAACAGCTCAAAATTTCGTGTCGATATCTTAAAAAAAAAAAAAAAAAAACTTTTCTAACGTTTGTTTGCAGGTTGTGCGAGTACGAGACTCTACTCTTGAAAACTATTGTTTGAGACGTTGTTCATCGTCAGACAGCTCAGGGGGAGTTTTGTTGTCATTTATGGAAGCTCGAAGAATACAAGCTAAAATGATGAACTTAGTTGAGTCAACTCGTGATGAAGACTTTGATAAAGAACGAAGTTCACAACAACAAAGGGAGCTGCCTAACTCTTCACAAGTATTAACGGAGACGACTAACTCTTTGAAAGCGTAAACGGAGAAGACTAAATCTTCACAAGCTTAAACGGAGAAGACTGAATTATTGCAACAATTCAGGGGGAGTTATTCAAGACAATGATGAGTTAGAAGAACCTGCAAGGAACATAAGGAGTAAAAGACTATAAAGACTTTGAGCGTATAACGGAATCTAGAAGCAACAGTCAAGGGGGAGTTTGTTGGTGCAATATCTGTGACCGTTGTTCTAGATTAGTTAAGTCTTCAGTTATAGTTTATTTGAGTCTGTAATGGCCCAATAGCATTGTATTGTTAAGTGGGCTATTTAGTCTGTTATGGGTGTTAATGGACTTTGCATAGTCCATGAGCCCATTAGTGGCCCAAGCCTGTAAACATGTCTTTATATAAAGAGACATTGAGTTTAGGTTTAGGTTGGCAATTCTGAATGGTTTGAAACAGACTGAGAGAATTCTGTGAAGAATACTTTATTGTAATTGAGTGATTCAATAATAAAGTATTTGGAATTCGGTAATTTCGTTTTGTTCTTATTATTATTAATATCGGTTATTACTTGTTTGATATACTGATTACGAGATTCCGCCTGGTGATTAGTTTGGTTTAATCATGTAGATCGGACCACTGGGACCTACAAAGCTGACGTTATTCTTGGTATTAAGATTAAACGTCAGAATAAGGGGATTGTAATTACGCAATCTCATTATATTGAGAACATACTCAAGAAATTTAATCGTGAAGATTGTTCTCCAGTGAGTACTCCCATGGATCCAGCAGAAAAGCTTATGCCTAATACAGGAAAACCTGTTGATCAGCTCGAATATTCTAGAGCTATTGGTAGCTTGATGTATGCTATGACAAGTACTAGACCAGATATTGCATATGCTGTTGGCATATTGAGTAGGTTTACTAGTAATCCTAGTAGACAACATTGGAAAGCAATAACTAGGGCCTTTAAGTACTTGAGAGGTACAAAGGATTATGGTTTATCATATCTTGGATATCCTTCGGTGTTAGAAGCATATTCAGATGCTAGTTGGATAAATCATGTTGAAGATTCATCTTCTACGAGTGGATGGGTGTTCTTGCTTGGGGGAGGTGCCATTTCATGGGCTTCCAAGAAGCAAACATGCATCACTGGTTCTACTATGGAATCTGAATTTGTAGCATTGGCAGCTGCTGGTAAAGAAGCAGAATGGCTACGAAATTTGATACATGAGATTCCCATATGGCCGAAACCAATAGCACCAATTTCTATCCGTTGTGATAGTGCTCCCACCATGGCTAGGGCCTATAGTCAGATTTACAATGGGAAGTCTAGACACTTAGGTGTTAGACATAGTATGGTTAGAGAACTAATCATGAATGGTGTTATATCTATTGAGTTTGTTCGGACACATCATAATTTAGCAGACCACTTGACGAAGGGTTTAGCTAGGGACTTAGTGAATAAGTCGGTGATAGGGATGGGATTAAAGTCCATATAAATCTACTATTTATGAGATACCCAATTCCCTTCTAATACAACGTTAGAAGCTGAATTCAATGTGGAAAGCTCATAGTTAGAGATTGGAACACGAATGTTGATCTTCCCGAGGTAAGTGTTCAGACCTGCAAGTGATGGTTAGGTTGAAGTTTACCTTCTTAATGGTTCTTTTGAAAAATTGCAACTGCAGGTGCAAGAATTAAAAGGACCACCTATGTGAACATGAAGTTTTGCCGCTTCAAGAAGCTTGGACTTGGCTTCCTATATGTTCATTAATGGATTAGGACACATGGCTTGTTATAGTGTCAAGTATATGAATTGTAAAGTATTGTAGAAACTTATGTGTATAGTATCTTCAGGTATTCAGATGGATTGACGGGTTCAATCGTTACGACACCCCGATTTTCGATTATTTGGAATGTGTATTATACTAAGATGAAAATTCAATCGCAAGACATTTTCATTTATGCATTTGTTTGTTTCGTTATGTTTGTTTTATTTATGTTCATATATCTTTATATATGATTTAGTAAATCAAGGATTACACTAAAATGGGGGAGGTTTGTTGGTGATTTTAGTGTCATCAACGGTCATTTAGGTAATGTGATTTACTAGAGAATGATGTGATTTCATGATCAGCTCGGAAACGAGTCAGGGAAGTGTGGAGTGCACACTCGTTGAGCTAATATGAACTCAACAACGACAGTAAAGCAGGGGTCAAGGGGGCTGCGCCCCCTTGCGGGGTCAAGGGGCAGCGCCCCAAAACCTAAACGATTTTTACTAATCAGCTTTAAGCTGATTACTGAATTTTCCCGCCTAATTCCCTAAAGTTGGGACAGTTTTCTGACGGTTGAAACCGTCACAAAACCGTTTGTAACTGCTGTCAATTCTGTATCTAATACAGATTTTCATTCTCATTTTTGTACTAACGAAAATATACATAATTCCTTACATTTCCGATTTGTGATTCACTGCCAAGAACACAAATTGTCAATTCTCATTGTATTATCCCGATTAGGATTTCGTGCAACCCTCAGGCAATTGATAGGGTCGAAATACTTAATACGGAAAGTGAACTTACACGATACATTGAGAAATCCGAGATTATCACAAACCCTAAATTATAACAATCTTTAGACTCATCTTTAGGCTCATCTCTAGGTTCATTAGTGTTATCACTTGTCGATGAAGAAGAAAAGAAATTTGGGTTAGTTGTTGGTAAACCACGAGCAATATTTGCCCACTGAGTGATGAAGTTGACCATTGTGAATCCATCTGCGACTTTGTGAGATATGGACACTCCAAGTGCAGATCCACCCCCGGTAAAATGGTTTAGTTGGACCTCAACCAAGTTAGAGCTAGTTTTACCAACAATACAACCTAGACCATTAGGACTGAGTTCATATAGCTTTTCGTCTTGCTCTTTCTTGAAAATGAACTCATCGATCCGGCTATCATGAAAAGCTTCCAAGAAGTTAACTCCTTGATCGTTACAATCAATGTTACCCCCGGTGGAGAACCTACCTGCGAATGGGTAATATTGTGTGAAGCATTGAGATAATGACTTCTTTAGGATTTCTTTGTCACCATTATTGTAATTTTGGTAGAAGAAAACCAATGGGGTGTAAATGTTGGATACAACGTTATCGATAGCCGAAAAATTATAAGTTTTTAAGTGAGGAGGTGTTGGGAACGACGGTTTAATGGTTTCTTGAGATATGATCATCATCTTCATTGTTGATGACAACATTTGCAAGTCATATGATGGAATTAGGTATGCTTATTTATAATACAGGCTACGCTTGATTGGTTTCTATTTTCTAATATCATTTTGAATGTTGTTTATATTCAGTCAAATTTGATGGTCTGAATATATTTATAAAATGATAAATTGCATGTGATAATTAAACTATTCTTCATAATACAATAAAAAAAAATTTAATGTATTGTTTTCTTCCTCCTATACATGGGTTAAGGTACAATTAATAATGTAAGTAGTATCATACCATGTGCTTACATGTGAGAGCTTTTTTGTTTTCTTTGAAACGTCTATATCAATAATTCGGGATAAAGATGACATCTAATTGGACAGTGATATCGAATTGGACGACATGTGTGAGTTTTATCAATATTAATTTTTACTTTTTCTTTAGGTATATTAAAAGTCTTTTAAATTTAAACTTGTTTCATATATATACTCCTTTAAAGTTAACATATATATCTAAACTTTATACAATGACGAATATATCTCCTTTTACTTTATCATAATTCACATCATCTTCTTTTCATAACCAAATAACCTTTTTATCATGATCAGTATAAATGGGTGTTTTTAATATGTAAAAGTACGTTTTCTTGCCATCGCTTTTTGCTAATATGCCACTCAAAAAGTACATAAATGGGTGTCAAACGAACCAATCTTCAATCTCAAGGAATTAAAGAATCAATTCAACAGTTACATGTGTGATTGATGAAAACCATCTATGTAATTGTGAAAAAAGAAAAAAGAACAAAAAAGGAAAATCTTTCACTAAAATAAGAAACTCTTAGACCATCTTCGATCTTAAGTCATTTTCAAATATATCTCTATTTCTATCTTTATATTTAGAGAAAATAAATCATCTTTTGAGTATCTTTTTCTTCTAAATTTTTTTTTTCCAATTATCTACTTTAAAAACTTTACTCTATAAATTTTTTATACAAAATTAATTCAATTTTATATGAAATAATTATTCATTTAAGTTTTGATGGAACTTTTATAATCATATTTAACTAAACATTTTATAATAATATTTTTTTTAAATTTTTTACTTGACTAAAAATTTTGACGAAAAAATTATAATCTTTTTTTTTCTTTTAATTTTATATGAAGTATGTATCAATATAATCAATATATGTATAATAAAAAAAGTTAAGTTATATAGATTACATAGTTAAAATGGTAAATTAAGTTTTTTAATGATTAATAGTAGTCCTTTATATATAGAGTAATTTCAGTTTCCTCTAAAAATTTATTTATATTTAGATGATCTGTTTAACCACAGTTTTTCTCCTATATCTCTATATTTAGAGATAGATGAGAGATTTAGAGCCCCCATTGGAGATGACCTTATACTCCAAATATAGCGTACAAAATAAGAATTTTTTTTTAAATATTGATACTCTAAAACCAATTTTTCTCCAACCACATACTTTAAAGTTAGAGTATAGTTACAATTTTAGAATACCATGAATAGTGATACTTTATATTTAGAGTAAATTTCTCAATATCCTAAATATATAGAGTATGGTTTTAGAATATGGTTGAAGATGAAGATTATAACTCATACTCTATATAGAGAGTAAAATGGAGTTTTAGAGTATGCATTGGAGATGATCTTAAATATCTTATAAACGATGGAACAATATAATCGATGAATTCGGAAAGCACTGAAGGAAAACTATGATTTGAATCAAAATTAGAAAAAACATACCTTTAATTCAAGTTTTGTATATACAATCTTCATCATTTCTATCTTGTTTGTATCTCCATTTTTGTTGTTGAGAATTTTAAAATTAAACCCATCAAAAAAAAAAAAAAACAAAATTTAAACTTAAGTAAAACAGATGTGTTGATCTGTAAAGGGATTTATGTTTTAACTAGATTATACATCTATGTCACACACGAGCTCTCTTAACTAAAAAGTTTTAAGAAAAAAAAAGTTACACACAACTTTGCAAAATGAATAAACGATTTATATGTTTTTCTTTTTAGAATGTGTTTGCATAGTCATTTTAAATGGATATCGACTTATGTAGTCTTAATTTATAGAATATTTACAACAAAAGAATTTGTTGATTATATAAAACAAAAAATTGTATATAATAGCTTGTATATTTGTATTGGATTGTTGTAGACAACGTTAAAAAAAAGTAATCATTATTGTTCATTCCGAAGATTTATGCTATATTCAAAACAAATAAACGAACTTATAACAAACAAATTTATAATAAATTAAAAAATAGTTAATTTAAAAAGACATGGATGGTTACATTTTTTAGAAAAAAATCAAGTAAATAATATATTCCATATATTGATTATGGATTTATATTAAATTAGTTTTAGTTAAAAAAGAAAAAATTAACTATATATAGGACTATTACAATAAATTTTTAGAACATAATAAATCAAACTTTTGATCAAAAAATTGTTATTTCTTTCTAAATGTAAAATAGTTTAATATAGAACTTACAGATACATATATTTAATATAAATTAATTGTAATAGATGAATTATTTGTAATTAATCATAATTAATAAATCCAAATTAATTGTGACAAACTTAAATTATGACAGTGTCGAAATTCTAGACAATGTCTTAATTTTTTATTAGAGTAGAAGATAGTGACTTTAGTGAGTGTAATCATCGCCAAATAATAAGACACGGGACAAAAGCAACAGCCTTGCTTTTTCGAATATTATCAAAAACAACACAAAACACTTTAACACGACACAAAATGCTCCATCAATGTATATTTGAATAATAATAACGATAACAATAATAACAATAATAATAATAATAATAATAATATACGACTATCGATCTGCTTCTTTGTAATATAGTTTATAAAATGATTAATGGCATTGGTTAAACTATTCCAAATATATATTATATAATGCATGGGTTAGGTGTACTTGTCTTTTAAAATAATTGTTGACCTGGAAATTGGAACATATTCGATTGGTTTGAGGCGTAACAACTTGTTAATGTAAATAGAGTATTATACCATGTGTCTAAGTGTGTGTTACCATGTGTAAGCTAGATTATGTTCTTTTTTTTTTTTGGAATGACAGTGATTCGGGGCAATATTAACATCCAATTAGGCAATATGAAATCCACAAATCTTACAAAAAAGTTAGTTACATATCTTTTAATATTCATCTAAAGAGGAAACTCTAGTGGCAGTTTAGGTGGGGTTAAATTAAGACAAATTTACCAAATGAATAAGTTATTATCCTTAATATATAATAAAGGAGGAGCCTTAAATGTCACATGGCAAAATAAGGTCCATTGGATGGATTAATTTCTTTGATGTCAGCCGTTAGATCAGATTGATGATGTCATCAAATATTATTTTCATTTTACACCCTTTTACAATACATAATTACATTTTCTCTTTTATTCCATCTCTACTAAAATAAAAAACATAATTATAATTTATTTATAGAATCGTTCAATTTGGACTATGATTTACCTTATTATTATTCTAAAATCTCCTAATACAAAATATCAAAACATGTGTATAAAAGTAAATGTGTTATATGTTATTATAATTATAAACAACATGTGTATAAACGTAAAAATATATATGTATTATACGTATAACATTAATTTCTTATAATAAATTAAAAGGTTTTTCTAACTTGTGCCCTAGGGACACATGTTAACACCATTTTTAAATATTAAAAGTACAATCAAAAGTATCAAAAAGTACCATTTTTTTTATTGATTTCTTAACTTTTGATACTTTTGATTGTATTTTTAATATTTAAAAATGGTGTTAACATGTGCCCCTAGGGCACAAGTTAGAAAAACCCTAAATTAAATCTACATAAACATAAAATTTTCGATTCAATTTTTATTTTTTTTCGCGCTACCGCGGGACAATAATCTAGTTGTTTATATATGGATAAAGTTTAAATTTTTAATTTTTATGGATAAAACTTAAAAAATAATATTAAATATAACTATTTTTTTATATTACGAAAAATGTTTAATAAGGGCAACTGTCTACCCTGCCCTCATCGTGACTTACCTTTATATTTTTAGAGCCAATTAACATATATATCGGTGGAGTTGTGGTCCACTGGTAATCAGTGTGGTTTAGTGACCTAGAGCTCATGGATTCGATCTCCGTTGTAGTTATATTAATAGTTTATTAGTTAGTTCAATTAGTTTAACCGTTTTCAAAAAAAAACATATCAATCTCGGGTAAAAGTTAAAGAAAACTAAATGTATTCTCAGATTTATATCACTATAATAAACCGACTTCGAAAAATACTAATGTAATATATGTACCTCATTTTTACTTGTCAGAATGATAAACCTGTAACTTGTTATCTACTAATCATCTTCTTCTATGTATTTTTCGACGAATGGATTTTTTGACCACTATTTTCTTACAAGACCATTTTTTCCAACGACATTAAACAATTTACTTTTCGAAATCACATACCAAACCCTCCTTTTTGGTCTCTTTCTTGTTGGGTAACTTGTTTTCCAAATAATCAAATTCATATATTACAAAAAATTCATCTAAAACAACCCCTGATTACCAATCAAACATAAACAAGGATGATGCTTAAACTAGTGATCGTATACCACTTAAAATTTCATAGTGGTCGGAAAATCTGTTCGCCCTCAATCATTTCAACCTCGAAACTCTTTTTATCAGTCATGACAACTTCCTTTAAATATAGCATAATTCACTTTCAAACACTCAAATAAAAAATCTGAATCCATATCTATGTGTCAGTTTCTTCGGGGTAAGCACTAAATATCACAAATCTGGATATAATGGACAATATGTGTGGTGGTGGAGAGAGTGTTTGTATATCTGAATCAGTGAAAAGTGTTTGTTGAAGAAAATAAAAATCTAAATTGGGGATAAATCAGAGGTGTGGATTATAAGTAGGCATATTTGGAATCGCCGGTAAATGTTCTGCTTCTCGTTGGATAAGAGTAGTGTTTTTTGTTTTCAGATTCCGACGAAATTGTTCTTCGTTTTCAGATTCCGGCAAATCTTTAAGTAGAAAAGAAATAAAAAAACGTGTTGACTTGTACAACATGTACCAAGTTAAAATTTTGAAATTATTTATCAATCTGGAACAAAAAATAAGGTATTTATTTTTCAAAGTCCGTTTATCATAATGCTAAAAATTTAAAAATACGTTTAGTTATTTTGAATTTTAATCATATATCTACGTTAAAATTATCTCAATCTATAACCGGTATATCCTTGTTTATCTTATTCACAAAACATCATCATTGGAATTATTATCACAATTATTAGTTATTAATAGAGTAAATTACATAGATCGTCCCTATGGTTTATATGTAATTACGGATTTCGTCCCTAAGTTTGAAAAGTTGCATGGATCGTCCCATTGTTCAAACTAATTACTCATTTCGTCCCTAATTTCAACGTCCGTTTAATTGTACCGTTAGTCTGTCCCACGTGTTAAACACGTGAGGGGTATTTTAGTCTTTTCGCCGTTTTCAATTTAATTAAATTTTAACCTAATTGGTGCCCATAAACCCTAATCTTTACTTCTTCTTCTTCACCTCTTGGTAATCGGTTTTGTATTTTCAATCCAATGTCATCATCATCTATCGGAGCTGCCAACACCACCGCCGCCGCCGTCCTCCATCCTCAATTGAAAACCAGTCGATCGGAGCTGCCAACACCACCGCTATCAGAAAACACCGCCGCCGCCGCCGTCGTCCTCCATCCTCAATTGAAAACCAGTCGTCCTCCATCCTCAATTGAAAACCAGTCCTCCGCCGTCCTTCTTCGTCTATCAGAGCTGTTTACCTGAGAAATTAGGTTAAAATTAGGGAAATCGATTTGAAATCGTTTAGAAAAGGGGGCTAAAGGGGGTACTCTTCTGGTACTTCCTGCCACAGTTTGATTGCCACCACAGTTTTGTTCGTACCATTTTTTAATGATTTGGAACGGTTTGATTGCAGATTAGTGATTGTTTGAATGATATGAAATGAAGAATTGAAGATTAATTTGACAAATGATTGAAGAGGATGAAATGAAAGAAATTAGATTAAAAGATTAGGGATAGACAATGAAATTGATTAGAAAAGGGGTAAGGTAGGTGAAGACTGGGAAATGACTAAAATACCCTCACGTGTTTTACACGTGAGGGATGGCTAACGGTAGAAATTAACGGACGTCCAAATTAGGGACGAAATGAGTAATTAGTTTGAACAATGGGACGATCCATGCAACTTTTCAAACTTAGGGACGAAATCCGTAATTGCATATAAACCATAGGGACGAACGGTGTAATTTACTCTTATTATTATTATTATTATTCTACACATCATGTATACATACATACATACATACATACAATTCATTTCCTTTTTTACTTTCTATTTTATCTTTGCAAAGTCATAAACTATTAAGAAAACAGAAAGTTAATTACGTAGGTGGTCCCTATACTTTGACGAAATTGCATCGGAAATCCCTATTACTTTTTTATTACATGAGTAATCCCTATTTCGAAAAACTATTGCCCGAATAGTCCCTATTTTAGATGTCCCGTTAAATCCACTGTTAGTGGGACTTATGTGCTGCGCAGATGAAGTTATATGTGTCTGATATCGCATATTTATATAGTTATTTATATGCGATATTTGGTCGTTTTATATATTAAACATGATAGATAGGGTAGGTTTTTGCATTTAATCGTGTGGAAAAGTTGTTTTGTCTATTTTATAGGTTTATATGATCGGAAAGTGGAATTGGTGGAAGAAATGATCTTAAAAGACGAAAAATAGTGATTTCTGACGAAGAGAACGTCGCAGTAGCACCTCCACCGTTTTGATCATAACTTCTTCATACGATGTCCGATTTAGGTGATTCAAATTGGAGAATGAAGAAGAAAGAGAGAGCTACATTTTGTAAAAATTAGAATATGGAAAAAAGCCCGGTGCTGCGCACCTATCTGGATAATTACAAGAAATTGGAGTTCTAGTCGAATACGATTTCCACCTTGATTTTGCCTATAAATACAACACCAAATCCGCCCAGAAAATCATCCCATTATTATTTTCAAGTCTCTGGAGCTGGTATTTACATTTAGAAGCAAGGATTAAGGCAAGGAAGATCACTTTTTCGGCAATCGGCGATTACGACACGTTCGACAAAACTCTCCGTTTGTTTCTTTTTAGTTTTAAACTATTTTCCAGAATGCTTTCTAACATTTTATTTGCTGTTTTAGACTTGATCATGAGTTGCTAAATTCTCGTTATGCTTGTTTGAACAACGGATCCTATTTGAAGTTTATTTAACGTTTTCGATTGTTTATGTTTTTGTGTTTAACCGTTGATCCTTATTTGCTTAAATTTTAGTATATTATCAGAGTTGTTTATATATAATTTGACTAATCAATATTTTAGGTATTCGGAAGGAATCTAGATAGATTAGATAAGTTATATGAAGTAATCGGTCGGTCTATAATCGATTTAAAATTATTAAGATTCGGAAGGACTTAGTAATAACAACGTAGGTAATTAAATTTAAGTGAGTAGGTCTAAGTATTGAGATTCGGAAGGACTTGATAATTAGAGGAGTTATTCGGAAGGAAACTCTATAAGGTTAAATCACTAATAACAGGCTTGTTACTTATTGCTTGATTATTAATAGTTATAACTGTATTCGGGAGGAACGGTGTAATTAGAGATAATTAAAGTTAGTAAAAGATTCGGAAGGACTTTTATTATATTTTAGAAGTTGGAAAAACAATCGATTTCGTAAAATTAACGAAAAATAGGTGAAGTGTCAAACAAGTATATTTTCACATTATTTGATTTAATCCATTAATCTTTCGTTCGATTTTAATTAATCATCACTTTTTCTTAATTACTTGCTTTGTTACGATAAAACCCCCACAAATACTCAGTATTATTAATTCGAAACAAAAAACAAATTAGTCCCTGCGAACGAACCTTTACTTGCTTTAAACTATATTATATACGGATAGGTCCACTGCCTAGAAGTGTGTAATTGCGTTAAATAGTAGGTTAATTTTAAGACTAGATTTTACACATCAAGTTTTTGGCGCCGCTGCCGGGGACTGATTTTTCGTTTTTTTGTTTCGAATTTGCGATACGATTTGAGTATTTATTTACTTAGAAGTTACTTTTAATTGTTATAACACCGGTACGTTTTACGCTTTTCTTGTTTTTGTCTTTTCAGGTATTTCAGGTAGTTGATGAACACGAGGGCTTCGGGATTACCACTCGCTAGTCCAAAGTCAAATCCAGGAGTATCAAAGAGACGAGGCAGGAGAAGAGGCAACTTATCGCTTCAGACACCACCAAGTTTTGATCAAGTTTCACCTGTCAAGTTTGAAGACATTGCGTCGTCAGAAAGCGGAGAAAGCGATTCAGAATCAGAGGTTGAAGAAGTAATTTGTGAAGACAAACCGGAACAGCAACCAGCTATGGATCCTTTGGACACACCAATGAACCGACGGGCCGCAGCTGTAGCAGTGCCACCCACCCGAGGGTCGGCAATCACTACCCCGGAATTGGGTGATGATTTCGTTGTCAAGGGTCACCATCTCAAGATGATCCAAGACAACACGTTCGATGGGCGATACAATTCAGATTCGCATAAACACATAGCCAAATTCAATGAGCTGTGTGAGATGTTCAAATACGGTCAAGGCAAGGGCGATCCGGTCAAGCTGAGATTATTCCCTTCGTCTCTCACCGGAGATGCGAAGGTTTGGTTCGAGGAGCTTAATGAAAACTCAATAACCACATGGACGCAAATGCGCGAGACTTTTATCAAAAGATTTTTCCCACCCGCCTTGGTTAGGAAATTACTTCGAGACATCAGAGGATTCCGACAGGAAGATGGAGAGACTTCCACTGAAGCATGGGCTAGACTTAAGGAGTTGCTGAGAAGTTGTTATGGTCACGGATTGGGCAAGGAAAACATTATTGAAATTTTCTTCTACGGGTTAACCAAGGAGTCTCAAAACGAGTTGGATCTAGCAGGAGGAGGAGATTTCATGTACAAAACCACCAACGAGGCATACAACTTAATGGAAGACAAGCTAGTCATAAGCCTATCAAGGGAGTATCGAGACGATGGTCGAGGCCGAAAACACAGAGGACAAGTTGCTCAAGCTGAGAGTAGCTATGAAATATCTTCGGTAGTTCAAGAGGTCAAGTTACTCGCGGATAGGATTGATAAGCGCTTAGGAAGGATAGAGAAGGACATGCACTTGGTGAAGAATGGATGTGAAGGATGCGGGGGACCTCACTATGCTAGTGAGTGTAATCAAGTGGAGGATGCCAACTACGTACAGTATGGTTATCCTAATCGGGGGTCAAATTGGCAAAACCGCGGAGGTAATTACAACCGGGGTGACAATCGAGACAACGGATGGCAAAGAAACAACACACGTTCCCCACCACGACAAAGATACGATCCACCGAAAAACGAAGATGAAGATCCAAGCATTAAAGATCTTTTGAAATCGTTCATCAACACCCAAAAATCAACCAATGACGATGTCCGTAACCAATTTAACGATGTCCGTAACCAATTTAAAGTTTTAACTGAGCAAATCGAGGAAGGACAGAGAAATCAGCAGGCAGCACATCAAGACTTAGAGAGACGGTTCGATAGGATGAACGAGCGGAACTCAAATCGGCAACCGGGCCAAATACCGAGCAACACTCAACCAAATCCACGACCACAGAATCAAGGAAATACTTCCAACAATCAGGGACCGAAATATCAACCTCCTAACATGAGAGAAGAGCATGTAAATGCAATCACTACACGCTCGGGACATGCTTATGGAGGAGATCAAGACGAAAATGGAGGAAAACAGTCAGGTGGTGCGCAGCACCAACCTACCAGTGCGCAGCACCGACCAGAAAAGATGCCCGGTGCGCAGCACCCAGCCTCTGACCAAACTGGTGCGCAACACCGATCTGCTGAACCGATTATTGAGGATTTCGAGATCGAGGACGATGAGGACGAGGCACCACAAGTGCAACCCAAGGCCAAAACACCTGAACCAGTGGAGGAAGTTCCAATCAAAGCTTATAAGCCACATGTTCCATATCCTCAACGATTACGAAAATCGAGAATGCGGGAGCAGTACGGTAAATTCTGTGATATGATTAAATCTGTTAATATTAACGTTCCTCTTGTTGATTTGATTGCAGGGATGCCAAACTACGCTAAATTCATCAAGGAGTTGGTCACAAACAAGGGAAAGTCATCGGAGGAGCAAGCCGCTTTCTTAAACGCAGAATGTTCCGCTTTGGTGAAAAATTCGATACCACCAAAGTTGGATGATCCAGGGAGTTTTCTTATCCAGTGTAATTTCAATAACACTTATAGTTGTAGTGCATTGGCCGACTTAGGAGCTAGCATAAATTTGATGCCACAGTCATTATATGCTAAACTTGCTTCGGGAGATTTAAAACCTACCAAAATGAGTATCCGATTAGCCGACCGATCATTTCAATATCCGTTAGGAATTGCTGAGAACATGCTAGTAAAAGTAGGAAAATTTACTTTCCCTGTTGACTTTGTGATTCTAGAAATGGATGAAGATGTCACTGTGCCACTTATTTTAGGTCGACCATTTTTAAACACTGCGGACGCAATTATTCGTGTAAAAGACAGGGAAATTTCACTGGGGATTGGGCACGAACGAATTTCATTTTCTGTTAATAAAGCCCTAAAACATTCTTACTCCACTGATGCAACCTGTTTTCGTATTGACGTTTTTGATGAAATGTTTGATTTAGATGTACAGGAAATGGTTGGAGGACACGTTGCAGTTGACGATGAGGGAGATGAAGAGCTCGAGGACTTTGATCCCATCTTGAAAATGGAGTTGGAGGCATTTGAGAAGAATTCTACAAGAATGACATTTGAAAAATCCGACCCGGATTTAGACTTATTAAAGATAGAATTTTTAATAAATAATCCGGGTGCAACATTTTTGGTTGGAAGAAGTTCATTAGAGGAAAAGCTCGAAGACTCTGACTCGATGTCGACAAAGGAGCTCGCGGAATTGGACAAATCGAACCCACACATGAAGCGTACAATATCCGATTCAAGTTTGGGGGAAAACGGTCACGGTATCTCTCATGACCCTTTTGATTTATTTTTTTTAACTTGTCGAGAAAAGGAAAATATTTTGCAGGAATTTGAGGATATCGGAGATGACACCGCATGGGAGGAATTTAAGAAGACAAAATTCAATGGAAGCAAATATGACGATGTTTGGGAAATTGAAGATGCTTTATTACTGATTACTGAGGCTCGAGAGTGGCATGACGCTTGGGTGAAGCGAACCAAGATGTTCGATGTCATGGAGGAAGCGTTGACTTTTGGCGACCATGACGGATATGAGTCGAGTGAGCAATTCGTGGATGATGGAAAGCACGTGGGAAAGAAAGGCGAGAGAAATCTCGATCTTTACTTGAAGTCGTAAGTGGAGGCATATCGAGTCAAGCTAAGGACTCGTTCGAAAAATTAGCGCTTCTCGGGAGGCAACCCGGGTTTGTTTTTCTTTTCTTTGGTAGTTAATTTTTCATTCTTTTTAAAAAAAAAAAAAAAAAAAAAAAAAAAAAGGAGGCTGATTTTCAATGTTATTATTTACATATGCTCCTCTATTAGAGTTTAAAAAATAGTCTACTATTTTTTATTCCGTCATAGCTTTTTATTTCCATTTTTTATTTTTATTTTTATTTCGTCATCTTTTCTTTAGGACTTTTTAACCTTTTACCTTTTAGTTTTTATTTAGCTGGTACTAAAAAAAAAAACTAAAAAAAAAACGGAAAAAATCTAAAATTTTGTATTTTTTTTTTGTAAAGTTATTGTTTACCTTTTTCCTCTATTAGACTTTAAAAAATAGTCTACTTTTTTTTTATTCCGTCGTAATTTGTAATTTTTATTTTTTTATTTTTTTTTCTTTTGTGTTTTTAATATTTGTTTTTAGTTTCTCTTTTAGTTTTTTTTATAGATTTGAAGTAAGTTCAACAACCGGTTTTGGGACTAGCATCCATATCAGTAAAGCATTTTCACAAGAAATATTCGATATCTACAACCGGGTTCTATTTTCTTCTTTTCTTATTTTTGTATATTATTTTTCTTTTTAGATTTTTTCTTTTTTGTAATTTCCCTTTAGTTTTGAGTCGTTAACACATTAGGGACAATGTGTTACTTAAGTTTGGGGGAGTCATCGGGAAATTTTACCTTTTATTTTTCGACCCTTAGCTTAGTTTCCATCGTGTTGAATTGTGTTCTTTTTTTGTACATTTTTGAGTCAGAAAAAACCAGAAAATCCAAAAAAATTGAAAAATTAGAAAAAACAAAAAAAATATATAACGTGTCTAGTCGGTAAATACCTTAAACTGTAAGCATAACCAGACGCAATTTCTACCCCACTCCGAAAAATAGTGAGAATTTGAGCCTATTGAAAGCATTTATTTTTAATGCTACTTTTTCATTTCTTTGAGTGTGCCGATGGTGATGACTTTAGAACTTGACATTGTTATACATTTCGAGACCACATATGAGCAATTACATTAGGGTAACTTAGTGTGATTTGGTACAATGATAGGGGCAATTAGGATTAACCCATTTGTTAGCTTTCTTTTTATATATTTTCCGCCTAACCCTTGTAACACTTACTTTTAGTGTTAGAAACTCTAGTAAACCACTTTGGGCCTAAACCGTTTCGTTTCTAAACACTATTATATTATTTTGTACACTCGCCTTATTTTCGTTTCTTTTTAGATTAGTTCCGAACTAAGTTATTTGATTGCTATATATGAAGTAAAGTTAGAGTTATTAAGGCATAAAAGAAAAGTCTATTATTATTGCCTTGTATTATTATTGTATTTGGAGAAATAGTTGAGAAAAAAAAATATATACAGTGTTTATTAGCCTTTTGAGCATGTGTACTTACCACGAGAAAAATTATTTTGTAAGACATGTACTAGGCTGAAAGAGAAAAGAAAAAAGTGAAAGAAAAAAAAATCGGAAAAACAGAAAAGCGGAAAAAAATTAGTTGTAGATTTTAAGAGAAATAGTGTATTATGAGTCGTGTATTATTTACGATACATGTATATTTCGAGGAGAAAAAAAAATATAAGTTGAAGAAAAATTGAGCAATCCAGTTCGTGAAAGATTTTAGTTAGTTCGGATTTAATCTAAGTTGTATTATTTTATTTAACTCGTTTACACTCTATTATATATTTTCACATGTCTTTACCTGTACATTATAACCCGAATAAAAGTCCCCGTTTAGTTGTACCTAGACTCTAGTGGTGGAGATTTGATACATTATCAAGCCTATGATAGAATATTCACCATGACTGAGCAATTGAGCGATTCTACATAGATATTTTACACACCCTTTTAGATTAGTTTGAGAGTTGTGTGATTTACTTCCCATAAAAATCGTGAGGTGTTTGGTTATGTTATTTTGGCTTTGATAAATTACTTTTAAAACAGTTTTTGCTTGAGGGCAAGCAAAAAGGCAAGTTTGGGGGGATTTGATATCGCATATTTATATAGTTATTTATATGCGATATTTGGTCGTTTTATATATTAAACATGATGGATAGGATAGGTTTTTTCATTTAATCGTGTGGAAAAGTTGTTTTGTCTATTTTATAGGTTTATATGATCGGAAAGTGGAATTGGTGGAAGAAATCATCTTAAAAGACGAAAAATAGTGATTTCTGACGAAGAGAACGTCGCAGTAGCACCTCCACCGTTTTGATCATAACTTCTTCATACGATGTCCGATTTAGGTGATTCAAATTGGAGAATGAAGAAGAAAGAGAGAGCTACATTTTGTAAAAATTAGAATATGGAAAAAAGCCCGGTGCTGCGCACCTATCTGGATAATTACAAGAAATTGGAGTTCTAGTCGAATACGATTTCCACATTGATTTTGCCTATAAATACAACACCAAATCCGTCCAGAAAATCATCCCATTATTATTTTCAAGTCTCTGGAGCTGGTATTTACATTTAGAAGCAAGGATTAAGGCAAGGAAGATCACTTTTTCGGAAATCGGCGATTACGACACGTTCGACAAAACTCTCCGTTTGTTTCTTTTTAGTTTTAAACTATTTTCCAGAATGCTTTCTAACATTTTATTTGCTGTTTTAGACTTGATCATGAGTTGCTAAATTCTCGTTATGCTTGTTTGAACAACGGATCCTATTTGAAGTTTATTTAACGTTTTCGATTGTTTATGTTTTTGTGTTTAACCGTTGATCCTTATTTGCTTAAATTTTAGTATATTATCAGAGTTGTTTATATATAATTTGACTAATCAATATTTTAGGTATTCGGAAGGAATCTAGATAGATTAGATAAGTTATATGAAGTAATCGGTCGGTCTATAATCGATTTAAAATTATTAAGATTCGGAAGGACTTAGTAATAACAACGTAGGTAATTAAATTTAAGTGAGTAGGTCTAAGTATTGAGATTCGGAAAGACTTGATAATTAGAGGAGTTATTCGGAAGGAAACTCTATAAGGTTAAATCACTAAAAACAGGCTTGTTACTTATTGCTTGATTATTAATAGTTATAACTGTATTCGGGAGGAACGGTGTAATTAGAGATAATTAAAGTTAGTAAAAGATTCGGAAGGACTTTTATTATATTTTAGAAGTTGGAAAAACAATCGATTTCGTAAAATTAACGAAAAATAGGTGAAGTGTCAAACAAGTATATTTTCACATTATTTGATTTAATCCATTAATCTTTCGTTCGATTTTAATTAATCATCACTTTTTCTTAATTACTTGCTTTGTTACGATAAAACCCCCACAAATACTCAGTATTATTAATTCGAAAACTTAAAACAAATTAGTCCCTGCGAACGAACCTTTACTTGCTTTAAACTATATTATATACGGATAGGTCCACTGCCTAGAAGTGTGTAATTGCGTTAAATAGTAGGTTAATTTTAAGATTAGATTTTACACATCAGTGTCATTATACTATTATTTTATTTCAACAAATTAAATAACCATAAATTAATATATATCCACCTACCTTTTATTCCTTTCACACTAAACCCTAACTTATCAAATCAAATCAAATCAAAACTCAAATTTATCAAATCCATATCAAAAACTCAAATTTATCAAATCCAAATCAAAAACCCAAAATTTATCAAATCCAAATCAAATCAAAATACAAATTGGATGTATCAATTTGGAACGAGGACCTAATATCAATTTCTCTTTCAAATTTATTTGAAAAGCAGTCTGCAATTCCTTATCATCAATGAATACTGGAGACTAAACTCTGATTATACGAAGACAACGCTCTCTGCAATTCCTTATCATCGATCACACCACTCACATCATGATACGCCACCTGAGAACACGCCACCTCATTTGGATCTGTCCCCGGAGGAAACGTAGACGGCAACAAAGCCGAAAACGGACTCCCATACGCTACTCCAGTCGGCGGCGCGTGACCGTACGCTCCTCCCGGTGGTGGAGCACCGTAACCTGAAGCGGAAGAAGGTTTGCCTTCCTTAGGTGGTTTGATTTGATTAAGTTTATCTATCTTTTTATTTGATACAATGGTTCAGAGCTCGGAATTGCACCAACTAATGGAAGGTTGTGATCATCGGATTGGAAATCAAATTGAAAGATTTCGAGATTTGCGGAGGAGCTAAAGGACATATCGACAACTCCAACCATAGTACCGGCGGCGAGGAACGGCGCGTCGGGAGCAAACGCTACCGATGCCGATCTGTTAACCTCTTTGATGCAGGCAGAGGTATCCATGGTGAAATTGTGAGATCTGTAGGGTTAGGGTTCGGTTTATGAATTGGGGATTTTTGAGAGAGAGAGATCTCCGGTGATCGGTTTTTGTTACTTCAGTTGTTTTTTAGAGAGAGAGAGAGAGAGAGATGGAGCACCATTTTTAAATTTCAATTTGATACAGCAACACTACAGTTCGCCAATTTGTATTTTGATTTGATTCGGATTTGATATTTTTGGGTTTTTGATTTGGATTTAATAAATTTGGGTTTTTGATTTGATTTGATAAATTTGGGGATTTGGATTTGATAAATTATGGTAGAATTAACTATAACGGGTCCGAATTCACACAAATCATTTAATATGATAGATATTCCACAGAGTGATGGTATCATAGCAATAGTGAATCTTCGTGAAGAAGAAATGCTTATCTTTGAGCAAGATAAAGAGCTTCTTGCATATGTTAGTTAACCTATCGGAGTGATGTCAAACAATTATGATCATGAATAAATGCATTGTGTAACACTCGTTTTTTATTATTTTCGGAATTAAGTTTGGAGTTGTTTAAGGTTAGGGGTTTATAGTGTATATTTTGTTTCAATGTGTAGACAATTGAATCAGTATGAGATATCAAAATCACGTATGATTCGATCATCGAAATACTACGCACACTCTTGTTAAATAGTCACGTCTCCTTAATCTGTTACCCACAAAGCAAGCACGTTTTTTACTCTAACAGAACGAGTGTGAGAACGGAAATTTGTGGGTGAAGAAAGGAAACCAAGAGGATAGTAAGTAATAACCACTACAAGAAAAATAACTTTAGTGACGATTTTGTCACCAATAATCTTATTTAATCACCATTAAATAAAATGGTCACTAAATTTGGTCACTAAACAAAATTAGTGACCAAAAAATAACCTAATTTGGTTTGTAATAAAATTAGTGACGGACCTATAATGACGAAAATGACCACTCAAAATTCGCCACTAATATCATTAGTGACGAAATATTTGGTCATTAAAGATGTTAGTGACCAAATATTTGGTCAATAATAATATTAGTGACCAAATTTGAGTCATCACCAAAGGCAATTTTTCTTGTAGTGAACGTTGATTTCAAATCTTGGTTTCCGGTTAGTCCAAGATAACCTTTTTTAATCCATGTAAGAGATTTCACTATACTTAGGTAATAAAGACCGAAGAGCAGTAGAAATGTTGAGTTTCTAAATGAAGTTAGTGCTATTTCATTTGCGATATAGTTGTTTTCGTTTTCATGGCGAATTATGAATCTTGATAGATAATTCTATACAGCTATTTTCGTTTTAATAGTTTGATTTAGTATAAATCCATATTCAATAGTAAACTATGTGAAATAAAAGATGAAGAAATTTGGAGTTTATATTATCAGTAATGGAGTTTTAATTAAGTGAAGAAGATTAAGTTGAATATATATACTTAGAAGTTGAAATAGTATTTTTAATTAAGTCCTGATTACGTAATTAGGTAATTATTAATGCAAGCTGTAGAAACAAAGAATAATTATTCGTTTTGGACCTAAACTAGTATTCCGTTCAATGTCTTGAAACAAAAAAAAAATAACGGTTAAAATAAAATATGTGTAATTAATGAAAAAAAATTATTTAGATTACCCATTATGTTCAATTGTTCATGTATTAATTACATTAGTTTTACTTTTATATTTTTGTTTGTATATCATTTCTCCTAATTAAAAGATAAAATGATAAATTACTAAATTTTAATTTTAATTATTTATATATGAAAACAACACAAACTTTGAGACAAACATGAAAACAAAGGTGTAAATTTTTTTCTTTGAGACGGAGAAATTATAATATCTCTTACTGATTCAATTCCTACACATTCTCGGAAAGGTTTTCCAATTAACAAAAGATAAAAATTGTATGTGACTTCATAATCATGTTCATTTAGTTTAATATATTGTATGATAAGTTTTGTTCAAATTAGCGGGAAAAAAGGGGAAAAATAGCTTTTGAAGATAATTCATAATTATGTGTAAGTGCTAATATATATATGATTATAGGGTTAATGCACCTGAGGGTCACTCTACTATTCGAGATAATCCAATTGGGTGATTGAACAAAAAAAAGTTATAACGTTTTCATTCTACTTTCAAATAAACTTTAAAAGCATCACTTTATGGGGTATAGCAAGTTACCAGTCAGATTTACCGGATGACGTGGCTGAATGATCTAAGTGGCAATAACTACGTGGCAATATCTTTATTTATAATAATCTACTTATTTTTTCCTAGTATCAACCCAATTGACTTGTTCTAACCCAATTGCCTTTTCCATATCTTAACAATTTTCACCGGACCAAGACTCATCTCCCAACACAGTCCCATCTTTCCCGGTTCAAACCGAGTCAGAACTCAAATCGTTTAACAAAGATATGTTAACTTAATAATCAAAACAGTCATAAAACCACCATTTTTTATCATCACCAGCTCCAACAACATGTGTAACCTGTTATCATCCCCATCATCCAAGTGTCTATATCTACAGACCATAACACTCGGATTTGAAGAAATAAAATCGATCTGGGTTTCGTTTGAAGGAAATCGGATTTTGTAGTTTTAATTGATTGTACGTCCGCTGTAGATGCAATAGTAGAAAATCGGACTTCGCAACAGCGGTTGGTGGTGGCTGCCGGAGTTGGTGGCGGCTCTCGGAGTTTGTGTTTTTTGTCCGATTTTGTTGCTGCCGGAGTTAGTGGTGGTTGTCGCCGGATTTTTTGGCTGCCAGAGTTGGTGGTGGTGGTGGTGGGATGGTGGCTGCCGGATTTTTTGATTATTAAGTTAACAGATCTTTGTTTAATCTTTTTTTTCTTTTTGTTGATTTTGATTATGATTCAGAGTATGGGTTTTGATTATTTTTTGATTCAGAGTATTTTGATTGTGATTTTTTGATTATGATTTTTTGATTATTAAGTTAACAGATATTTGTTTAATCTTTTTTTCTTTTTGTTTAATCTTTTGTTTGATTATTAAGTTAACAGATCTGGTTTTGATTATTTTTTGATTTTTTTGAAGACGATACAGGGTGATCCTAATTTGAGAGTTTCGTCTCTTGTATGGTGTTGTTCCTTTTCCGGTGATGCTGGTCGGTTGTTTTCGTTGATTTGTTTTATAAAAGAGGGTAAGGACATACTGGATGTAATTGGTGTTTGTGTGAAGGTGAAGGGGGAGGTGGCGATGGTGGTGGGTTTCGGGTGGAGGGAGGTGGTGGTGGTGGTGGTGAAAAAGTGGCGGTGGGGGATTGCCGGAGATTGCATGGTTGCCGGAATATTTGGTCGGAAAAGTGGAGAAGATGAAGGGGGTGTATGATGTGGCATTAAGGAGAAAAAAAAAGAATGACTTGGAAATTTGATTTGGTCTGCGTGTACAAATTACCTGCTGCTAGCCGGTTGTTTTGGACTCACATGACGAACTTAAAGTTTTTGAAAATAGAAAGTGATGGTTTTAAAGTTTTTTGAAAGTAGAATGAAAACGTTACAACTTTTTTTTGTTCAATCCCCCAATTGGATTATCTCGAATAGTAGAGTGACCCTCAGGTGCATTAACCCT
>CAJVGC010000592.1:39856911-40138808 GCA_910822075.1 Senecio squalidus | reverse complement strand
AACATTAAAGGATTATGTACGATTTTGTGTAGGTAAAATGAAACAACCAAAGTCAGTTGTTGCAGTTATAACGGTTGAAACGAAAAGTCAGGTGTGACTTTTGGTTTTTATGGGAAATACCCGTATATAAAAGATTCATGGCATATGACAGCCAAATAGCTAGGGGACTTTACCCCCTCATCCCCCGCAAAAGGGCGTTGCCCCTTGACCCCGCTTATTTCCGAGACATTATTGAGTTACATGGAACGAGCGTGCACTCTACACTCTCCAAACTCGTCATTGACCTTAACTAGGAAAAAAATTGGTTTCAAGTAAATCAGAACTAACTAAAATGATTGCAGATAACAGTATGTGTTTTTAATTTGAATATCTTATTACAATTTTGATATGAATCCTCATCTGCAATCTTATGATGGCTTCTTCTGAATCTTTCGTTTTCGTGGAATTGGGATCTACACCAACCAGGTCTGAAAGATTCCATGCTCATTTAAGATTTTTGATTGTAATTTGGATGTTTATGAAGATGACAAAGTGCCCCTTAACAGACTTATAGACCCCCATGTGTTGTCGTTTAACGAAACATGAACGCCGCAACTCAGTTTCATTTAACGACAAGTCTAAGTACAGGGATTATCACCCATATAATCACCTGACATGACTAAATAAACAACTGAATTGCAACAATATTCTCTGTGACAACTTTGTCTTTTGATTGTCACCATGAAAAATTAAAAATAAGAGAGGACCAATATAACCCGAATACGTTGTCACACCGTTGACCAAGTCAACACGACTTCCATTCTAAATGTCGCTTGATATAATCAGGATGACTATGAGTTTGTAACCATTGATGTAAAATATGAAACTGTTGTCCAAGCACTACCCATGTCACCATGACTTTTAGTTTCTAGAGAGGAATTTGGTCCGCCACAGAAAGTGACCGGCTATTGTTGGTCCTCTTTTATTTTTGATTGCTCGCGATGACAATTTAAAGGCAATTGAAGCGAGAATAGTTTTTAAATGATTATTTGGTCAAGTCAAGTGATCGTTTTAGTGATTTGCTCTTAGTTTCATTCTATGCTTGATATCTATGATTCTATCATCGGCAAGAAAGAAACCAGTCTGAATAAAATTTACAAATGAGTCGAAAGCATTCAGTATTTGCTTTCATATTATGTTTGACAACTAAAATAATATCAAGAACACATTACTACAAACCAGAAATATTAAAAAATAACCATCAAAGACGAACAATGTGTTCTCGAGTTTTGTTTCAAAATATAGAAGGAAAGCTTGAAGAGAATGGAAAAAAAAACCCCTCACAATCATTAAAATAGGAAAGAGATTTGAGGTGTGAAAATCGGTAAAGGAGGTTGTAAAGTGTAAACCGAGTACAGTTTCAATATTAGGTATGATCCTTTTTTGAGAAAAGAAGCACTCCTACGAAACACATCGTTCGTTGTACTTTGTTTACATTATAAAAAGCCAAACAGTGAAAACAGAGAACACGATTGTTACCAAACAAGTCGTAAGCTAACAGAAACAAGTTAGTTTGGTATAACCAACACCGTGTTTTTTTTTTCTAAAACAGTCAAAATACGTAAACCTAAATCAGTAACATGTACCAAACCCACTATCATTGATTCTAATGATTCGTTTAATATACGTTCATTCAACAGAATTACACATTACGCCTTTTAAACTGAAAGGTTATAGCCCCGTGAAGCATATGATTAACCCAGATATATACATCCATTCAGGCAAATTAACCAATGCTCACAGTGCCTTATTTTGTTAATGTATATTACATCATTTACCATTTACCATACTTATATACGAACAATTATGCACATAATGCATTATATACATACACATACAACATACAACCACGTGTATAAAGCTTCGCTAACCTGACGTTTCTGCAGTTTGGCTTAGGCATGACCAATGAGAGCTAACGGGTTTAGGCGCAGATATCTGAACACGTAACACCTCATGTATTGCACCACGATGAAGCACATCAAGAACTTCCTGTTCTTTAGTCATTGCAAGATCTTTCAAGGAAGCTCTGCGTGAAATGGACTCATCACGGAGTCTAAATCCATACATCCACCGCCCAAGTTTCCACCACTGAACACATACTTGTCTGTCAGAGATGTTGGAACTACATAGAGCTTCAGTCACACTTTCAGCCTGCACGAAATACCATCAATCTCATGAATTGAAGCAGTTTAATAGTTTTACACATACAACATGAACTTTTGAAGTACGATACAAACAATAGTTGTTTGTGTATGGTTAACTGTGACAAAAATAATACACATTTTTTAAGTAAGCGATCAAGGAACTAATTTCACATAAAAACCATTCTTTTATCACATCATCGCCATGAAGTTAACTCTAATGGATATTGTCCACTTACCGGCACTCCAAGCCACGCAATACAGTAGTGCATACCAGCCAAATTAAGCAGCACATGATGATTTTCTTTAAAAAAGTAGAAGACGATATCTCTGAATCCGAATTGCATAGAATTCATATTTTGCATTGCGACCAAATAATGATTAACCTCGATAGATTCAGAGGATATACATTGTTCCAAAAAAGCAATAACCGCGTCTGCTTTACTAGCCATCT
Source organism: Senecio squalidus (assembly GCA_910822075.1). Taxonomy (NCBI): domain Eukaryota; kingdom Viridiplantae; phylum Streptophyta; class Magnoliopsida; order Asterales; family Asteraceae; genus Senecio; species Senecio squalidus. Next base: position 40,136,174 of record CAJVGC010000592.1, on the reverse strand, counting down.
CATGATGTTTATTGACATAAAATCCCCTCCATCCCTACAATCACATGTAAACGATACGATATAAACAAAAAAGGTGAAGATCATAAATAAGAGCAAATTATTTTCAATGTACAATCTTTTTATCATGTATTAAACATACGGAAACTCAGAAAAAGTAAAACCTTTAAATTGGAGTCCAAATGTTGTTGTTGAAGATGATGCGGATTAAATTCCGGAACAACAAAAGATTGATGATCCAAACCCAAAGCAGGCCATCGATGTTTACATAAACCCGCCCATAAATAATCCGACCCACAAAGCTCCCGCCAAAACCGACAACAACTACCCAACGAACATAAATCCAATTCCTTCATTCATCATCAAAAACAGAGCCATAAAAAACAGAGCAAATTTTAATATTTCATAATCAAACAAAAACAAGAAAAATCATAAAAAATACCTCAAGGGAAGAAGCGATTTTGAAAGCAATATCGCTTGGAACAGAGTTTTGAATTGATCGATTATTCATGTTTTTTTTTTGTTAATTTTTATGTTTTTTTTGGATGAAATGAAGAAACAGGGGTTGGGTTTTAATAATTAAATTTGTGGTGTGATTGCGTGGAGGTGTAGAAAGCAAGAGAAAAACGCACGTAAGCAAGCTAAGTAACTTTTTATGTTGCTTGTTTGTAGGTTTCAAGAATTTGTGCAATTGTCAACGCTACAAGGAATGTGTATATAGTTTTGACTAGGATGTAAACGAATCGATCGAACATAATAATGTTATTGTTGACATTTATATAATAATTTTTAAATAATATAATTGAATGTTCATGAAGGTAAATGAACGAACGAAGCCCCTTTTTTTCTTCATGTTCGTTCGTTAATTAAACAGATCAAAAGAAAATTTTGTGTTAGTTCGTTTATTAAATGAACGAACATAAACGATTTTTTCGTAAACTGTTTGTTGAACGTTCAATTTGTTTATGTTCCTGATTTTTACTACCGATAATGTATTAAAAGTTGTATTAAACGAAGGTAAGGATGACCAATTTAAGTAACAAACCGATTAGTACATTACAATGTTTGTTGATAATTAATGGAATCTTGACGGGATTATTCAATTCGCAAAATATATTTTTTATTTGATACTAATCTAAAAAAAAAAAAAAAAAAAAAAAGAAATGAAAGCCCAACACCTGGAAGAAAATGAGGTGGTTGCGGGATTCAAACCCTGGTCTCCTGGCAGTGGAGGCGGCGCGCTAATCACTCCGGTAACAACTTGTTTTGTAATAAAAATGATAAAAATTGTATTTAAAGACAATATTTTGATTATAATAATAGTATAATGCACAAATCCATAGGAGAAGACAACATTGTTGCACGAGTTCGGGGCGAAAACGAAATGTGTGATTAGTTAACGATGATTTTAACATACATTTCGAATTTATAAGAAAATATAAAAAAAAACTTAAGAGCTCAAATTCCATACATAAGCTTAACACCAACCCAAACACATAACCCCAATATATTCATTATAATAATAGTAAATTGCACAATTCCATAGGAGGCAACAAGAATTAAACTAGATAGTAATAGTAATTATAGAAAATTAATGAAAGTTTGTCAAAAATTAGTGTTATTTTTCAGAGAATTTTTGCCTATAAAGTTCTTGAATATTTAAAATTTATAAAAAAGTTGTTGCATATTATACTCTAATTTAAATCCCCTCATTGTCTTGCTATTTGTGCCATTTATATTATTTTAATGAAAAGTTTGTATTTAAATACATTTTATTTCATTTGTATTACCAAAAGAGGTTGCTGCCGGGATTGTTAGCGCGCGGCCTCCCCTGCGAGGAGACCGCGGTTCGCAGTTCGCTGGTTTGCTGTTGGGCTTTCATATTAGTATCAAATAAAAAATATAGTTTGCGAATCAAATAATCCCATGAAGACGATGTCTTTTTTCTTGGCTTGCGAATGTAAATTTACATTGGGTAAAAGTGCAGGCTGGAACGTAAACTCCCGGACTCGTGCAACCTTTCCTAGTTGAATTTAATTGCAATGTAATTTTTCTTTATAAATTGCACCATGTTCATTAGAATAAACAACATATTTAGCATTATTTTAATTTTTATTTAAGATTAGGGCTGACATACTTTTATGTTCATTTATAAGGGAAGAGGTCTCTTATGGAATCGTAAGCCTTCTAAATGTATGTTGCGAATCATTGTGTTCGTCTTTTTTTTTTGTGATTTTTTATAGTGAGGAATAATATTTATTTTACGTAAAGCACATATTCATCCGTGTAACCGTGAAGGTAAATCATTGACAATAATCTTCTGATGTTTGCATCGTGTACTGAAAGTGATTATTTGATTACTATATATCCACATAGCTTAATTGGGTCCGTTTTGTTTGTGCAAAAGTGGCAACATGACTATGAGTGCATGAGCCATTTCCTACGATGGCCAATTAGTTCTCTGTAAACGTTTATCCTTTAACTTATTATATTATAGAGTTAATTACATAAATTGTTCCTAAGGTTTGTCTCAAATTACGGATTTCGTCCCTAAGTTTAAAAAGTTGCATAAATCATCCACTTTTAGAAACTAATTACCTTTTTCGTCCCTAAGATTTGCTCCAAATACGGATTTGGTCCCTTAGGTTTGTCCTCAATTACTAATTTGGTTCTTAAGGTTTGCCCTAATTACGGGTGCAAATTAGAAATTAGGGACGAAAACCGTAATTAATTTCTAAACTCGGACAATTTATTCAACTTTTTAAATCTAGGGACGAAATCCATAATTTTGGATAAACCATAGGGACGATTTATGTAATTAACTCTATATTATATATATGTAAGGTTCATAGGATAAGTATCAAGTCTATAATATATAATTACAAACGTTTATATCACGAGATAGCGGGAATAAAAATATGCATTAGTCTTAGGACACAACTATATTCGGATGGTAAGGAAAGTTCGACCGTAGAAAATTCAGTTTTTCCAGTATCCAAATGACTGGAAATGCGAATACAAGCCTATGCATATGCATCATGGTAAATGAGCTTCATTAATTGTTCAACTTAAAGTGTTAGGTTTAAAGCCTATTATTAGAAATATCATATAATTTAACGTTGATGCTCCTCTCTAGAAGATGATAGAATATTCACGCTTCAATATCACTTTTATGCAATATCACTTTTATGGTTGTTGTAAATACAACATTGCATAAATGATCTAGCATTTGTAATTGCGAAATACCTTTTCATTTTGTATAAAGCTTTAGCTCTTATTAGCTCAGCTCATATAACATGTCTTTTTTATCGGGTCTGATAAATTGATATGTGTTTGTTTTATTATATTAGTGAGAAGAATTTTATTTATTATTGACTGTAAATATTTAATTGCATTCCTTATGAAAAACAAATGATTCGATATAAAGTTTAGATTTTTAAAAGTCAATCAACGTTTCTTTACGCGATCGACCCCTAGGTTTCGTGTTTGTATAGCTTCCCACATCTCCTTCCCCGTCTTTAGGTTACCAATTTGCAAAATCACATCCTTCGTTACTGATTGAAACAACAATCCTTTCACGATGTTGTTCCTTTTAGCAATGATTGAACCAGGTTCAATCACGTCCTCCACGCGTGAATACCGAGTAAGACTTCCATCCGCATGCGCCAAATTGTATAATTTGACGATGTCAACGGAGGGAATTGAAACGATAAAGAATGTGATTCTTTTGTTTACACGTTTGAAGGTTGGTCGCTGTCATCCTAAGCTTCTTCGATCACAACGTTGATCAATAACCGATCACCGCTCTTATACCACAACTATGATTTAGCCAGCCACCAAACAACACAAATTTGGATCTTTAAAACAACCCACGAATCAAAACTGACTCGTGCAAAGAATCCAAAAACTTGCTGATTTTTCAGCCTTTTCCCTATTTCTGCAGCCAACTTCGACAGATTATATCTTTTGTTACACAAATCTGATCGAAAAATCATTCGGTCAGATTGTAGATATATGTGTTGGGAACCGAAAAACCAAAATTCGTGACGATCCAACGGTTAACCAACTCAGCTGCACAAGTCTGGCCGAAAATAGCAAAAATTCTTGTAATTGTTCACCTCAGAAGAACCACGAACCGTGACTCTAATACCAATTGAAGATAATCAGAGTAACAATGTAGTAAAGATTGTCAAAATACACAAATATTTTATTGAAGAAATCTAACTCAAAAACTCCAATCACAATTACAGAGTCCCTACCCTACGTGGTATATATATACTAACCAATTCACATTAGAATATAACTAGGATTCTATTTGATTAATACCATATAATTATCTAAACCATCATATATTCTAGGAAGACATAATTATCACATATTAATATGACTTGATAAATTGGACTTCACTCCAAATTTTAATGTTGAACTCGATCTACGCTCCATGCCATAATCGAACTCAGACAATTTCGCCAACACCATCTACCTAGTCAAAATGTAGATATGTAGATCACTAAATTGTTGAAATGTAAAGTCCTCAATAGTTATTTTCACTTAATTATTTTCATCTTAGCAAGTTTATTAGATTGGATTCGGATATAAGGTTATGATTATTGATGAGGTTAGTAGGGATTACCCTATGCATATATATAGGTAATCCCTAAAACCTAAATACTAGAATGGGCAAGCCCATTGAGCAAAACACTTGTACAGCCTGTATGCTATTACCTGACAGGCTGTCAATTGCCATTGCATATGCCATTGCCATTGCATATGTCAATTGTCAATAATCATTTATGCATATGCCATTGCCATTGCATATGCCATTGCCATTGCATATGTCAATTGTCAATAATCATTTATGCATATGCCATTGCATATGCCATTGCCATTGCATATGTCAGTCAATAATCATTTATGCATATGCCATTGCATATGTCGATTGTCAATAATCATTTATGCATATGCCATTGCCTGACAGGCTGTCATCGCCTGCCTGTCATTGCTCGCCCAAGTTGTACCGCCTGTATGCCATCGCCTGTCATTTAAAGGTGTTTCCCTTTACCTTTGACGACAGTCACAATGATACTTAACAACCACTTTACTACTGTCATAATAGTGAGCCGTGGCATACAATAATAAAGATAGAAGACGATTAGTATACCAGTGATTGATTACCAAGGCAGTTTAAGTATTCAATATTGTCATTAATTGATGGACGTTCCATATACTTGAAACTGGTCATATAAATACACAGCCTCAATCATTGTCAAAGACATCTTCTCATCTCACTTCAACACACACACAAAAGCTAAAATATAGTTCATATACTCTTGCTTCCACCCTCAACCTTGATCACCCTAGGTTCGTCAAGAACTTGTTGGGTTTGCACTGTGATCATCACAGGAGATCCAAGGTTGACATCACATAACCTTCGTGTTTGACAATCGTTGCTCGAACAATTATTTTGTGATATTTCTTTTTTGCTTAGAAAATTGTTTTTTTTCTACTTGAAAATGTATCAACTTATATATGATCCCTTCTATTCCATGCTCTCATCAGCCAAACCGTTCCACATTCTGTTCCGAACATTATCCTCAGATTAGTCTCTTCCCGACTCTCCTCGTATGTGTTGAACATGATATCTTTATATTCATGTACAACCTGATACTAACCTAGAGTAAATATAGTTGCATCATTACCCAACCTTTCTAAGTTACATAGATTCATGACCCGTAGAATCTATTAGAGATAAAACATAGATGCATCAAAATACTTATTTTATTTTTCATTTTCTTATTTTGCTTTGCCAATTCACCAAGGATTTCAATGTATGTAATTTTTGCTTAATGACAATGTGCAGGGTATCTGTTCAAAGCGAGCCTCATCAAGCTGAATGTTTCTGGTTTTCTGTAATATATGTGTCACTAGATTTACAGATGCCTAAATTGTTTGAACACCCTTTAGTAACAGAACAATATAGTCGTTATTCTTTCGAACCTATTATGAGTTCAACTTTATGTTTGATAGACACTTTACGATGACATTGTCAGCGAATCCTAAGTTCTTCTTTCTAGTAGTAGACAAGAAAGACTTTATTGACTGATAGTAGATATGCACTCACACATTTATTCTATCACTGAAGGTCTAGTCATATATGGCATAAACTTCAGATTCAAACTGGCCCAAAGAAATAAATGAACAGAGAAAACATGAATCCCAAAAGTGAAATGACATCAACGTGCCACACTTTCCGATGCCCACCGAACTATTTCCTTGTGATTTTGTTAGAAAGGGTGAAAAATGAGCGCCAAACCAGTAATAGAAGTATTATAGTTGATATCATAGACAGAGCGAGAGAGACGGATAAGTTTTCACAGAAGGAACCATATACATTGCAGAATTTCATCCACCTCGAATGAGAGTTTCCTTTGAGTCCAATGTATCCTACCCCTGCCGCTGCTCCTACCGCTGAAGATATGATTCCTAACAGCAGCTGCACAATATATATACCCGTTAAGTACATGTTTTTGCTTTGTTTTAATGATATTAGTATGGTATAAGAGCTTACAGAATCTAGTATCACCACATGAAACTGCAGCTTTGTGAATTTTCCTTCGGTCTTCTTTAGTGCTAAAATTGATGAAGCACCGGTAATAATACTGTATAAGCAAGCCACCGAGACGGCTGTCAGATAGTATCTGCATCATACCAAAAACAATAATATCAAAGGTCATTGGCCGATTGAAACTTGTTTTTCTTTTGACGAAAAGACGTACTAAGACACCTTTATTGATATAAATATAATGTTGATATCGCTAGACTAAAGACTTGTTTGTTTGATGTTACTTACATATAAGCTGGCGACTGATTCCATGTTGCATCCAAGGATATTGACATTCCCGGCGCAATGGGTATCATCTTGCTTTGTTTAGAAGTAAGTATAACAATGACGGCAGCCAAGCTACATACAAACAACGCCACCCTCAAAGCTACGTCAACAACCCCATGGTTCTTGACACTCTCTATACTAGCCTTGTTCAAGGATAACGATGCTGACCACTTCATCGGTGTCTCCATATCATCTTTGGCACGGGGAGGAGATGTCGTGTCAATGGTTGCCATGCCCACAACAATTATGATAGCGACCAATGTATATAGCCAATATTTATACTATAGAATACATCATCAATCATTCCCTTTTATGTATTTGTATATATTTTTAATTTTTAACATATTATTTTGCCTAGGAAATAATATTTAATTGTACGAATGTTTAGACAAAACACTAAAATACTAGTGACATACTAATAATACAAAACATAAAATAAAACAATTGGTCTAAAAAAATGATCAACCAGTCGCCTTCCATTGACTCAACAAAAATGATCTCAATATTTAAAAAAAAGGGAAGTGATTCGTACACAATACAATGTTATTCGCTCACAATAATTCGTACGAAAACAATAAGAACTAACTTCTTAAAATCTGGAGAGTTTGCTTCTACACGGAAACGAAGATCTTCGAGAACTAATATTGGAGAGGGAATAAAAAAGGGAACAAAACATCTTTATAGGATATAACAGTTAATTGAGTTACTAATTTAGTATACCTTTTACTCTTAAACACCTTGTAGCGTACGATCCATGTCAATCATAACAAAACAATATTTTGAGTTAGATAATTTCACATAGTCAATGTTCGTAAACTACATAAAGTGATTAGCAGAATTGTAAACAACAAAAACGTAAATGTAACCAACACTTTCAAATGTTATTACCATAACTACTCTTTAGACCTGCAATTTGGAAGGGACAATTAATCAAGCGAGATGCTGTGATCTTTTTCCGTTTATTTGCAATACCTCGTATATCCCGATATGAACCTCCTCGATCACACTACAAAATGACATTCTTATCTTTTTTTGAACCTCGGATAGATAGAACGTATCCTTTAGTAAAGTAAAATTCTCGAACACTTTGTAGTAATTTAGCGCATGACTCAACTTGGAATTAGCCAGGTTAAATTTTGTCACTGAGATTTATTGTACTGGTTGTTGAGTCCATCGAGCTCATCTGTTCAATGAGACTATATAAAAATCAAAAGTTGAATACATACAAAAATTCTTATGGTATACGTAAAATGAAAGCATATTAATCACTCTTATTGCGTTGGTAACACATGATATTATCCGGCCCATATGTTTTACAAATAGTTTCCTAAAAAATGAATTGTAATTATTGTGATTATTGTAACACATGATATTATGGCTATAACAAACATAAAATTATTGTAATTATCCGGTCCAGTTACTTGTAATTATTGTGAATAAATAAAAATGAATTGTGTGCAAATAGTTTCCTAAAAAAGTAGCACATGTCATTGCATGTTAAATATGTTAAATAACGTGACTTAACTTATCACAAATTAAATCATTTTATAAGGGTTCTGTAAGTTTTTTTTTTTTTTTTAATGAATTTACGAAAGAAAGATTTACTTTATGATAACTGCGAAGAAATCGTTTATGAAAAACTGATTTCTACTTAAAAGTTCGTAAAAAGTATAAGTTTTATATATTTTTTAGTATGAATATTCATTTTACAGTTTTCAGTGCAAATTTTTTAAATTTATTTGTAGTTATTGATGTATACAATTTGTATAGAGCGATTAGTGCCAAGATATTGTTACATTTTTTGGAAATATTATTACAATTTTAAATGCGGCAATACTTTCTAATATATAAGATGAGTATGGGCTAATCCGGCCCAATATGTGGCCTGGTATCATAAGTGAATAAATTGTTTTTAACTCAAGTTTGGGTTCCACATTCTGTCCACGTATTTGGTCCGTAAGTTTGTGAGTTACCTTAATATTATTTAACAAAAAATATTGGATCTTATATAACCTTTTATTGTTGGTTTAATTATCATCGGACGTGTATACTTAAGATTGAAGGGAAACCGAGTTAAATTCAATTACAAGTAAAAGAGTATCCAGTGTGCGCACGTTGGAGATATATTGTTTTCGCTCATTAGCGGGGTCAGGGGGATGTGCCCCTTGCGGGGGTCTAGGGGGGCAAGTAGGACAGCGCCTTCGCCTAAACGGTTTAATTAGGCGACTAATTGTATTACTGGATTTACCCACCAAAACTCCTACTTATTGTCGTAACTTCTTTTGGCCAAAAGAAAGGGTTACAACAATTGGCTAGTGTTTTTTCGTTTTAACTGCTTATAACTAACTTATATTTATCAGTGATATCAATGCCCCTTCGGTATCAATAGACAGACGGATGAATATAATGCACACAAGATGAATGCTCCTGAGTTTCATGAAACTAGGGATGACAATTTCTATCCGATCCAATAGACTTCCATCCGATCTGATCCACTATTTGTGGATATGAATGACGTAAATGGATATGGATATGGATATGGATATGAATGTTTAGTGGATCGGATATGGATGACGATTTGTCATCCATGGATTCATCCACTTACCCGAAATTAAATATATTTATATATATTTCTCTTTTATACTATAGCTAGTAGAACCTCCATCCTATATATATATTACATTTCACGTCACTTTATAAAGCCTAAACATAATATGCTTCATTTTCTATCTTAAAAAGATTTATAACAACACAATATTTTGAATTTTCTATGAATTTGAATGATTTATCATACAAATACATAAAACAAGTTTTACTAGTTATCTAGATACTTATACATATATTAATACTTAATTGTATGTACTAGTGTAACAATTGATAACTACTATCCATATATACTATTATTAAGGTTAAGAATATACTTTTTTATAAAAGTAAGACCTAAGTAAAATATTAGATTATGTGTGCTTCCATATATGTAATAAAGTTGTGATTTCTTAAAAGAAAAAAAAAATTCGATATCCAATGAATATCCATTAACCCGCATTATCCAATGGATATGGATATGAATGGATGCAAATTTGATAAATGGATATTGATATAGATATGAAAGAAGAAAAGATAAATATATATAGACTAGCTTATACCCCGTTTGATACACGGGGATGGTATTAGAAAATTACATTTAAATGAAGAAATCACGAACTTATTAATTTCTAAAAGTAAAAACTAAATTAATTAATCTTATTATAAATTGTTAGTATGGTTAAAGTTCTTAAACTTATACAGCTACAATTATTAATTTTGATGCATATGATATAAGTAAGGATTTTAATAATGATCATTCTAAAGGTGATCTCTAGGAAATAATTAGACGTTCTATATTCTTGCAAATACTAACAATGTTCATTCTTAAACTCCAATATATAAGCAGTTCGAAATAAATATCGTGTCTTAAAAGTGCTTAATTTTTATTTATTTCAACATATATAATATAAATTTTTAACTTCTAATGATAAATCACTAATGTATTACATGCCAATATATAAACTATCCACTCCTCGAAATTAAAAATAAAAAGCAATCTCATTATTTTAGTACAAATAGTCGCATCGCATTCCTATCAGCATGCAATTAAGCCGTCTCAAGCTATACAAAAAGCTGCAACAAAATAACTTGTACAAATAAGCTCTTAATAATTAGTTTAAGAACTACAAAAACGTTATAAATAAACATTTTAAGCAACCCAAAAGATGTTGCGAAAAAGGAGTGTAACTATGACCATATAAGCATAAAAGTAAGAGTTCAAACTTTAAAGCAAATAAGTAGCCCAAATAAGCTCTAGTTAACTGGTTTAGCCCGTCCAAATAAGCTATGAATAAGCACTGTAAAGTATTAGATCGAAACACAGTTCCAAACATAAATGTTCGACACAATACCAAGTGTAGTATAAAATTCCAGACATAATATTGAAAACGATGCCACGTCTATTATATACTTCAAGAAAGTATTGAAATATTTCCACATAAGATACCGTATCATATCTAGTTCATATTATACATGAAAACTAAATTAAACCAACTCTTAATTTCGCATCAAGGTAGTGTGGGTATTTATATATTAGTTATTCATTTTTGTTTTTGTTTGTGATCTAATCTTATTTTTTATCATGATCTTTTTTTTCATAAACTACAACTAATTTTTGTTAGTTTTTAGAAGTAGAGCAAAAGTGCAAAACACTTGAAGTTATGTCTATCTATCTTGTCTTTATCTTATAGTTTCAAGTAATAAGATATTTTTAATAAACATTTTATAGAAAAAAGTTTAATGTTTTTACCAGAATAAAAACTTATTATATAAATAATTCGGTTATATTATATGATTTGAAAAAATACATTTTTAGTAGTCTATAACAAAACAAATCATTTGATAAGTTCTTGGTAAGAGCCTTAATTATATATATTTATCAATAGTAAGTGGGTGAAACATAAATAATTATTTGTTTTCGACCATTTGATCAAATACATAATTAATCATAGTAATTTAAATTATGTTTTTTTTTTTTGGAAACGGCAAATGAATGTACATCGGAGCCTACTCGTAATATTCCAACGAGCACCCCAGGTTCGAGCTCCGCAAAGCGGGCAAACCCAGCCCCCCACAGGGGTCTCAAGGGGAAAATTCGCCATTTGATATTGATATGAATGGATGCAAATTTTATATATATATATATATATATATATATATATATATATATATATATATATATATATATATATATATGTGTGTGTTTTTACACCTACACAATTTGTTTACTTTTTGGGTTATTAATGAGATTATTAGTATAAAATGACTGTTTTGCCCCTTTACTAAGAAGTTGTAAAATTATTCTTGTTTTTGGTTTTTTAACTTTTTTTTTATTTCATTAATGTTTTTTAAAGCAATATTAAAACTGGTAAATAAAAATGAATTAGCGAATAAAGATATGACAACATGAGTTTTATTTTTTTCTTTTGTAATCTTTCTCACGATACATGATGGTTTCATCAAAAGTTAACTGGTGGTAATGAGGAACCTAATGCATATAACTTTTATTATTTGATATTATTAAATTTAGTTAGGGTAAAAACATTTAAAAAAAAAATATATTTGTTAACAAAAAAGTTAAAATAGGAGTTTTATACCATGTTTTAGTAACATATAAATGATTTATTTAAAATTTCAAACGCTTTTTGATTTAAGTGTTTTAAAAGCCACGATTTTTAGTCAGATTTCATATATCGACGTCAAGAAGGTTGTAAGGTTTAATCAAACGGTCTTTTATGTTGTGTTATTGAGATCTAATATAGAAGGAAAAGAGTAAAAGAGACGTAAAGTAAAATAGATTAAGAGGAGAAAGAAGTTAATATTTTTGTTATGAGCTAGACAAAAAAAAAGTGAAAAGGGGTGATTTTTCTTGTTCTCTAGTTTGATGAATCAAACATGAAAGACACGTACAATCTTACAATTGTACCTCTTTATATCTAAGTACAAGGTTACATACGTCCTATATGATAGAAATAAATAAAATAAGAAAAAACTCTTTAACTTCTGCACAACTTAGAGGTGTTTGTTTGTAGCTAATTTACGAGTTTGTAAAATTTTGGGGTTTCGACTTATGTTGTCATAAGTACATTTTTTCTAGTTTATTTAGTTTTGTAGACTTATTGACTTTTATTATTACATAATAAACGATAATAAATTCATAAGTTATTAAATAAGTCAAAATTATTATTGTTATATCAGTGTTTTGAAAACCGGACCGGACCGGCTCAGTCCGATATGGACGGTTTTTGAGTTGGTTTTGGCCCGCTTTGAACCGTCTGGGTCGAACGGGTCGCACAGGTTCAATAGTTCGGGTCGGGGCGGTTTGGTTCGTGATTTAAACCCGAGACCTATAGGTGTGTAAGTATGTGACTTATCTTGTGGACAAACATCCAGTTTGGTTAGATTTTAAGCTAGTATATTTAATGATAGTTTAATTTTACATTGATTTTAAAGATCATTTAGATTCTTTTTTTTGTATATATATTTTTTCCACTTTACTAATTACATAATCATGTTTCATTTTAAATTATGTTCAATTTTATTTACTAACACATTTAATTTTGATTATTTATTATTATTATTGTTTAATTGTTATGTTATATTTTATACTTGATTGTATATACTTTGAATATTTGTGAATTATTTATGATAAATTTAATATATATTTTAAACTCATATTATATTTAACTTAAAGGTTCATTAGAACGGTTCGACCGGTTCGATCAATAAATTTTTCTTTTCCGATTCAGTGTTCGATTCGGTTTTCAAAACCTTGAATTATTCAAAATAAACAGAAAATAAATAAACTCACAAGCTCGTAAATTACCTCAAACAAACACTACCTTATTTTATCACTTTTTTCAAACTCATATACCAAATTTCTTTTTAATTCTCTCTTTTTATTCTTCTTTCTCAGTAATATATTGAATGTGGGCTATATTGGAATGAGTATCGGATCATATGGCCCAATATATAGCCTGGTAAAGTAGTACTCCAATAAACTAAAGCGATTCATTTCTCTGTTTAACTTATGGGCCTAAAAGTGTCACCATTTAACTCTTTCAACAAAAACATACACGACGTCCACATATATAATTTAACAATTCGAATTTTGTACAAATATATATAGTAATTTTTTTAGCTCATGTTTGGGTTCAACAACGGATCCGCTTCCTGTTTACGTTATATGGCTCTCAAAGCGTCAACGTTTGAATTTTCAACAAAAATATACTACCTTCATAGTTTAACCGCGAGCACTTATAGTAAATTAAGAAAAAATGATCATATGTAATCTACTAATCTTAATTACAAACACAAAGACATACACAAAGAAAAACATATACAAATAGAATCTGAATAGCAAAAGTGAACAACATCAAACAAGTATGCGGGAAATGAACATTTGGGGTATTAATCAATTTATCGCTTTGAGATCTTCTTGGAAAGCACACAAACGGAGAGCCAAACGAGGAGTAGAAGTGCTATGGAGGATATGAGTGATAGTAGAACCGACGATGCAATATGGACGCAAAAGGAATTATACGTACTACAAATCTTATTCCATCTTGTATGAGAGTTCCCTTTAAGTCCAATGTATGCCACTCCTCCAGCTGCTCCTGTTGCCGCGGCCACAATACCCAATAGGAGCTGCACCATACCCATTAGTTATCAGTTTAGTTCATTAACAATATCCGTTTTAGCACTTTATTCACAATTATGAAAAATAATCCGCTTATATTTTAGATAAAAAAAAATTAATGATGAAATTGATTTTTTAAACGATTTTGCGATTTATATGAAATCTATAAAGGTATTTTGCTAATGATGAAAATTACAAAACAATCTTTAATATAAAATGTTTGTAAGTTTTGCATTTTTCTACTTATAAATACTAATAATGAATAAATGAGTATGGTTCAATAGCTTACAGCATCAAACATCACAAAATAAAACTGCATCTTTGTAGAAATTCCTCCCGATTTCATCAACCCCAAAACCGATAACACGCAAGTAATGATGCTATACAAGGAAGCCACAGATAGTGCAACAACAAAATATCTGCATAATAACATGTACACTCCCGTTAATAAACAGTTTCAAACTTATAACTACTAATTCAGAATACACGATTATAATTAAAAAATACCGGTTTGTTTGAAGTGATAAATACTTACATGAAAGCTGGGGAGTGCTTAAAGTCTGCATCCAGGGGTACTGCCAGGCCCGGTGCAACTGGAATCATTTTGGTTTGTTTAGAAGTGACCATAACAATAATAGCAACTAAGGCTGTTGCAAATAGCAAAACCCTTAAGGCCACATCAATGACCACTGAACATAAACTACTCTTATGTTCGGATGGCGATCCTGATGACTTTAGCGGTACCTCCGGGGCGTCGCTGGATCTCATGACTGCTCGATTATGGATAGCAGGAAGTTAAAAGTTTTTTGTGTTTGTGATGGTGTGGTTGGGTGTTAGCTATGGAATGCAGATTTATACTACTTTTGGTCAACTTTCGGGCAACTATATTTTAATAACAAAAAAAGCTTATGAGCTAACATCTTTGAAAATATCTCGATAACTAAACTTTAGATATATGTAGGAGTAACATTACAAGAAAAATTGTGCCTAAAACCCCATTTGTTGTTCCTAAACCGTCGTTCGTGTAAAAAACCTTTAGGGACGACTTATAAGTCATCTTCTTAGATGGCCTAATATGACCTAATGGTAAGGCGTTCCACTAGTCTTTTATAAGAGTTAAGTTCAAACCTTGATAAGTAAACATCTTGGGATGGTACACGTACATTACAACCAAAAAGACACGCTTGTTTAGATATTAGAGTATGTCTAATTAATTGAGATTAAGTAGTAATGTTTGTCTAATCGAATAAACATGTGGTAATGTAATCAGGGTAGAACCAACGTTGATTTGAGTAATCGGTCAAATTTTAAGGTAAAATGTTTTTCCAATTTATCCGAAAAAAGAATCTCATGAAAAAAAAGTGTAGAGATCTAACTTTAAATAGTTTTTCAATTCACATCTTCTCCATTCAAAACCCTTATTCATTTGTTTTTGACATCCACATACAACAAAAAAGAGTCGATGATCATCCCAATCTTTCAGATATTCTCAAATCACCACAAAACTTTTATACGCCAACTATACAGTAACGATCCGAAATTTCCTAACATCCATCACATCAACCCAAAAACTTATTCTAACAGACATTCTCGTACCCAACCCAAACACAAAAGACATTCAAGTTAAGTATTTTTCAACCATTACATTAATGTTATCGAAACTCAATATAAAAATTAGTTGTTTCAAAAGTGTCGTATTCGTCATTAACTCAATTATCAAGATATATAGTTGACCAAATTTTTAATTAACCATTGAATCAAGGATTTGCTTGAACGATATATATTGCTTTGAATATCTCATATATTTTAATTGTAACATAATCAAATAAAACAGATTACATAAAGTTTTAAAAATAATTCTATGTGATTGACTAAGATTCATTTCATACAATTACACACTTACACGCCAATGATAAAATATGTAATAATCATTTTGAATGTTCTAACACCATATTATATTGAACTTAGGCTATTCCACAAGCATGAGAGTCTTTTCTTTTTACGTTATCTACCTCATTATTTTTGAAATTATAACTAATTAGTTTAATATTTTATTTTTCATTAATAACTAATGTGGTACAATTTTTATATATTGTAACTAGTATATTTTTGTCTATAATTCGTTATAAACATATTTTGTTATATAATATTTCTCCGGCTTTATTTTACTCTCTACATATTGAATTTTTTTTTTAAAAATAAAGAGGATTTAATCCCGATAAAATTACATATTGAATTTTGATCTACGCTATCCGGAAGAAAGAGGGCCACCTTTTATTGCTTAAGATAGGGCATGTGTTGTTTTGTGACACATACAAATCTTCCTTTTACAATATTTTAAGATATTTTACATTTTAAGATAGGTGACAATTTAATTGACTTATAGTGACAATTAAAAAGAAAAAGAAAAGAAGTGATTATGGTTCAATTATTCCTTTTTCGAGTGACGATTAAGTTTCTTTATATTTTTTTGATTATTTTTTATCACTAGTGATTAATATTAAGAGCATCTGTAATGTTATGAACTTTAGCAAGTTTATAGCACTGTCACGTCATAAAATGTAAGCTTTTTATAAACCAAAACCTTCCATAAACTTAGTCGTTTACTTCTATAAAATTATAAAGTTCATATTTAGGTCCCATTCTAATATATTATAAGTAAAAAAAAAAAATATCTACACCCATTTGTATCTCTCTCCTTGGTTCATACATATGAACTTTTATTTCTTCATGGACTTTCATTGTATAAACTTTTTAAAATAATGTATTAATCTTCTATGAATTCCACATATGCTTCCACATAGGATATAGACATCTTTTATAAACCTCATTTTGGATGCTCTGATAACTAATTTCATTGTTAATAATTTTATTTGGTATACAATTTATTTATAGTAATGCATAATTATCAGTTAAGTTAGTATAAAACTTTTTAAAGTTCAAGTTTATGAAATAATTAATGGCTGGAGATGAAAGTATTTAAAAATAAAATTATAGTTAAAAAATAATTTCTATGTATTTGAAAATAGAGAAATGAAGATAGTATCTATATTCTATCCGTAAACTCTTGACTAAATTAATGTTAGTTTTCGTTATATTCTAAAACTAAGGATAATTTCAATGACAACACATGAATGAGTCAATGAGACATATAATTTTGATAAATCAATAAACAAGATAATTCAACATCCTAATATTATGTACATCTTACCCGTGTTAAATAAAATGGTATCAGTCACCTCTAGACGTCCCCACTGACTTGTTCTCCTATCAACATAAGAAAGGTAAATCACATTTTAGAGTGCACTTGTTTGAACATTGTTTGAACATGAGCAGATCTTATCTATGTTGCTCAAAGGCGATTAACACCACCTTGTATATGGAGAATATTTTCATTATATATTAACCAAATCACCTCCTTGCGATTTTCTGGGAAAGCATGTAAACGGAGAGCAAGACGAGTAGTAGATGCATTATGGAGGATATGAGTGACAGAAAAATCGATGCTGCAAAGTGAGCGCAGAAAGAACCATTTGTAGTACAAACGTTGTTCCTTGCGGTATGAGAGTTTCATTTGAAACCAATGTATGACTCCTCGTGTTGCTCCGTCCTGTTACCCTTTTTGCGTCAATTTATATAGATCTTTAGAGACATCAATATGTTACCAAACTTCTTTTATATATAGGTAAAAACACTGGACGCTTTTTTCATTGATTTTTTTTTACCTTAATGACGCTCTTGTACAGACGTATTTGGTGCCAAACTTTAGTGACAAAGTTAGTGTCGACACTAATTAGTTGGTCTCAAATTTGACGTAATCGACGTTATGATTATTTCTTAATTATTTGCTATGATGGTTATGGTAGCTGTTTCTCGTGTATGTATGGAGTCGTGTAGCTAAGCTGAAATAATTGATGATAATTTTGTATATATCTAAGCAGAGACGGAGCCAGGAATTTATATTGAGGGGGACTCGATTTTTTTTTCCGATAGTAACGTAAACTGTCTTTTTAGAAGCTAGTAGTAATATACAATTAGATCATGAATTTGTCTACTTATTCACAAAAAAGAAAATCTGTATATATTTACGATGAGGGCGCGAACGAAGGTTCGGTATTTCGGTAACGACGGTTGGAGTATCATCAAGAGTTTATGATAATGATTGTTAACCATTTCTACAAAAGAATTTCACTACTAGAAAATGTCATTTTAAAAAAAAAAAGATCCTAATAAAATTCTTTAACCAGTAGTCAAAATGAAACTATTATCCAATCAATACTAGTACCAATGTCAGAAACTATACCCTCATCTTTAATATTTTTAACCATTAAACCCCTCTCAATTAAAAAACTAGTCAACCAAAACCTACTCCTTTCATTTGGTCAACCAAAAGACACGTTAAGGTCATTAAATTACACATGTCCCCCTTCCCCTTCCCCTTCCCCTTCCCCTTCCCCTTTATCTTATAAACCCACTCTCACAATCTCAAAAACACACACCAACAAAACACAGCAATGGAATCCACTCATCTTTCATCTTCTTCTACTCCTACTTCTTCTACCGAAATACCGAACCTTCATTCGCGCCCTCGTCGTAAATCAGATCTTAATTGGTCCGCTAGGTCAGTTAGGGGGGGCAGAGCACCCTCCAGCCCCCCTACTGGCTCCGTCGCTGTATCTAAGGCATGTAATAATTTAGATGTGACAAGGGAGAATTTGGATTTAGGACAAGTTTCGTAGGATAGGCCAGGTACTCACTCAATTATTGGAAGTCGCGGGTTGTAGGTTAAGTTACATTGTTCGCTCCTGGGAAGATTTAATAATCGATAAGGGCTGATACCGAGACTTGAGTACCAAGTGAGATCAAAGGAGCCATAATTAGATGGTTATTAACCAAAAGCTAGGTTAATTTTCGTGGAGTAATCATTGCTTAAGTTGTGATATTTTTTAATTCAATTTAACCTTTAATCAAAGGAGCCATAATTAGATGGACCCATATGTTCCAATTACGTAAACACTAAGAAGTCACTTAGAGGGATTAAAGGTAATTACCTTAGACGAGCCCGAAACCGAGATTTGAAATCAACGTTATGACTTGCGATCCTCATGGATTCATATGTTCACAAACAAATTTCCATTCTCACACTCGTTCTCTTAAAATACAAATCGAGGAGATGTGACACAATATACCCTATAAACCCCTAACTTTGTACGCTTTGGTTACTGTTTAAGTCTCTCGACTATTTTATTAAATTTCAAGTTAAAACAAACTTAAACAACTCCAAACTTTATTAAAATAAAAATAACAAAAACAAGTGTTACACGATACATTTCGTTCATGATCATAATTGTTTGACATCACTCAGATAGGTTTAGGTTAACTGACATATGCAAGAAGCTCTTTATCTTGTTCAAAGATGAGCATTTCTTCTTCGGAAAGATTCACTATTGCTGCAATACCATCACTCTGTGGAGTATCTATCATATTAAATGATCTGTGTGAATTCGGACCCGTTATAATACATGCACACGGTACTACGTTAGATAGGTTTCTATTTTCTAATATTATTCTGAATGTTGTTCGTATTCAGTCGAATTTGATGGTTTGAATTTATATTTTTAAAATGTGCATGTGATAAACAATTCTTCATAATACAATAAAAAAAATATTAATGTATTGTTTTCTTCCTCCTATACATGGGTTAAGGTACAGTTAATAATGTAATTAGTATCATACCATGTGCTTACATGTGTGGGTTTCATCAATATTAATTTTTTACTTTTTCTTTAGGTATATTAAAAGTCTTTTACATTAAAACATGTGAAATATACATACTACTTTAAAGTTAATATATTAAATTAAAAAGACATTATATTAAATTAAAAACTAACACATATGTTTTTTAATAAAAGCTAATCTTAGAAAAAATTGAAAATAAATCAAAGTTACAAATACAAAAACTTTAGGATAAATAATAAAATACAAAAAGGTTTAGGAAAAAATTACAAATAAAAATAAGGACTAAATTACAAATAGGAAAAAGAAAAATCTAAAAATGAAAATACATCATTTTTTTCACAAACATCTTCTTCACCGAACCTAAAAATAAAAATACCAAACATGCATATAAAAATAAGAACAAAATAAAACGAATTACACCAAACCTGCAAAAAATTCGATTTTATAATTGTTTTAATCATCGAAAAAGAAAAAATAAAAAAATAAAAATCAGAACGGGTCGTTAGCGGGACAACGACCACCACAACGAGGATACCCGGAGTGGTAACGCCTCGTTGTGGGGCGAGAATCATACAAGAACGAAGCTATAATAAGCCATTCCGTGTGCTCTTATACCATGTGTCTAAATATGTGTTAATGTAAGTAGAGTATTCTACCGTGTGTCTAAATGTGTGTTTCCATGTCCAGAGCCAGATTGTGGCTCATGTCGGGTTAAATTAAAATAAATTTATTAAATTGGTAAGTTCTTATTGTTTATTTATGGATAGAGTTTAGTTTTTCAATTGGGGATAAAATTATAAAATAATATTAAAAATAACTATTTTTTAAATTACGAAAATATTTAATGAGGACAACTGACAACCTATCAACATGGTAACTTACCTTTATATTTTTAGAGCCAATTAAATTAAAAGACTACATAAATCTTCAAGAAAATAATTTTGGGCATCCCACTGTGAATTCAATTTCAGATTTTAATATTATGAAGGCAAATCCGTTTAGATAACTGAAGATGCAAGTTTAATCAAATTTCTTGATAATCTTGACCTAAAATTGCAATCCATTTTTCTTTTCATGTTGATACGTGCTTTTTTTTTATAGTTAGTAATATTAATCATTTTTTTTTTTATAGTTAGTAATATTAATCGTGTTTCTTTATTTTGAATATAATAGGTTTATCTTGTTATAATAGACTTGTTTTCATGGGACTCCTTAAAGGCTGGTTTAATGGATTATAAAGGAGTTGTGTAGTTTTTCTGAAAAGAGTAAATTGATCATGATCGTTTTAAATGAAAATATTGAAAATGGATAAATATGTAATTAAAATTATAAGAATATATGGATATATTTGTTATTTTTTTTAAGTTTGATTGAACAAATATATAATCATCAAGGTTTAAATGAGGATATTTGTAATTCTTCCTTGTAATTAACTCGTATATTTTTTTTTATAGTAAATAGCTACGTGATTTGTCTATATGATTTCGGGGTCGTTTGTTTTTCATGTTAAGCTCCTAATGATATCTAATTGTATTATCCAATAAGTGAAATAGTAAATAAGAGGTTTTGAATTTTTTTTTTGAATAAGATCTTGATATATCCCTTTTTTTCCTCCTATTTGATAAGCTATATTTTATATCTTAATACCTCTTAATACCTCTAATTAGAATTAATATTATGACACCACATCGTAATGTTAGATATTGGCTTGGAGACTTTCGTCGTCAACGTGCAATGAGCAAAAATGAAAAGTTCAATCATACTCATGCAAAACTTAGAAATGTTTGTGACAATCCGTCTTTTCGAGGTATATTTTATTTATCGATTATTACTCTTTTTATTCGCAATGATTTGGACCCTTGTATTTCGCTTTATTTTACTCACGTTTGTTTCATTTGAGTCGGGTTTATGTGTTTTATTACTTTGTCTCTCGAGACGGAAGCTTTAGAATCACCTAAGTGCCTAATATCTAGTATTCTCACGTTATTAAAGTATTGCGTTTATGCCATAATCGTCGGTTAAGAAAATCATAATTTGAAATTTCATTACAAAGTTAGTCCTCTAACTTAATCTGTTACAAAGTTAGTCCTTTAACGGAGAACTAACGGAATCTGTTACAAATCTGGTCCTTTAACGAAAAGTTAACATTTTTGGACCATTTGAGACCCCGGTGCGCAGCACCAAAGGGGTGGTGCGCAGCACCTAGTCCATTTTCGGCTAAAATCCATTTTTCGAGTTTGTGGTCAATTTCTTGAGACTTCCAAGCTACTTTTCACGTGATTTTTACTGCCAACTACTCCATTTGGTTATGTTAGATCCATTTGTGGATCTCTAAGCATGTTTTGACCCTTTCTCTTTCCAAACTTCAAGCTCTTACATCAAACACCTACACCACTTTTATCACACATTTCCCTCTCATGCTTGTCACTTGTTCTCTCAACTTTCCAGAGAAAAGAACTCTTATTCACAAGCATCTTGAAAGGGAAATCTAAGCCAAGAAGATTTCAACTTCATCTCTCAAGGATCCTTCACAAAGACCATCATTTCGGTAAGTTATCCTTTGAGGTTTCCTTCATTTTTCCTCTCTTTCTTCCATTTAACTTGGAGTTCTAACTCATAAATCTTATTTCCCTTGTCTCTACCAAGTTTTGATTCCAATGACACCCATGAAGATGAAGAGTTTCGGTGATTTTCCTTGAAGAAACTTTTGTTCGGTTTTGGGGTATGTAAACTCTCCGAAAATTTCTATATCTCTTCTTCTTTGGAATCCCTCTAACATCTTTCTATTCATGTGTGAAATGAAAGCTCTCTTACTTTCCCGGAATCCTCCCATCGCCTTGGAGCCTAGTGACTTTCGGTGAAAGTGACATCTTGAAACACTTGGTAAGAAAGTTTCCTTCGAAAAACCTTTATTTTCTCTTCTTTATAAGACTTATGCTAATGATGGATTTTTGGTATATTGGAGCTCCTTACCTCCTCACCACCACCATCATAAAGTCTCTCTTTCCGAAATCCTTGCAAGTATCAATAATCGACACGTCTTGCGGGTGAAATCGGTAAAATATTCTTAACCTCTTATCTTTTCATTTCCTTACTTTTAAATTCGGTTTAAAGCCTTGAAAATGGTTAGGTTAATATAGTAGACCAACACCTATCGATCTCAGAAAGTTTGGACTTAAAACGAATAAAATATGTAAAGATAAGATATTTACCGAAATTAACATTATTTATGATAAATATATGTAAAACCACACATTTAGACATATATAACACTTGGTAAATGCTAAATGAACCTAAACTAACATTTGATCAGTTTACACTTTCACCTTAAAACGTCAAACGAATCAGTTAGCAACAAAAACGTAAATTTCGTAAAGTTGAAAAATGGCTCGGTGCTAAGCACCACCCTCTTGGTGCGCAGCACCGAGGGTCTGTCCTCAAAATCGTCATTTTTCGTTTAAACGTTCAACCTAGACTCGTAACGTATTTTGGCTTTAAACTTATATCAGTAACTTATTATGTATAAAAGTATCATATAAGCCAAACTAACGTCTTTGGACTCAAAGACATATCGCAATCTTAAACTTTAATCGAGAAAATGTAATCAAACGTTTATTTACTTTTCCGGAAAATCATTCAAACCGTCATAAATCATTTTTACTCCATTATTCTGAAATGAAAGCATTTTTACTCTTAAATGGTCAAAGTTATATTTCAATCTAAAAATCATCAATTTTGACTTTTCTAATAAAACGTTGACTTTGACTTTTCTCAAATATTTGACTTTTGACTAATCTAAACTAATTTTGACTTTCCCTTCCAATTGTTGACTCTGACTTTAACCAAGTCAACATCTTTGACTTTGACCAAGTCAACATCTTCGACGTTGACTTTGGTTGACTTCAATAAACTTTGGTAACGGTATTCCTTTCAATCGACGTTCTTGTTAGTCAAGTTCGGCTCGGAATGTTATTCCTTTCTAATAGTCATTATGACGTGAAACTTATCGATATTTTCCCATCGTCCCTATCGGCGCGGAACATCGTCACCTTGAACCGTCATCACGACTCGACTTGGAAATCGTTGGAAAACTTTAATTAACCTTAAACTCTAAACTTAACCGACAAGGCTAAACCGAACTATGTTATTGAGATACTTAGACCTTGTTATATTGATTTAGGGCACTTAGGCGGCGGATTATTAGCTTCTTTTTTATTATTACCCGATCACTTGCCGAGCTTATTTTGTGAGTTATTCGTAGCCCCTTTTCTCTTATTATTTTGGGCTGGAAAGCGTTTTTGAACTATTATATGATGTATATCTTGTATGCCTAGTGTATCAGTATCACCTTAGATTAGGATGCTTCTTAGGCTTTTGGTAAGCCCCCCCTCATACACTTGTTAGCTATTTGCCCACGGTTGCATATATATAGATCTATATGGGTTTGACCAACCCTCATTACTCGAGAGGATATCCCTACGAGTGAATGTTATGGCCGTATGATTATTTGTTGCCTTTGGTATTGCATCGCCTTAGGTTAGGGGATTTGTGGTCAGGTTCAGTGTATATTAATCTTTGGTATCTATACTCACACTAGGGTTATACATCAAGATATGCTTTTGAAACTTACATGTTTATTAAATCTTTTATTGGGTCAAATCTTATTTACATATTGCGAATAATTCACCAACATTGTGTTGATGTCGTTTTTAACGCTTTTTCAGGAGTTTGAGGATTTTAGTTGATCATACCTTGCATCTTTTGGGATCATATATTTATTGAATTTGGAATTCGTTTGTTTGATGTAATTCCTGTATGATCCACGTATTTGACATTTGCTATGTATTTGTATTCAGCATTTGGTACTCTTTGATCTTGTATTGTATTTTGTAAACTTTGAGGCATGATTAATATATTCTGATGTTTTGTTTACGGTTGTATGTTGTAATCCTTGACTCTTGATATCTTTAACTGGAACACTTTGCGTTCCGCTTTTAGCGGGGTGTTACAATGTTATTGAACGGGCGTATCGAGTCTTGAAAGCACGTTTCCCGATTTCGAAAAAGATGTCAACGTTCTCATCTGATACACAAAGGGATGTTGTTATTGCATGCTTTGCGGTTCATAATTTTATACGAAAGGAAGGCGTTAATGATGAGTTATTTTCTATGTCTGATCAAATAGAGATACAATTCAAAAATGAAAATGAAACAAAAAATAATCAGAATCAAAATTTTCAGTCACAAGGTAGTGCATCAGATCAACAATTAATGATAAACTTGCGTGAAGAGATTGCTGATCAGTTGATGCACAATGGAGAATGATTTACTTTATATGATTTTGTCATGTTAGTTTATGGATTTTCATTTACCGTACTTTGTCGGTATTATTGTTAGAGTGTTATTGGTGAAGACGTTGTCTTTTGATCTAAAAACCTTTTAAATGTTTTTCTTACATTTAGTTATTTGTTAATTTTATTTTTCGTGCAATTTACCTATTCTAATAGCTTGAAAATATGATAAAAACAAGAAAAGAAAAAAAAAGAAAAAAAAAAGAATTAAGATATATATGAAAGTATATTTTTCAAACAATCTTAATGATTATGTTTTCAGATTTCAGACACAACCTCTCCTTCCTCTAAATAACATTTTTTTGTTTTTAAAGTAAAAAGAAAATACTAGTGACGCTTGTTTCAAAATTTGTAACACCGTTATTTATTTATATATGAACTGAAAAGGAGAAAATACCAAAAAAAGAGGTAATATAAACGTAAATAACAAGATCTTATTTGTCTTAAAAAGGATATTATGAAATAATGACCCGTTAAAATGACGTTTTGAGCATTAATTCGAGATATGATTGAACTTTAACATCGAAATACGATTTGCTCTCAAAAGTGACAGAGTTTGAGAAAAAAACACGTGATACATCATTTAATATTTTTTTAATTACAAATAAATTATAAAAAATAAGTTTCAGTTTAAAATCCTTTATTGTGACAGATTATATTTCTTAACCTTTTTTAGTTCCGAACTTTTTTTTACCTACAT
This sequence comes from Senecio squalidus, assembly GCA_910822075.1. Taxonomy (NCBI): domain Eukaryota; kingdom Viridiplantae; phylum Streptophyta; class Magnoliopsida; order Asterales; family Asteraceae; genus Senecio; species Senecio squalidus. Next base: position 40,110,274 of record CAJVGC010000592.1, on the reverse strand, counting down.
TTAATTTTCAAAACATGTCTCTTTTAATATTTTACAATCCCATATTCACTTTTCTTGTATATGGGTAACTAGTATTAATTTCTTGAGATTGAAGATTTTGATACCCATTTATGTACTTTTTAAATGGCATATTTGTATTAAAAAGCTGTTAGCAAAAAGTGATACTCGACTTACAGCATCCGGTGTGGTCAAATTGTACCTCGTTGTGGCTTCGAGAACGAGACTTAGTCTCTCTTAATTACTTCGCCCCCAATTGTTGTGGGGGCCCGTTCTCGACCTTATTCTCACCATAACGAATCGTTTTGGTATTTTTTATTTTATTTTATTTTTTTAACAAAAAAAAAAATGCCGTTAGAATTTTTTATTTTTTTTATTTATCCACAATTTCACCTATAAATACATATTTATTTTAACAAAAAAATCACATCATTTGTCATTCTCATTCTATCTTTATATCTTTAATCTCAATCTCATACATTTTTCAATCGTAAAAATGTCTTAGCAAAAAGGTGGCATGGTTCACGTCCGAGTTGCCTAATGGTAATTGTCAAAGTAAACAAACACTAGCTGCAAAAACAAGTTCAACCTAATATAGATAGAGACCCTGATCCGATGATGGTAGAAAAAAAGCAACTTGTCTTACGTTTAGTTTTTGACGGTTCAACTGAAACAACTGCCTTTAACCGAACCCCAAGCCGATTCAAAGTGATTTTCGCCCCTCCAACTGAAATTTTCGACACTTGGAAAGGCGGAAATTTTAGAGAAGAAAGATACTCAAAAGATGATTAATTTTCTCTAAATATAAAGATAGAGATAAATGTATGTTTGGAGATGGTCTAAGAGTTTCTTATTTTTGTATAAGATTTTTCTATTTATTTTTTCTTTTCATTTTTTTTTTTTTTTTTTTTTTGGATAGTTACATAGATGGTTTTTCATCAATCACACATGTGACTGTTGAATTGATTTTTTTAATTTCTTGATATTAAAGATTCGTTCGTTTGACACCCATTTGTGTACTTTTTGAGTGCATATTAGCAAAAAGCGATGGCAAGAAAACATACTTTTACATATTAAAAACACCTATTTATACTGACATGATAAAAAGGTTATTTTGTTATGAAAAGAAGATGATGTGAATTATGATAAGCAAAAGGAGATATATTAGTCATTGTATAAAGTTTCGATATATATATATATATTAACTTTAAAGGAGTACGTATATGAAACAGGTTTTAATGTAAAAGACTTTTAATATACCTAAAGAAAAAGTAAAAAATTAATATTGATAAAACCCACACATGTAAGCACATGGTATGATACTTATTACATTATTAATTGTACCTTAACCCATGTATAGGAGGAAGAAAACAATACATTAATTCTTTTTTTTATTGTATTATGAAGAATTGTTTATCACATGTACATTTTAAAAATATAAATTCAAACCATCAAATTCGACTGAATATGAACAACATTCAGAATAATATTAGAAAATAGAAACCTATCTAACGTAGTAGCGTCTGCCTGTATTATAAATAAGCATACCCAATATATTCCATCATATTACTTGCAAATGTTGTCATCAACAATGAAGATGATCATATCTCAAGAAACCATTAAACCGTCTTTCCCAACACCGACTCACTTAAAAACTTACAATCTTTCGGCTATTGATAACGTCGTATCCAACATTTTCACCCCATTGGTTTTCTTCTACCAAAATTACAATAATGGTGACAAAGAAATCCTAAAGAAGTCATTATCTCAATGCTTAACACAATATTACCCATTCGCAGGTAGGTTCTCCACCGGGGGTAACATTGATTGTAACGATCAAGGGGTTAACTTCTTGGAAGCTTTTCATGATAGCTGTCTCGATGACTTCATTTTCAAGAAAGAGCAAGACGAAAAGCTATATGAACTCAGTCCTAATGGTCTAGGTTGTATTGTTGGTAAAACTAGCTCTAACTTGGTTGAGGTCCAACTAAACCATTTTAACGGGGGTGGATCTGCACTTGGAGTGTCCATATCTCACAAAGTCGCAGATGGATTCACAATGGTCAACTTCATTACTCAGTGGGCAAATATTGCTCGTGGTTTACCAACAATCAACCCAAATTTCTTTTCTTCTTCATCGACAAGTGATAACACTAATGAACCCAAAGATGAGCCTAAAGATGAGTCTAAAGATGAGCCTAACAACATTGACGAAGTAAAGTTTGTTACAAGGGTATTTGTGTTCCCTAATTCAAAATTGATCGAGCTCCAGAAGGAGGTTAAAACTATGGGCATGGCTCCAACAAACCCTAGTCGAGTCGAGGTAGTGACATCTCTAATATTCAAATGCGCGATACATGCAGCCGCAGACACATCGGGTTATTTGAAGCCATCAAATTTGTTACATACGGTGAACATGCGAAACCAAATCATCAAGAACGATCCTGAAAAAGCAGCTGGAAACATATGCACAATGGTGGTCACAAAGTCAATGAATCCACGTGAAATTAGACTAGATGAGATGGTTGCTAATCTAAGGAAAGCGAAAAATGATCTTCAAGGACTCAAAGATGTGCAAGAAGTAGGTGAAGATTTTCTAAAGACATTGTTAAGATGTGGTCCGGGTGAAGAATTGTATGTGAGTTCAAGCATGTGCAGGTTCCCATTTTATGAAATTGATTTTGGATGGGGCAAGCCTGTAGAAGTAACTATAACGGGTCCGAATTCACACAGATCATTTAATATGATAGATACTCCACAGAGTGATGGTATTGCAGCAATAGTGAATCTTTCCGAAGAAGAAATGCTCATCTTTGAACAAGATAAAGAGCTTCTTGCATATGTCAGTTAACCTAAACCTATCTGAGTGATGTCAAACAATTATAATCATGAACGAAATGTATCGTGTAACACTTGTTTTTGTTATTTTTATTTTAATAAAGTTTGGAGTTGTGGGTTTTGTGTTTTTTTTTTTTTTTTTTTTTTTTTTTTTTTTTTTTTTTTTTTTTCAAAGTATTGTTTTAATAAATAAAAAAATTAAAAATTAAAAACCAACGGCTAGATTTCTAACCGTTGGTATTTTAATTTTTTTTTTCTTTTTCTTTTTTTAAACCATAATTTTACCTATAAATACCCCACAATTTAACCAAAGAATCACACCATTTATCATTCTCATTCTATCTCAATCTTTTTCTAAAAACTATATACAACAAAAAATGAGTTCGAATTCGTCAACCGATCAAGATTTTACGGATCCGTCATCTTCCGACTCCAAATTGTTCGAAGTTCTAGCCATGGCGGCAAAAGCTATGGAACAAATGGAGATGGAAGAAAATGAGGCGGAAAGTTCACGCCGTACTGAGAAAAAGAAAAGGAGTTATATCAATCGTGATCGGACCGAAGCAAACGAAAACGTGTTACGACATTACTTCTCCGGCGAAAGCACATACCCGGATGAATATTTCTGTGGACGATTTCGTATGAGAAGAGCTCTTTTCCTCAGAATAGTCGAAGGTATATCTAATTACTCCGTAGAACCTTTGCCCGACTATTTTAAATATTTCAAACAACGCCCCGATGCAACTGGTAAAATGGGTTTTAGTTGTTTACATAAATGCACGTCCGCTATTCGGTATGATGGCGTATGGGATTACTCCGGACGCCTTCGACGAATATTTACAAATGTCAGAAAGAACATCATCTGAATCCTTAGATAATTTTTTAAAATGTGTAATCCATCTTTATACAAATATTTATCTAAGACTCCTAACACAAGATGATGTTAATCGTTTATATCAAAAACACAATGAGGTTCACGGGTTTAAGGGTATGCTTGGTAGCATCGATTGTATGCATTGGAAATGGGATCAATGTCCAAATGCATACAAAGGCCAATACACACGAGGTGACCATGGTTATCCAACGGTTATGTTGGAAGTTGCTGCCTCGTACGATATATGGATATGGCATGCTTACTTCGGTGTCGCGGGGTCGAACAACGATATCAACGTGCTTAAAAAGTCGTCGTTGTTTCATGATATTCTCAACGACTCATCCCCAGACTACAGATTCACCGTCAACGGCCACGAGTACGATAAAGGATATTACCTTGCAGACGGTATATATCCGAAGTGGTCGACATTTGTTAAAGCTTTCTCGTACCCATTTGACGAACCTCGTCAAAAATTCAAACGTTTTCAAGAGAGTGCGAGAAAGGATATCGAACGGGCATTCGGTGTTCTTCAAGGTGGTTGGGGTATTATAAAACATGTAGCTAGATTTTACAAGATAAACAAGTTAAGAAGATTTATGTATGGGGCTATTATATTACACAACATGATTGTTGAGGACAACGGACAGTCGATCTCTGGTGCCCAGGAATGGTATGCTCATCCGGTTACGGGTGTTCCGAGAACTTATAACGATAGAGGCAACAAACGTATTCGGATTAACAGAGAGATTAGAGACAGGACCACACACAACATACTCCGGGAGGATCTCGTGGCCTACATTTCGACACTTCCGGATAACTATCGATAACGTTAGCTTTTTTAATTATTGTATTGTATTTTTTTTAATTATTGTATTGTATTTTTTTTTATTGTATGTTTTTGTATTTTTATTTTAATTATTGTAGTTTTATTTTTTATTTTAATAAAATGTTATATTTATTTTATTTAAATGTTTTAGAAAAAAAAAAAAAAAAAAATTGGGTCCTACAACATCACAATCCTTATTATCATACAACCACAAATCTCAAAATCATGATTCTCACTGCCACGTCAGCAAAAGTAATCTCAGAATCACCAGAATCATGATTATCACTCTGTGTGCTCTAACGAACAAAGTAATCCCGACTTTTAATTCAAAAGAACGAGTGTGAGAATGGGAATTTGTGGGTGACCTTTAATCCCTGTAAGAGATTTCAAAGTATTTACGTAATAAAGACCTAAGAACAGTAGAATGGTTGAGTTTCCAAATGAAGTTAGTGCCTAGATTTCATAATCATGTTCATTTAGTTTAATATATTGTATGATAAGTTTTGTTCAAAAAAAAAAAAAAAAAAAAAAAAAAAAAAAAAAAAAAAAAAAAAAAAAAGGGGGAAATAGCTTTTGAAGATAATTCAAAATTATGTATAAGTGCTAATACATATATGATTATATACTAATCAATGATAATAAATTCTTAGTTAAAGCTATTAGGAATTTAATCAATATTAGCGACCCAAGGATCAACCAATCGATCCATGCTGCCAAATTTAAATGGAATAAAATTTTCTGATTAAAGCAAATATAAAAACTTGGAGAATAACTAATTCCATACTTTCTACCGGACTAAACCTAATTGCACGAGGAATCCATATTGACTCATCACCATGTCCGAGTTTTGATTCAAAACTCGAATCTGGAGATCCCTTGTTCAACACTTGTCCGATTGCAATTGAAGCTTGGAAGGGGATCCTCAAATGGTAGAAATTTGTCAATCCAATTCTATTCAAGAAGCCCTTAACTTAGAAAACTCTTCTATAATTCATTATAATCACAAGATAGGGTCCGGGGTAACGATATACACTTTTTTTTTGGGTCTTGTGGAGATACAAGAATGATTTGGTATTTAACATGAAGAAGTTGCGCAAGGATCTAATGGGAGATGACATACAATTACTTTCTTTTCTTTGGTTTTGAAATCGTTATTCTAATATGTCTATCAATTGGCTCGATTGGCTTGTCAATCCCACTTCTACTATGTAACTTGTAATCGCTCTTTTCTAGCATCATGCTAGTTCAATATAATTGTTGTTCAAAAATATGAGATCTTAGTTTTTCTTAAAAGATTTTAAATATTTGATGTAAACTTAAACTTACAAAGAAAATATCATTCTACTAACCCATCAATGTGAGATAAAAGTAAGAAAAAACGTAATATAAATATATATCAACAAAACCTTCTTTCTCTAATATATAGTAATCAATTGTTTACTTGGAACAAAACGAGGTTCACTTAAATGATAGAAAAAAATGAAGTATAAATGTTAGAAAAAAACGCAACAAAACAAAGTTCGTATAACATATTAGAGTATGTGACATTTTGAAAAAACTAGAAAAAGAAATCATAGAGTAAAAATGTGGCATATAAGTATTTTTCCCATGTATAAGGTCATCTTATAAAGAAGAAAATAAATTGAAAAGTATATCATTTTTATAGGGAAAATTGTACGAAAAAACAATTAATTTTGACTCAATTGTCATTATATGTGACCATCTTCATTTTTTTTTTTTTAAAAACATCAACTTTAGATACGTTGCCATTGTGACAATTTTTTATCTTTTACCAGATAGATGCTGACGTGGAACCGGTTTTTTCTTATATTTGACTTTATTTTTTGAGATTTTTACACATGACTTTTACCGGTAACCGAAGTCAAAGATAAAAAATAGTCACAATAACAATGTATCCACAACTGATGTTTTTTTTGAGAAAAAACAAAAATGGTTACCCACAATAACAAATGCGTCAAAGTTGATTGTTTTTCGGTGCAATTTTTCCATTTCTATATATTAAACCATAGTTTGTTGGAGGAATGGCCATAGTTTTAACCTCCTCCTTCTGGAACTCGATCAATTTTGAATTAGGGAACACAAATACCATTGTTACAGATTTAACTCCATATATAATGTTAGGCTTATCTTTAGTTTTTTTAGTGTTATCACTTGTGGATGAAAACAAATTTAGGTTAATTGTTGGTCCACAACGAGCAACATTTGCCCATTGAGTAATGAAGTTGACCATTGCGAATCCATCTGCGACTTTGTATGCACACTTCAAGTGCAAATTAATATTAGAGTAAATTACATAGAATGTCCTAGTGATACCGGTTAATTTATACCGAATAACATGTTTTGTGCATTAAATTTGAAAACCTACACTTAATATCCTTTATATCAAAACTTGTAATACCGATTGTCTTTTAGGTGGATCTCGTTGGAATATTGAGTTAACCAATATCAAGTGCAAAACACATAGGGTAACGAAATATTCTAACGGCATCTACATAAATGACATACTATGTAATTTACTCTTAAAATTATTATTGTTATTATTCATATTGTTATTAGTTTTTAAACATAAATAAAAAAAATAAAAAATAAAAAAAAACAATTTTTCTATACTAAAGAATTTTGATAAAAATAACTCTATAGTCTAAAATGTTGTTCTTACAAAAATTAAACATACATCAGATATTTGTTGAACCTTAATGAAGGATTGTTGTTATCAATATTATGGACTCTATTCTAAAACTTAGATTATTTTACAGCATATGTATGAGCTTGGTTTTTTTAGTTTGAAGAAATTTTTTTGTTATTATCACTATTAAGATAATTGCAGATACAACAATTGAGCAATGCATAATTGGTCATGCCATTTAGGCGTGTTAAAAGGAATCGGAAAAATCGAAGAATTAGATCAGTTTTGGACCAACCGTCGAATCATGCAACTTGGTTAATGTTAGTAATAATCGATTTTAATTTTTATTGGTTTTAATAGTAATTTCTAACATGATTGTTTACACTATTGTGAAGTGGTCTATTTTCTAATAAAATAATTGCGTGCAAATTATATTTTTACATATTTGTTCCATTCAAGTTTAAATAAAAATATCCGCAACATCTATATGTACCATTCAAAGCAACATAGAATGGAGAATTAATTTGATTTTGGACCGAAAACCAAAAGGATCTTAGTGAACCGAACCGAATGTAGAACCGAGATTTCTTGTCCGATTCTCAGACCGAAACATTTCCACTTACCGGTTCGTGATCCGGTCCGGTTCTGTACCGTTAAGGCGTTAAACACCCCTATTTAACCAATCAAACCGACATTATAAATCTGCAGGAGAGCTGTTTAGATCACTTTTTTAATTGGAATATACTTCTAGGGTGGACAAGATAGACAACTATCGAACGACTCCAATTTTTAGGGCGTCAAAATTACAATGTGAAAAACTATGTATTACAATTTGTGTAAAACTATCTTTACACTTTCGTTCAATTAACACCAATAGTTTTACAAGTACTACAATTTTACCAACAGTTTTACAAGTACTCCAATTTTCCCAAATTCAACATCCTAATATCAGGTAGGTCTTACCCATGTTGCTCAAAGGCTATAAACACCAAACTCGTATAATGGAGAATATTTTCAATATATATCAACCAGATCATCTCAATGTGATTTCTTAGAAAGCATGCGAACGGATAGCAAAACGAGCAGTAGAAGTGTTATGGAGGATATGAGTGATAGAAATACCGACGCCGCAAAGTGAGCGCAGAAAGAACCATATGTAGTACAAACTTTGTTCCATCCGGTATGAGAGTTTCCTCTGAAACCAATGTACCCAACTCCTCCTGCTGCGCCTGTTGCTGCTGAGACAATACCTAATAGCACCTGTACCATACCCGTGCATTGATTGTAAGTTGAAATGATTTACGACACCTATTACTTTCTTCTTGAAAATAAGAGTTGTATTACTTTTACGTTTACCGACATAGTTTAAGAACAAAGATGTAACAAAAAGGTCAAACGCGCTCCATTTATTTTGTGTCACTATATAGAGCTTTACAAACGTCCCTATTTACCACACTTTTAGAAATAGTTTCATCACACAACACTTTTGTCACTGATTTTTTTACCTTTAGTGAAGCTCGAATCGGTTTTATAACACTTAGCGACACTATTTTCGTCGTGTTACTAAGAAAAAAAGTCGGTAGTGAAGGAAAATGTTTTTACTTGTGACAGACGTCTTCTGTGACACACATAAAAATGACATTTAAAGATGAATTTAGTTTCACTAAATCACAGTTTTCTTGTTATGATGGATCATCATAAGGAAATGAGTACGGTTTAGTTAAAAGCTTACAACATCAGGTATCACTAAATGGAACTGAAGCTTTCTGAAGTTTCCTCCCGGCTTCAACAGACACAAAACCGATAAGACACCAGAGATTATGCTGTACAAGCAAGCGACTGAAAGCGCTACTACTAAGTATCTGCGTCATTTATAACAACACATAACGAGTCTCAAAGTCATAAAGCATAACCATTGATTTTAAAAACTTTGTTAATACTAGTTCAATTACTCAACGTGTTGACGTTAATATTACTTACATAAAAGCCGGAGACTGATCAAATTTTGCAACAATAGGTATGGCCAAGCCCGGGAACAACTGAATCAGTTTGGTCTGTTTAGAAGTGACCATAATAATAATTGCAACAAAAGTAGTTGCAAAGAGCAAGACCCTCAAGACCACATCAATAACCAACCCCTTTCTACCCTCGTGTTCTAGTGGTTGTTCTGATGACTTCATTGTTGTGGCGTGTGGTGATGTGGTGTCAGTAGATGCCATGGCCGTCGGAATGTGGGTTGCATAAGTTGAAGTAAATTATGTTTCTGTCTAAGTGTGGTTTGGTGTTAGCCACAGAATGTAGATTTATACAAGATTGATTAGGCACGATAATGGTAAGATGTTCGTACACGATACTATTTGAAATAGACACTTATTAGTTAGTCTAAAAATGTCGTAATCAAGTTTGTTTCTGCTTACAGTTATCTGATTGGGTTATTAACTAAGTTTGTGATGGTTGTGGTAGATGTTCTGCTGTTATCTATGGAGTCGCGTGTGGCTAGGCCGATATAATTGATGATAATTTGGTATTGGTCGTGGCATGTTGTAAGTAATTTAGACGTGATAAGGGAGAATTTGGACCGGGACGAGCTGTCAGGAAGAATAGTTCTGGTATATAACTGAAGCCGGGTACGTTAAGTTACATTTTTGTTGGCTCTCGTGGAAGAATTAATAATCGATTAAGACTGATACCAAATGTGACAAATGACTTATGACTTGTTACATTTAAAAATCGTTTAACTGCAATTAAAGACCCAATATGTGATGATGTACCCAAGTCAAAGCGTCTTTAAGGTTTTTGGTACACAATTACGGGAAAGTAAATAAAACCTACCTTCACTTTTCGTTATGTTTCAAACTTTCATACACACTTTATAGTGGTGATTCGGTAAGTGACGGTTACAAAGGGGACATTAGGATGCTCGGTCCCCTTCCAACAAGAAAAAATTATATGTATTTTTTTAGTCAACTTGAAATAATCTCAAAATAAGACATTACGAACCCATGTAAAGCTCCTCCGAACTTAATTTTTGGCATCGCCTCTGGATTCGGTCACTAGTAACTAAATCTTTCAGAACATCTAGTAAGGACATGTTTGGAAAGAGCTTTTCGGGAGCTTAAAGCTTTTGAATTTGAAAAAATAAGCCCTCTTATAAAAGTTTTGTTTGAATGACTAGCTTTAAGCTTTTTGAATTTTTAGAAGCTCCTAAAAATCTCCAAAAATTAAAAGCTAATTGACAAAGCTTTAAGCTTTTTAAGAGTTTTTTTTATACTTTTTAAGAGTTTTCAGCTTTCAGCTATAATTTATATTTTTCAGCTCGTAGCTCCTCCTTCCAACTTGTAGCTCCAACTTCCATTTTCTTTTACCAAATATACCCTAAATTTGTTATGAACACACCAGAAGAAATCGGGACATTTAGTTAAATTGGTATCACCGAGGCACAATAAATTGTCCACTTAAACAGGAGTTTTAGTGATTTTGGCGGTGTGAGAAAATATTAATTTTGGGTCTAGTGACATTTTATGCAAATTAAACTTCATAGATCAGAAATCTATTCTCACTCTTTTCTAGCGACTCTATATAAGTCTTTATTTACGTTTTTTTTATGTATAGATAAAACAATTTTACTTTCACTCTCAAATTTTCATGAAACAAAATTTTTTTGAACAAAGAACGTGAGAACAAATTTGACCATTTTTGTGAAACAAGATGTTTCTAAAAATGTGTCGTGAGCATGCTACCTAACCTAAAAACTAATGCGAAATGCATCCGTGTGGCTATCTCGTAGATCCGGGGTTGTGATAGTGACCCAAAATTAATATCTTACCCACACTCGATTAGAACTCTATTAGAGTATAGGAAAATGATAGTACATCGTTAGATTTAAGATTTTAAAACGATCGAGTCAAAAGTTTACGATTGATGTATTAATAGATACGGCTAATATCATATAAACAATTTCTCGAAACTATTTTTAATGGATCACATGGTTTTTCCTGCACATTTCTATGATAAATTAAGGGCTTTCGGACATATGAAATTGTCACCAATAGGTTTATATGTATATGAGAGCAAAGAATAAGAGAGTACTAAGAAAATTTGAGAAAAACAAAATAATACTAATAATCTATTAAGTAATAACTCGAATAAAGACTTTAATACTTCACGTTGATTTGATAAAAGGCACAGACATGAGGATAGGTTAGTAATCTGTATAGTTAAGAATTCTAAATCCTTGATGTTGATTTGATAAAAGGAAGAGACATGAGGAAAAGTTAGATTCATAATAAGTTTAAATAAATGCCTCATAAATAAATAATACTATATATATGTATATTAGTTTTCGGTGAAATGTCGATAATATTGGATGCACAGTGTATAGTCGGGTCAAAAAAAAACTTATATATACCTAAAATGGTTATACACGAACTCAATTGAGTGTGCATAGCATCAATACTCGACATGATCCAATTTTTTAGGTAGTTATGTAAATTAAGAATAAGGTGACATTTTCCGGCCGATAAAAAAAGTTCAATGAGACTTTGAGAAAAATGTGAGATTGGCAAAATATAAATATAAGTGGGATTCTATATAAATAGATGTAATTAAATAATCGGGTGATTGCTTCTATGATGTCGATGTTGTATTTTTGAGGACAAACATACTAATAATCGTCTTATGATTCCACTTCTAACGATATGATCACAAAAGCAATCTAATCCCTAACAAAAAATATTTGCATTTTGTAGGTTGCTAAGTATTGTGAATATTCTATAGATAAAAATCGCAAAAATATTTTGCGTTTTAGGTTAAGAAAACAACAAAAATCCAAAAAGATTTTCTTTTTATGTTTATTGTCGTCGTTGTCACGTATCCAGCAAGATTAAAAGATTTTATCACGTGTTTTTGAAAACTTAAATGATTTTGTCATATAAAGATTGGATCTCAAAGAGTAAAAGCTACTTCTTGGAAATTAAAGACTCGAAGCCGTTCTTCATGAAACCGCGTAGCTCGTAGATGAAGACTTAGTGATCAAGTGATTCAAGTCAGTTGATTACTTCTTTGAAAACCGTTGGAAATACTCTGTCAGAAGACAAATAGTACTCCAAGTTCAAGACTTCTCAGTGACGAAGTTAAAGACACAAGTCTCGATCTCACGACATCAAACCTTTTAAGAAGATTTGTCGAGTACAAGCTATATCAAATGGGGAGTTAGTTGGATCACAAATGCTTACTGATAGTATCTTGTACTTCAAGTTAAATTGTCGTATTATATTTAGATCGAGTTGTAAGTGCTACACTGCATATATGAAAGAGTTTCGTTGGAACTGTTTCGCCAACGAAACACACCACTTGTGTTTCATAGCGAAACTCTTCCTTGGTTTTTCGCCAACGAAACTCTTTAGGTCACTTATGGTAGCGTATAAATACCTCTCACTGGGATCATAAATGTAGCCGTCATGAATCCCCCTAAAAGAGTTTTCGTTACCCGTATTCATAGCAACAAACAATTCTCTCGGACGGTCTAAAGCTTTGTAATCGATAGTATTGATATTCGTATTGAACAACATTATGTAAGAGTTATAATATCAATCTTTTGGTTATATTTGTGTTTCTTCACCATTACATACTCCTAATCACCACTTTTAGGTAGTAGGGTCCAAATATAGTCCGAACGTTGGGTTCCAAAAAGCGTCACTAACCTCCATACTAAAGGTCGCATGTGGAGGAGTTTCAATGTCATTGGATGCGATGAATATCTGAATAAGTAGATTAGATCGTTACAACTAAAAGTACAGCTTTTATGTTATGTAAATATGGTTTGTGATTTGCATGATATCACGGTTGGATGTTCACATGTGCTTGGCCATCGCCCATAATTCTAAAATAGAATTAAGATGTTTACATTAATGTTCACACAGTTGGGTGGTATATGTGGTCAGCAAAAGTAAACAAAGGTTTGTACACGGATGGTGTGGAAGTACAATTGGTCATGGAGGACAAAAGTCAAAGTTCTAGCCTTTATATAGTATTTATATAGTGTACAAATTGGGTTTGACCATAAATGGAATTGGGTTTGAAACTGAACAAAGATTAAAAATTGATTCTGCTAAAATACGGTTTGTGTTCAACCTGGTTTTGGTTATGGAAAACTCAACCCTGTTGAATCGGTTTGGGTCCGGGTTGAAATCGGTTTCGGATTGAAAACCTGGTTTTAAATCAGATTTTTTTTAAATAACCAAAAAAGCGTAACTTGTATAAACTTAATAAACTTTGACTTTTATTAAATAAATTTACAACACATCAAACATAATTAATAAATAAACTTGAAATATATCTTCATAAACTTAATATTTAATTATTCAGAAATAAACTTCAACTGTTATCAAATAAACATCAACATAAAACTAAATTCCTAATCGATTTCTTCATGGTAAGTGATTTCTTCATCCTTCAACGAGAAAGTCATCCTTAATGGATCATCTTCGGAACCAGCCTCGCCCGAAGCTTCAGCGTGAGCGATTTCTTCATCGAAAAGTGATATTGCAAAAACTTCTTCCACCTTGACATCGTGTAATTCCTGTTCATACTCTAGTTCGCCTTCAAGACTTGATGTGTCTTGTATACGTTCGGTAGCGTAAAAGTAATCCTTCAAGCAAATATACACATCTCCATTGTTGCCGGTATGAGTTTTGTTCTTCGTATAGCTAATACGCTGACATTAAGAGAAAAAAACGGATTTCGAAGCTACTGTAGAAGCTTGGGCGGTTAGTAAATCTCGGACTATGACGGTTAGAACGGGAAATTGAGATTCTCTTCCCTTTGTACAAAGCTAAAAACTCAAAATTTGCGAATTCTTCAGGTTCCACAGTAAACATTTAATTTGTTTCAAGTTATCATGTGAACATTTTGTTTCAAGAATTAAAAGTGTGAAAATCGTTATAATATCTTGAATTTGTTTACACACTTTAAATGTAAGAGTTTTATTCAAAATTTCAAAGGTGAACAATTAACAAAAACTAATTAAAAGCGTGTAAAAATAATTGTGAGCTAAGAGTGTTTTTGTTGTAGTTTACATGTCGGGATAACGTATATATGGAAGATCCTGATTTGTGTACTAGGTTACACGTCGTGAAGGCTACGTAGGAGAGCTTGTCACCGCATGAGTATCGAAATGTGTGGCTTGGTTCGAATTAAATCTAAATAAGCCGGTTAAATAGGAGAAGGCGGTATGTCTTTGAAATTGTGTCAAGTAAGCTAGTTTTCCTCTATATAATGCTTTGAAATATTACCAAAATCAACCATTATAATGTAACGAAACCTTAAATCTTTAGCAATCATAAACTTCACAAACACAAAAGTGGCACAAAGTAAAACATGTACATGAAAAAAAAATCAAAGTAAAAGGATAAACAACATCAAACTTATACAAGTGAAATATATGTTTCTTGTAATAACCAAACTATCGCCTAGCGATCTTCTTGGAAAGCACATAAACGGAGAGCCAAACAAGCAGTAGAAGGATTACGGATGACATAAGTGACAGGAGAAGAGACGCTCCAATTTGGAAACAGTAGGAATCAAAATTGTTACAGATCTTGTTCCATCGGCTATGTGAGTTTCCCTTGAGTCCAATATATGCTACTCCAAATGCTGCCCCAGTTGCGGAAGCCACAATACCCAATAGCAGCTGCACCATAGATACACACGTTGATTAGTAATAAGTTAGTTTACTAATTACTAGCTTTGCTTCATCAACTAAAATATATTATGCCTTAATGCTGATATTAGTAAAGGACGGAGTCTTTTAAAGAAACATGTAAAAAGTAAACGTAGTCAGAGCCGTCCTTCAGGGCCGTGTGCTAAGTAGGCCACCGTACATGGTCTCAAAATTTACTTCCGATGCGAGTATTTTTAAGCAAACAGAAAATAAACTATTGACACGAATTAATTTTAAAAAATGACTATGTTAGTGATTCGCGGTCACAGTGACATCCAATTGGACAGTATGCAACCATGAACCTTACACCAAAGTTAGTTAACACCTAATATTAATTCACTAAAGGACGAAACCAAATGAGGAAACCTAGAGAGAGGTCGAACCTGAGTCCTCCGTAGAGATGAACAACCTCCTACCAATTTCTAACTTCTAATAAACGATAAGAAATTGTATGGTTCAAGATCTTACCGAATCAAGTATCACAAAATGAAGCTTCGAGGAGTTTCCTTCTGGCTTCTTCAACGCCAAAAGCGATACCAAACCAGTGATTATGCTGTATAAACCAGCCACCGCGAGTACTGCTATAAGATAACTGCAAGAAAACAAAAAAGATAAGAACATAGTCCACCATAATATCTGTGTTCTATTCATAGTAGTAATGAACTAATGATCAAAACTGATTTGTATACATATACTTACATATAAGTTGTGGAGTGACTAAACTTTGCTTCCCTAGATATCGAAATTCCGGGTGCAACTTGAAGCAGTTTAGTTTGAGCAGAAGTAACCATAACAATAATACTAGCTAAAGCATTTGCAAACAACAAACCCCTCAAGAACACATCAATCATAGCATGTTTCTTGAAACTACGACCGCCAGACCCATACACCGATGGCGGTGCTGCCGAAGTTTTCAACGGTACCTCCATACTAACAGAACCATGTGGGGGAGTTGCGGTGTCATTTGATGCCATAGTGAAGTTTGTTTTTGTAAAAGTGTGTGGTTTGATATGTATGTATGGTATAGATTTCTAAATTTATACAAGATTTTGTCAACGATTAGCACGATATGGTAAGAAAATTCACACACACGCATATAGGTGAATTCACACACACTTAATATATATAAATATATATATATATGTATATGTATATGTATATATTTGGTGATATGGTCAATAAGGGTTTACCAAATTTGTAATAGGGTCATGATGCTTTGGTACGAAGATATGGACTAGTCAGATTTTATGGTTCCGGTTGTTGGCCGATGGCTTTATTTAATTCGATATATTATCAACAACTAGCTAGTCAGCCACTTGCATGTATATGGGGTATACGTGTTTATGGTCAATCATGCATTGTAGATATTACATAATGTCATTAATATTATTTATTTTATTTAAATTTAAATTCAAAGTTTATATCATTACAATAATGGAGTATATCATTTACAATAATTAGTTTGGTTTTGGTTTTGTCTTGGTATATGTTTTGGTCTTCATATAAGTTATCCTTTATCTTCTATATATTTGTCCTAATAATTAGAGTTTTAAGTTTTAACCCGAAAGTTTTCAATAAATAATACTTTTGCAATGATATTATTTGGTATTATTGAATAATTAAATTCGAATTTTGATCATATAATTTTTAATATTAAGATTAACAATAACAACTACAAACATTAGTTATAAAAAGATTAGTTATAATCTAAGCATAAAATACCAAAATACATGGAATTTTCTTGTTTCTAAGTTATATAATAAACAAAAGGACAAGGAACACCTTTGTGGACGTAGAATTGACGCATCCACCATTATGTGTTTGTCGATTAATATTAATACAAATAACATTAATCATGTCCCTTCACATTAGAGACTTTATTTATATTATAGAAAAATAATTTTTAATTTGAAACATACTTTAGACATAAATTATAGAAGAAATTATTATTTTTTAATATTTAAAGTTTTTAATCATAATCACCATTTATCAAAGTACATTATTATTAATGTTATTAAATATTACCTTTTTTCAAAAAAGTTAAATTATTTTTGACTAATATTTAGTTAGTGATCTTACTTTATTAAAAGGGCATTTTTTTTCCTAAAGTAATAAGTATATATAAATATTATAATTAAATAATTATGTTGACAAAACAAAGTAATACATTTATACTTAAACATTCGTCTACTATGGGAAAAAAACTTGTATCGAGACTGTATTGGTGACTCGTTAAAAGGCGCTAAATCAAAATTTCAACTACGCCTTTTATAATGTGTGAATAATGTTGTATATTGGGGATTTTGATACTGGATTTTGAGAGTCGTGATTTCACTTTCAGATCAAAGTATTTCGATGGTACTATCGAAATCTTCAATCGGATAAAGCTCAAAATTAAGAACAACGAATCTGTGAATTATTTTTTGTAAGAATGAATTTGATACATACCAGCAAGTTTAATTTCGACCCCAGCTAGGGGATCTGCCCCTTGGACCCCGCCAGGGGTTGCCACCCCTTGGACCCCGCTATCGGGGGCACTGCCCCCGAACCCCCATCGTTTAGGGGTTTCGCCCCTAAATAATCAAGATAAGTTCAAACAAGCGTGCACTCCACACTCTCCCGAACTTGTTCGATAATTATCGAGATTACATTGGTTAAAACAAGTTAATGCCATTACACTTAAATCATATTGGTGTCATAAATCACCAACAAATAATAAACATGTTAAATCGTGTAAGATATGAGTGGTGTTTGAAGCAAATTTATGTCACCAAATAACAAAAATCTATTACAATACCTTTTTGTCACTATAATATGTCTTTATACTCAGTCATTTATCACTTTCAAACATCATTTTTAACAAAAGGTTTTATAGATAATTTTATTGTCATCGATCATATTATTATGATTATAACTTGTTTGAGACTAAACGGAAAAGAAGTTAAGGTTCATTAGAAGTTCGTGAGTGGGGGCCAACGATTGTTTGATCTCCTTGTTTCGGCTCACTAGCGGAGGTTTCTGAGGCACTACAACTAAATTGATGGTTTTCACTTTTCACACCAAAACCCAATTGAATGACTTTTTAACACCAAAATAAAAGTATTTAATTATTGGCTGGTCTATAACCAACATGAATGTTGATTATATGAATATCTTAACTTCAGCATTTGAGTTTTTTTTTTTTTTGAAATTGAAGTATATAAATTATTAAAATACCTAATACATTTAAATATGCCGATCAATATTTTTTTCTTTTTTTATTTCTCATACTTAATTTGTTACCAAAACTAAAATTCAAATAAACCTTATAGTACAATTCAGATAATTAACTTACACATAATTATACTAACTATTAAAATAATAAAAATAAATCCTAATAGTAGTAAACTATTAATAATAAACATTTTCTTTTATAAATAATCGACTTATATTTAGAAAATAAAATATATCTTAAAATAATAATGCTAATAATAATATTTTTTTTCCTTTATAATAATCGGCTCGTGTTTAGTAAATTGACTTAAATATATTTTTAAAACTTTTTCAAATATAAAACGACATAATTATTGAAATTTAGAGTTAAGAATAAATACTAATACAATTTCTCTAACATACAAAATTTCAATAATTAATATACCTTTAGTACTATAAATGAATCGAACGGATACAAACGGGATTTGTTTGTGGTCGATTGAATAAATTTAACCGAATACGAACACACATTCTTAAAAAGTTTTGTGTTCATGTTTGTTTATTAGGAATTTAAGTTTATTTGTTTGGATGTTAAACCTACATACACGAATACGAATGAATATACACAACCTAAATTATACATAAAAATAATTACCTTATTTCTAAATCAGAACACAAATCATGTATATTTATCTTTATTTTCATATTTATATTTAGTTATTTTATTAATTACTTCTCAAGAAAAAAAATTAACTTTAAATAATATATTGTTATATTAAGTATTTTTTAAATGTATAAAATAAATTAGTATTAATAAAAGAATATAAATGAAAGAAAATATAAATGAACGTTCATGAATGTAAATGAACGAACAAAACTTTTCTTCATGTTCGTTCATTTAATTAAACGAACAAATTATCTTATTCATATTCGTTTTGTTAACTAAATGAACTAACATAAACAAATGTTTTCGCCTAACTGCTCACTTTACCGTTCGTTTACAACCCTACATGCATGGACAAATATATGTGATTTTGTCGATAGGGATTTCACGTGGCAACACAAAGGTATTAAGCTATTAGTAAAGACTGCCAAAATCTTAGATCCAAACAAAGTACGCATCAAATGTAGTGTATCGAGAATTTTATAGGACAAGGCTATTCGATTTTTACATATAATAAAATATTGTGAAACATTTAACACATTCTCTCTTTGCATTATTATTGCGAAAAACATGTACGTGAAAAAAATTGTTTATCCAAAAATTTAACTGTATATTTATCGTCGTCGCTACAACGTGCGGGTAACTTACTAATAAATATAAATATGAATATCGATCTTCAGTGTCTTAAGACTATGGGGTGTGGAGCTTTATTCTACCCAATCACGCCGCCATGTCATCAAATAACGCCCCATAACGCCCTGTTACCACACCGTAGGGGGCGTTATAGGCGATTTTTGGGCCTGAGCGTGAGCAGAATCACGGCGTGAGGGGGAGAAAAAGGGCACCAACGGTCTTATAATTAGCTTTATCCATATATCAAAATAAACTCAATCACTCCACATCATCATCACTTACACACAACCACACCACCCATTTTTATCACTCCACATCATCACACTCTCTTTCCTACAAATCACACTCTCTTTCCTACAAATCACCTCTATCACTCCATATCATCACTCTCAATCACCCACCACACCCCATAGTCTAATGGAACATACGATTTTTTCAGCATTTCTTGTGCAGAAAATGAGAAATTTATTATTTTAAATTGCGATTGTGTCACTTGTATTATCTCCATATTGATTTTATAATACCAAAAGACAAAAATGTCCAATCAAATTATTTTTATTGAAAGAATACAATTATCCACAATTCAAGTCGATTATTCAAACAACTTGTACCAAATTTCTAAATACAAACTAGCTAATCTAAACGTAACCATTCTAGCTAGTCTCATTATCAGGGTCTACCAAATTAGTTAAATAATAGTTGCGTTGGTACAATTTTTTCCAAGTCTTTGTTTGAAGGATCAAAGCCTTCTATCTCCAATTATTTGTGATAAGAAAGCGAAATATTGATACTAACATCCTTCGATACTTATCAAACATGATTACAAATATTTGTTAACACGTCGTTAAGATAAATAGTTAATACGCATCATAAGAATCGCGATAGTTGTGCTACTAATGTCAACGTTAGTTAAGATACCGTACATATGTGTTTACATGTGAACAATATGTAGACCATTAATCGTGTTTACAATGGGTACATAATTACGTTTATTTTTCAAATTAGATAACATATATGGCTAGGAAATGATAATTACATATCGATTAGTTATCTCGATGATTTTCTAAACATATGTGTAGTAGCTATTATTGATCATATATGTTAGCGTAAATTGATTAAAATGAAATATATATAACAAGTATGACTAATTTCAACCAAAGTCCTATTTGACGGATTAATTGGACATTTGCGGAGGTGGATTTGGGTTTGAAGCAGAAAAATCCAGGTGGGATTTGAACCTAGAAACTCTAGTTTTTGACTAGAGTTTATGTATTTAAAAAAACCGATTGGGACGACTGTCAAGAAAATAAATTCGATCTCACTCTTTAATCCATGACGTTTAGATAGAAGAACATTACGTAGTCCTTAACGAGTGTGAAACATAAGTGTGAAAATATTATAGCTTATGCTTTCATTGACTTTTGTGTGTAGACATTTCTTCCGTATAACCATGCCCCATCTTTTGTAAGTATTTAAATAATACAAACTAAATGACGTGTTTTATCTATCCCTGAGTGAGGACGAGTATTTTTTATTCAGATATCGGGACCATTTTTCTATCCGACTCCAAAATATTACATACGGAGCTTTAAACTCGTTTAAAGAGTAATCAGACCTATTTAACTCGTATATTATGGGACGTGTTAAAATTATATTAACTAAGTTTAATCGGTTAATTAAACATCTATTAATCAAAATGTCGTCTCTAGTTTGTACAAATACGAAGGCTTTCAGTGTGTGAACACACATCATGTGTTCATATACTTATAAATTTAGTTATGTACCATATACGATAAACGAATGATGGTCAGCACATTTCTTCCGTATAATAACACGGTACCAAAGCAGAAAAAAAAGGCAAAATTTGTATACATACCATTGAACGGGCTATTGGCTCACCCGGTTAAATGATGATATGCCATTGAGTTTTAAACGGGCGATTATCTTACAAGGTAAAACATCGATCGATATAACTAACCAAATAAGGTCGGGGACTTGAACAATAAGATATCAGTTTCTGAACGATATAACATTGAACTATCCAAATGTTTAAAAAACTCGACCCAGTTTGGTTAATTAAACTTGTTGACTTTTTACAAGGGGTTTGACTTTTAACTCTATATTCAGTCAGTTAAAAGTTGAGGAACAACTGTTCTATATCTATGCAGATAAATATATCTGTATGTATACATCGATGGGCACACAAGAATCTATAACGACATAACCTCGAGAGCCTCTCTTGTTTGCCCAAGTACATTAAATACAGTTGCCGCAATATGAGATGGAGTAAGACCAGCTTCGGCTAATTGGTCAGCAGGTGCACCATGGTCAATGTAACGGTCCGGAAGCACTAACGGTCTCCACTGTACACACCCACCATTTCATATATTTAAGTTTATATTTTGTCATAAGCACAAATCTTGAACTCAACAACATGATAAACGTGGAGGTGCCAAAAGCCAATGTTGTCACCCTTACTTATTACTTATTAATGGGCAATTCCGGTTATGTTTTTTCTTATGGTAAAAATCAGATAGTTAGCCAAGATGAAACGGATTGAAAGTCGTCCAAGGTGCAAGTTTAAGAGGTTTTGACTAAAAATGCCCAAAGTCCAATTGGGTATACACAAAAATGACCCACTCTTAAAACTTACTCAAAAACACATAAACGGGTTATTAAAAAAAATACGGATCAGAAATGTTTTGCCCTGTTACTCAACCTACCCATTTTGGCACTTTTAGAGTTTTAGTTAAACATAAGAATAAGTTAAAGAAGGAAAAAAATGAATACCTTTAACTTTCCATCAAGAAGACCGTCTAACGCCATGAAATGAGCAACGTGAGAACCAAACCCTCCTATTGATCCTTCTTCAACAGTGATCAAAACCTCATGTGACTTTGCAAGGGCTCGAATGAGATTATGGTCTAACGGTTTGCAAAAGCGAGCGTCTGCAACGGTTATATTTAGGCCACGTTCCTGTACTAAACCAGCTGCAGCAATGCAACTCTGAACGGCTGCTCCGTAACCTAAGAGCGCAACTCGCTGTCCTTCCATCATTATCCGACCTTTTCCAATCTATATTCCACGAAATGATAAAAAAGTTTATACATTACTAATTTTCACTAATAGGGATAAGAAGGTAATATTACCTCAAGAGGAATGCCTTTATTGCCAGGTGGTAATGGAACGCCTATTCCGTTCCCACGGGGGTAACGGAAACAGCTAGGTCTGTCATCAATGGCAGCAGCAGTTGCAACCATGTGAAATAGCTCGGCTTCATCGGAAGGAGCCATGACCACCATGTTTGGGAGACATGCCATGAAAGTTACATCAAACGACCCTGAATGTGTAGGACCGTCTGCGCCAACAAGTCCTGCTCGGTCCATTGCAAATCTCACAGGTAGCTTCTGCAAATCTACATCATGCACTACCTGAAATAACGGTCAAAAAAAGGATTACGATTTTGAAAATACAAGAAAGGTCACTGTAAGAAGTAGATGTGGCAATTTCAATCCATTAAATATGGGTCGTTTTGGGTAATATATGAAAAATGCGAAAAAGGATAGCATTAATTACTAATTTTGACAATGCGGGGCATGTAAAATTTCAGGCTCCTAAAAGGATTATAAGATCCAATTTTACATAATTAGGGATTATTTACTGACTTTGATTTTTATTGAACGGATTTATTCTTAAATGGTACTTCAGGTGTAAAAGTTAAATATAAATTTTGTAATCATACATGACATATTATTTATTTGTAAGAACTCGAGAAATGAAGCTATGACATACCTGATCATAACCCCGTTGCAAGAAAGAGGAGTAAATTGCACAGAATGGTTTAAGGCCTTCACAAGCCAATCCTGCCGCAAAAGTTACTGCATGCTGTTCAGCAATCCCAACATCAAAACATCTAGTAGGGAAACGACGAAGGAATAGATTCATCCCGGTCCCACCACCCATTGCAGCATGGATTCCAATAACCTTTTTATCAGCTTCTGCTTCAGCAATTAACGCTTCCGCAAAGTAAGTTGTGAAAGATTGAGTTGGAGCACTTGACTTGAATTGCTTCCCTGTGGCAGGATCAAACTTTCCAACACCATGGTACTTGTCGGCAGCTTTCTCGGCATACGGATAACCTCTGCCCTTTTCAGTAATAACATGAATCAAAACTGGACCAGTTGATTTAGTACTCTTAACTTCTTTAAGAATGGCAACAAGATCATCAATGCTATGACCGTCAACGGGACCAATGTAATACAATCCAAGTTCTTCAAATAATGATGATCCAGAACCACTAATCATACCACGAGCATATTCATCAACTTTAGCAGCGATTTCATGCATTGGGCCACCAATTTGTTTGGTAACTTCTTTTGCAACTTCACGGAGTTCTCTTAGAGGGCGGTTAGACTGTAATCTACTAAGAGCACTACTTAAAGCTCCAACAGGTGGTATAGGACCATCAAGGTTGGCAGTAGGTAGCGAGACTTGTTTATTGTCGTTAAGAATTACAATCATATCTGAATCCAGATAACCTGCATTGTTCATGGCTTCATAAGCTTGACCAGCAGTCATAGCCCCATCACCTATTATAGCAATTACGTCGTTTGCAGCTCCCTTTAAATCCCTTCCCACGGCCATCCCTGTTACAATTCATAAATGGAAGGATGATTAAGTTACATAAATGCCCAATATAAGTATAAATACAAGGTTTTTGTGACGTGCTATTTTTATAATAATTATGTGATTCCGAATAATGAGAACAAGATAATCAATTGACATAAATAAAAACAGTGGTACAAAAATGTTTTCGGGTATACTTCTGTCTTAAGTTGTAATGTTGGAACACTTGGACTAATGTTGATTATTTAAGATAATAGTATATAATTTAGCA
This sequence comes from Senecio squalidus, assembly GCA_910822075.1. Taxonomy (NCBI): domain Eukaryota; kingdom Viridiplantae; phylum Streptophyta; class Magnoliopsida; order Asterales; family Asteraceae; genus Senecio; species Senecio squalidus. The sequence continues at coordinate 40,085,986 of CAJVGC010000592.1, read as the reverse complement.
TTTTGTGAAAAACAAAATCTCGCTTTATGAGATGGAAAGAAAAAAAAATCTCTCAATCTATGTTTAAAAGGGTAAATAGGTAATTTTTACTCGGATGATCAATTTTGTTGCAGCTGATATGTAAGTAGGTAACTCATTATTTTATCCGAACAATAAAAACTGATTATTGACATCAAAATAATTTCCATAACGCCAAAAAGTAAGACCAAACTAATAACATGATTAAAAGTTTGTTAATTACCTAATCCAGCTGAAATGGTGGTAGAGCTATGCCCCGTGCCAAAACAATCATGCTCACTTTCCGACCTTTTGGTAAACCCCGCCAACCCATTTGTCTGCCTAATAGTATGCATTTGGTCCCTCCTTCCAGTCAATATTTTATGCGGATACGACTACAAAAAACACATTCAATTTCAAATCTAACTATTTGACCACAATCATTAATCATATGTCACAATTCATCACCTGATGACCAACGTCCCAGAGTATCTTATCTTGCGGCGTATTAAACACATAATGTAAAGCCACTGTAAGCTCCACAACACCAAGACTGGAACCCAAATGACCTCCGGTTTTCGATACATTAAATATCACATCCGATCTTAACTCATCAGCTAATTGTTTCAATTCCTACATTCACATCCGTTGACTTTTTAGTCAAACTAAACTAAATTCCAAATATTAACATAATTAATTACTCCATCGGTCCAAAAATAACCGTCCACCTTTCAAAATTATTGCATGTTTTTAAATATGGATAGTTAACATATAGTACCTATCTTATATATTTTCAACCTTTCAAACTACAAAAGTAACCAACCTCTTTAATGCAAGGGCAAAATAAGTAATGAAATAAAAAAATATTTAATTAATTGCACATATCTTATTTCAACCGTATTTTGTTTCTTGTGACGGATGGAGTAACAAAAATAAAAATGAAGTATGATTAGTATATTACCTTAATTGATAAATTTTTCATATGAATTGGATAATTAATAGTATCCAAAAGTGGAGTAGGTGGTCTCTGTGAGTAATACTCACCTCTCTCCGATAAAGCCGCTCGAATCACACCTGATTTTTTACTTATCTGCTTACATAATCAATCAATCAATCAATCAATCAATCAATGAATCAAAATCAAATCAAAATCGAAAAAATGAAATTGAGCTTATGAAAACCTGATTGAACGATTGAGCGTGTTGTAGATCGGTTGTTCCATAGAAGCAATGTTGAATGACGGGATGAGTATGTGAATTAATCGACCTGTGATTCACCGGAAATGCAAACGCACATGCCGCCATACCAGCTTCAATTGAGTAACGGAGAAATGTATGATGGTTTTGAAGATTCCGGTGAAATTGTGGTGGTTGTTAAGATTCCGGTGACTGTGTTTTTAGTGTGTGAAAAAGTGAGGTGAGTGTGAATTTGTAAGAAGACAAGTGTGGAAGAAATGGAAATCTTGAGGTGGTTTTAATTGGTCCACGTCAGCGGAAATCACATTATATGGATAGCATTCATTGGTGAGATAATGGTTCATGCACTACTTATCAAATTCACATTTTTAAATTATTTAAGATTTATACTATCATTTTTTACAGTTATTTTTAGTAAAATATGATTTATATTTATATTTATATCGGTCGAAAATTATAAGATTGATTACTTTTTGTTACGAAAAAAATTATTTTGTACATATTGATGTAATATCACATGTGATATTATCGTTACAATTTTAATATCTATTAAAAAAAAAATCGTCGAAAGTATAATTTACCACTGCTCTAATTAAAGATAAAGGCGAGACGATCGCAACGGTATATTTTGTTTCGCCTAACGATTAATGGTTTGTGAGATAATTTAATTTAAAAAAATAAAAGAAAAGTGAGTTTTGATTTTAATTTTACCTATTAGATTATAATTGATAAATGATCGTTAATGTTGGTTAAATGTATTATTCCAATACAATTGATTTTACAATTACTTTTTGTTACAAAAAAATTTCAAATAAAGTTAATAATACTGATATTAATTTAATAACTTGTCCTTATTGGTTAGACTTCTCTCCCGAAAAATCCCATGTTATTTTTCTCCAACTATGGTATCAAAGATTGAATTTTAGTATAAGTTTTATATCATTTAAAATAGAAACAAATAAAACATATCTAGGCTTATATGACTAAACCATTTACATGTAACAACACCTAATATTATTTTGTTGTTAATTAAAAACAGAATAAGCAATGTGTTCTAGAGATAACAATATGTTTAGTCTAAATAAGCAACAAATAAATTATAATAAATGAAATAATAAGATTTTGTTGTTAAGTAAAAACATAATAAGCAATATGTTTAGTCTAGATAAGCAACAAATAAATGACTATAATTGAAATAATAAGATTTTCTTTTAAGTGGGAATAAGTAAATGCAATCGTGGAACATATGAGTGCGTTCGTTTTCCAACGGTTCAACGTGGATCAATACTTTGCATGCAAGTGTTTTCTTGAATTGAATATGTTAAATGTATCGTTTAATATGTTTTTTTAAAGCTTTATGTTTTGATGTCGGGTAAGAAGAAGTTAAAATATAAAAGATATTTGGAATTGGAAAATCCGAATCAAAGCAAAGTTAATGGTTCGGTTTTTAATTTATACAACTAGACAAGCGAGATATCGGTTTTGATTTTGATTGTATTTCAAAAACTAAACTGAACTATTTAAAACATATCACTAAAATATAAATTTTGTATATATAATTATTTGGGCATCATAAATCAAAATATCATATTTATCCAACTTAATATATGTCATTATTAAATTTAAAAATATCATATATATCTAAATAATTCTCAAACCATTTTCGACTAAGATTTTTTGTATCCCGACACAACACGCGGGTAAAATCCTCATCATAGACAATTCTCAAACCATTTGTTACATTCATAACCAAACTAAAAAAGATTCTCACGACATTCGCACACGTAAAACATGTTTATTGCAATATATTTTTGGGAGATTTTTTATTTATTTATTTAATTATTAGTTGATTAGGATATCATACTTCAGAAGTATTAGATATTTGTATTAGGTAGGCTTTAAGTTTTTCTTTAATTTTATTAGCCTACATATAGGGTTAACTGTCTTGCAAACTACAAAGCAAAGTATACGAGGGAGTGAGACTTAAACCTTGTATTAAATTTCATTTTCTATGAGAATCGTTTAAACATTCACAACTCGATTTTTTTCTTCTTCTTTATTGTTCGATATTCTCCACCATTAATTGGAGTTTCTTGTATTCGGTGGGTTTTTGGTATCAAAGCCACGATTTGTAGTTCTTCCGAGGTGAACAATTACAAGAATTTCCGCTATCCAACGGTGGGTACAAACCCATGTTTCATATTGGTAAAATAGTAAATTAAGTGCTAGTATGTAAGACAATGAACTATTCGCTATAGTATCAATTAATTTTTGAAATGAAACCTCATTAGTCTTATATATTAAGCATGATGTTGGGTTAAACGAAAATTTCGATTTGCATTAAATCTACAGTTGTAGCAAATGATGTGGTTGGCGCAAGTAACGTGATCCCATGTGATCATTGTGTCCAACTCGGTTGGAGCGAAGTTGATCCGGGAGCCTTGTATCGAAAGTCTTTGTGATGGGTACAATCAGGTGAGTGTGTCCCGAGAGTATATTGGCGGTATGAAAAAGGTAGGATCATGTGAATTGTTGTTGGAGGGAGGCCGAATAGGTGTAACTTGGGTTTTGGGGAGGATTATTGAGTGCAAACTCATGTCCCATATTAATAAATATTAAACTAACTACCAGTATATAACAATGGGTCATTTCCTTTATTGCCAATTGATTTTAGAAAAATGAATCTCATTATCTTATATATTAAACACATTATTCGATTAAACGGTCATTTATATATATATATATATATATATATATATATATATATATATATATATATATATATATATATATATATATATATATATATATTGTTAAAAACATTCGATCGTGAATACTTCAAGTAAGCTTACGTTTTTACATCATATATCTATAATTTCAAAGAGGAAATGTTGTATAATGTCAATATCATGCAATATTAGATACATTATGCTATTAATAAGGGATATAAGTTGAATATGTATAAAATCTTCAGGTTAAATATGTAAATTTTATAAAAAAATATACTTCCTCCATTCCATATTAATTCCATGTTAATAGTCCATCTTTTTTTTTTCTTTTTCGGTTGTCCCAAATTAATTGTCTACTATCGAAAATAGATAGAAAAGTTTGATTAAGTTTATCATATTGTCCTTCGTTGAAGTTATTATTATTATTCGTTGAAGTTATTATTATATTAGTTAAGTGTAAAATTGTCATTCTGTAAAAAGTAGGAAAAAAAATCAGTAATAATTATATTTTTCTTAAACTACGTATTTTTTATCTAGAGACTATTATTTTGAGACGAAAGAAGTATATATTTATAATAGATAAGCTAACAACATATTTATTATCCCAAATTTTTAATCATCAAACTAAAAGAGTTACACCTAATAAATTCGTTAACATATTTGAACAAACAATACTCATTTTAGTACTACTAAAAACACTAAACTATAGAAACAAAGTATTAATTAATTTTGGGACCTATGACAATGTTTAACTTTTGCTATTTTAAACAAAACATAAAAGGACTTACTTGCAACAATCTAACTTAATTAGGGTAAAAACTACACATTCCATAACTACAAGGACCTACATAAACACCAACAAATCCCAACCAGCAAATCCATTTTCCAAAAAAAAATACACTTTTCATTTTCATTTTCAATTTTATAAATCCCCAAAAAATTATTACAATTTTAATTTTCTTACAAAATGAATGCTCAAAATTACGCAAACGAACACAAACAAGTTTCGTAAAACTACTGTAAGTTTACATAATTTTACGTTTTTTATTTTGATCAATTTTTGGTAACAATGTACGTTTTTGTTGTGGAAATTTTGAAATTGTTGGTTAATTTGGTAATGTGTGTTGTTAATCTGTCAGGTGTTGGTAGTTTTGAGGTGATTCGAGTGCGTATCGCATCGATGGTATGTTCTTTTGTGGAAGGGCTTACTTCATCACAAACAATGCCAGGTAGAAGCAAAAACATTACATTATTTCATGTTTTTGTTGTGGTTATTACGGATAAGTGTCTAGAAATGTATCAAACTATGAAGTTCGTGTCTGTTCTGTTTGTAGTATGTAGATATATAAATGGCATTATTGTAACTTATGTCATTCCATCTTGGTTCTGCCTGGGTGGTAAGGGTTTTTACTGATGAATAAGAGGTCTTGGGTTTGAGCTTCGTCTAATAGTTTCGTCTTGTGAGTTAAGTGAGATTCCCCCTTGTGAAGGTGTGTAAGTTCGTGGGTTGCATACTGCCCAACTGGATGTTCATGTGGCCCCAAACCGCTTGCCTTAATCGAAAAAAATAAAAGTGGTCACATACAATAGGCTCAATTGCAATTTTTAACGCACAATGGACCAATTTAAAGTTGAATATTATTATTTTATATATTTATTTATTTTTTATTATTATTATTATAACTTTATGTTGTTTGGTGGTTTAGTTTTCTTAATTATATACTTTAATACGATTTTGAAATTGAAATGGACTAATTTGGTAATTTGATCACCATTGGTTTCTTGCTTATTCGGCATTTTTCTATGATAAGGTGGCTTAACACTAAATTACGAATATAGTCCTTTTCAAAAAAGTATAATTACCAAAACGGACCACTAACCTATGTATGTTGTTGTTCTATGACATTATTCCTTATACTTAGAAATATTGTTTTGTTTAACAGAGGATATTGGCCGTTGGAAGTTAGCTTCTCAGTACATTCAAAGAGAAATTAAAGAGGCAGATGAAGTAAATTTGCTTGACGAAGAAGGTAAATAATCTGTTAAAAGTTGGCAACTCAGTACTCCTATTTTTTCCGTGTATTATATTAAACTTCAATATGTTTGTATACTCACTTTTGTGATGATTTTGGAATGCAGATATGCATGTATTTGGTTTGAGGCCGATGATGGATCCTTTAATCTTGGTGAGATTTCCAACAAATCTGGTTTTGCTTTTTTTGCTTTTCTCGCTTTTAGAATTATTTTTGTTCGTGTTTTTAAATGTCAACTTGCAGGTTTGTTGCAATTCTTGTAAGAGACCAGTGAAGGTTAGCCAGTATGCAACTCACGCAGGTAACATTATCTTTCTAATCGACTCGTTATAGGTTGTTCATATTTCTGCTGTTTGAATATAAGCTCGTTACTTTAATACTTTTCTTTTGTGCATTTTTACAGAGATTTGTAAGTCATTAAGCTCACTAGTAGACAGTACAACAGAGACTAATGCTGTTTCCGCGCAAAAGAAACCTCCAAAGAAAGAAAAGAAGAAGTTACAAATTAATATTTCTAGTATCCTAAATTCCTAATAATTGATTACTTAACAACTCGTGCTTCTTTTATTACGAGTAGTTTATTTTCTTCGTTATTTCTTCAATCTTTTTTCTTGTGTTTCTAAGAGTTGCATTTGCTGCGCTTAACTTCAAGGTAAGCACAAGTTGCATCAGTTAGTAAACCTGAAAGACGAGCACTTGTTAGTTCGGCGGCTTCAAATTCTAGTGTGGGTGAACAAACCCTAAAGAAAACTTCAGTACCTATACATGTGAAAGGTATCCTTCCTCTTGTCCTAATTCCATTTCCGCTGTTTTGTCAAATTCTGGCTCTTTTCTATTATTTATTAAATCTTTTTGCTATTTGTTCGGTAATTGTAATTTGTAGAATATATCATGCTTTTTCTGTTAACTCTTTGTTTAAACTGTCCAACTTGAAATTAGAATCCATTGCTTGATCTTGATCCTCCGTTTTATAATTGCTCTGCCTTCAGAAATGGAAATGGAAAAATTGTGTAATTTAGTCGTAAGAACGCGTACCTTTCATTTTTGCAGCATATTTTACAGTATTAATTTATGTTTTTTTTTTTTGTTCATTTTGATGTATCAACTTTAGTTAAAATACAATGATTTAATAAGTTTTATTTCAGTTTATTAACGTGATACCACAGTTATATCAGTTGAAAAATCTCCGGTTTCAAAATTCTAAAAGTGTCTGATGATGACCCTGATCCTCATCTTTAGTCAAATTTGTGTGGATGTGTGAGTTTACATAATTTTTTGGGCTTCCAAGATTTAAACCAAATATAAGATTAATCATTTAACCACATCCACACGTTTATTTCAGAATATCTAATAATCGTCCCATTTTTTGACTTATGGTTAAGTTTCCGTTAATTCTACATTATTAGTTTGATGGACCTTCATTATAACTTATATCACATTTGAAAATCAAAACCTAATGTTCAGGCAATGAGTTCCAAAATGAATCGCAAGCAAAACACGTGAAGAACTTTGATAGTGTTACCAGCCATTCAACACCTAGGAAGCTCAATGACCAACATTTAAAGACCAACGGTATAGTTCATGTACATGTATATTTTTTTTTTTAATTTTAACTAACGATAATGGCAGAACAGGAATCTTGAGTCCAGCTCCTCTAGCAACCAAGATTTTCTATTCTCAAAGAACTCAACGTCTCAGAAATGCAATAAGCAACATGTATTACAGGTCATCATCATCTACACAACACGATAATGGCTTTAGCAATATGCAAGTTTCAGATTATTGTCACCAGAACAATATCGACGACCCACATGAAAAGGTATATCATAGTTTATATGAGTTTTGTTAGCGATTAGGATGTTATACTTTACAAAAATTGAGATACCATTCTTATTGGATAGCTTATGAAGCGGTTCCCATGGATATTGGACGAATTTTGTGCTTACGTTTTATCATAGCGTTTTTAATGCAATAATTTACTTAGTTGTGCTATTTAGCTGGAGATTTTTTGCTGAAAACAGCTAGGCATGCCTGTCTCGTGTATGGTGGATAACACTGATCCCGCAAAAAGTCCAGAAGTTAGTTCAAATGAATCCAGAAAGTTCTTGCCTCTGAACGTTTCAGATCAGTTTCATGTGAATAATTCATTAGGTCCCCAGAAAACTCATGTGGGTAATTTAGCAAGCAATAGTCTTCGAAATCCTTATCCTTTTGATGAAAATTAAGGTATATTTGCTTCTTTTTTCGAGCTTCGTTTGGTCTGTTGTTCTTTTTAGATTATGTATTTTCAGAAAAGGTTATGTATTTCCGGATCTTTAAATGTCTTTAAGTAAGCAGCGTCAGTTTCAATGCATTTATAAAGAAACATGTCAATTCTGGCTGTATTTCACGGATAACTGGTCAAACGGGTCAAATATAAACAGTTATATTAACAAAAAAAGATTAAACGTGTCAAACTAGTGTAATGTGTATTCAAAATTCTTACAAAAATCTTAATCATAACTATTTTTTTTAATAAAAATAGTTTTTCAATAATCAATTATTCAGTAAATTGAAAGAAGGGACAATAGGTGTTGACGGGTCGACCCAACCCGCCCGTTTTGCCACCTCTTTCATAACAAACGTTCTTTCATGAGGTTATTTTTGTCCTTAGGTCTATCTTAACTATTTATTTTCTGATAGCAGACAAACTGTTCCACCTGCATACATTATTCATCGTTCTTTAGCGCAAATGATCAAGTGTCATTGAACATTTACATAATAGAATTCAACATCCTATTTATATTTTTGTAGGGCAGCCGTTAAGACAATGCAGCAGCTGGGTTCCTATTGTACAGCCACCAAGGAAAATTTTGGGAGCCGAGGTGATTATTATGTTATTAAATTTCTAAACTTTAGAACCGTAGTTCTTAGAACCATGCGGTTCTTATTTCATATGCTAAACTATGGAATACAACGATTCATATCTAGAATGGCATTGGAATTGTTTCAAACTAGGGTTTTGTCATCATACAATGATGTTTAAATCCTATTATATATTGGTCTTTTATGAAGATGCCAACTACAATTTAAATCCGCTTTCGTGATACCTTTTGTTGCAATATTGATGTGCATAAACCCGACAAAGGTATTATCATGTTTTGCTCGGTTGAAGCAAACCTTCAGAGAAATTAGTTAAAAACTATAAACAAGAATATCGAATTATAATTACCATGTTTTGCTTAGTTGAGGATAATATGAAATTAACTATCTTTAACCACCCTGAACGATTTTAAGATGAGTAAGATCGTCTACGAGATTTCAAAGATAACACCAAATATACCAACTTTACCTTCGTTATGAAAATAAATCCGCCAAAAATTAACCATAAGAATATCGAATTATGATTACCATAACACATGTACAAGTTTTGAAATAAAATAGCCTACAACTCTATACAGATTGCAGTGTTCTGTTCTTGTTTTTCGCTGGTACAAATAGTGCACCTTCTCTTTCGTTAACACTCAAATCATCCGAATCAAGTTCCATTTGATTTAACCTCCTAACAAACGCCGAAAACAAAGGAAAGTTTTGAGGTGAAAAGAACTCGCTACCCATTCTCTGGTAAAGAAACAGATCAATCCCATTCTCGCCTGCTAAATTCTTCTTAATTTGTTCAAAACTCTTGATACTTCCAGCAATGTTCAAGTTTTGACCACACACCTCAACACCATGGTTTCTGCAAGCACCTCTTATATCGTCGAGAAGCGACTCGGGACTCGAAAAGGACTCGTTTGGCTGCTGTTCATCCAAAAGATCCATTCCTGGCAATATCATTCTACATGAGTTTTTACTGAAAATTTCAGCAATTTCTTCATATCCATTTCGGTTGATTGTGTTATAAAACCCTGAAGTCACCTCTGCTGGATGAGATCGACTTCTGTACCACGAGTGAATAAGTGGCAGTTTTCCGGAAACCATAACTGTAGTGTTGCTAAAAGACGATGAGGCTAATGATAGGATTCGGTCTGCATGAGATACGAGTTGGTTTGAATACCATGAAAGAAAGAAATCACCATAAGGAGACTCCCATGATCCCCCTTCTTTAAAGAAGGTGTTGACTATCGGATTCTGGTCAAACTTTGGAGCATCATGAGGACCGGAAAGTCCCCAATTAGCGTTTCCAACATTTTCGGCATGCTGTTTTAAATTTCTCATCATGTTTTCGTCATAACATTGAAATTCACCAGCACCAACGCCATTCTTCGTATGATCATGTTGAGACGGATACCTTAACTCACCGCCTGGTCCCAAACCAATTGTCACACCCTACAAAAATTAACCAATCAATTAATACTCATTCTAAAAACTGTTAAAATTGAAAAAGATCTAAAACTTTGTTTAACTACTTACTGTAATTGTTGATTCCATAAACGGAGTAAAAGCCGTCTTGAAGCTCTCTATAAACCCTTGATAAACTTCAACTGCGGTTTTGCCATTAAAAACCGGAACATCATCCACACCAAAGGACAAACAGTCCTTATAACGCTCCCCTGACCGAGCAGCAAAGAAGATATCCGGTTGGGATATACCACTTTCCAAAACCCAATTAGGAAGCGAAACATTTTCTTCTTTAGAAGCATGAAAACAAAGCGAAACATGAAGTTTAAGACCCGAATCTCGAATGATATTAGCGAGAGAAAGGTAAGCAGACCATTGATAATTCCCCATGGATTGTTTCTCAACAACTCCCCACCAAATAGGAAGCTCAACACCTTCAACTCCTAATAATTTCAAAGCCTTAAGTCCAGCTGCAATTGCTCTTGAATGGTTTACAGCATTGCATTCGGAAACCGAATTCATCGGTAATCCAACATATAACTTCACTCCATCTTTCTGCACATTCAACAACAATAATCCATAAATCAAAAAATACCCACAAAACAAAATCAAATCAAATCTTCAAAAAAAAAAAAAATTACTTACATGATGAGTGTTTATACTGGATACAGTAATTTGAGAATTGGAAACAGATTGAGCAGAAACCCTAAAAGAAAGATTACATCTTTTGACTATTTGACCAAAACCCATTTGCAAATTACTAACAGATGAGCTTATTATCATCATTTCATTATTTTTGTTAAATTTTTTATAACTACCCAATTGGCATAAATGACTTCCGGTTGCCGGAAACTTGGCCGGAGAGGCTCTGATCAGTGAAATTTCCATCTGGGTATAAAAAAGATTTGATTTTGGATAAAATGGTTTTTGGATAATTGATTGAATTTGGGTTTGGGGGTTTAAGAAGATGGTTATGGTTATATAGTACAAGTGAGTGGTCCACGTGGCGTGTTGTTGAAGCAGGAATAGTTTGAGCCGCTTACTTATTCAAGTTGCTCTTAAAATTTGAGGTTGTAAATTGTATTGATTATTAAAGAACCAAGATCTAGTCATCTAGTGTCACTCTCGTCTATAGTCATATAAAAGTGTTTTTTTTTTTTTTTTTGTGTTTAATGAATACATGTTTTCGAACATCTGAATATTTTTCTTTTACATCGATAGAAACAACGCGGGGAGAACAAGTTGTATTATAATTAGAAAACATTCATAAATGAATAGGACATTCTCTCATTCATTAATTATTATAATTAGCTCATTGGATTAATAATTAGTAAATAATAAACGGTAATCGTGTTTAAATGTTAATGTGTACAACCCGGTAGACTTACATATTTACGGATACATATTTTCTAAAACTATTCAAATAACAACACAAATAGGATGAAAGTGGTGGATGGGGATGTCAAGGTGGACATGTGATAAAACCATCTCAAATATGATACCATTGGGAATTTGATTTTTAACGCTCAACTTAAAGTCATGTTTACCATCAATAAGTTGATGGTTTGGACATGCCTTTTTGGTAAGAATTCATGGAGGATTAGAATTAAGCTCGTAAAGGAGTTCCACGCCTATCGAGAGACATGTCTTATGATAAAAGAAAATTACTTGAATGATTAGAAAATTATAAGATGAGTAGTGAATGTCTAAAAGCTTCCAAGGTTACTTTGGTTATGTTTGGCGTAAGTAGCTGGAGCCGGAGCTTAATCTTAAGTTTAAGCTTAAACTTGGTCCGGAGCTTAAGCTTAAGTTTAAGGTCGGGGCTGGAGCTTAAATATAAAAATGAAAAACATGTTTGGTAACAGGGCTGGAACTTGAGCTTATAGGTGTAAAAAGACATTAAAGGGTATATAGATATATATGTTTCAATTAAAATGAAGGATATTTATATCATTTTGTCTACCATAAGCTCAAACCTCTTTCATAAGCTCCTTCAAGTGGCTTATGGTTTTGGGGCTTATCGGGGCTTATTATCATAAGCCGTAGAACCAAACAAGTCTTATGATGTGGATTATCAAAAACGATAAGCTTAAATCCCAATAATCCCCCAGAATCCCCTCCGTCTTTGTGTAGATATTTACTCTTGCTTTTAGATATAGGGTATGTTGGTTGAAGGCTTTTAGAGGCTTATTAGGGCTTGAGTTTATGTTTTCATTTATAAGTTTTGTTTGGTTGTCGGGGCTTGTTAAAAAAATAAGCCCTGATAAGTCCCAAACAAATAGCTTATGTCAAATAAAATTACATAAATGACCCTTATACTAATATAATTCGTTAAACGAAATCACATTTGAAAATAAGAAGCACCTACAAAGATGATTCGGGTATGATTCGGGTATTTATTTGATCGTTAAGTTATTATAATGTTATATTTGATATCTAATGTTATTAATTCCTAGTTTAAGTGCAAACTAAACTTTTATTGGATGACTTTGGTCATACTCACTACAAGAAAAAATGTCTTTAGTGACGATCCAAATTTGGTCATTTTGGTCACTAACATCATTAGCGACCAAATATTTGGTCACTAATGATATTTGTGACCAATTTTGAGTAGTCACTTTTCATCACTATAGGTCCGCACTAATTTTATAGAGACCAAATAAGGTTATTTTTTGGTCATTAATTTTGTTTAATGACCACATTTAGTGACCACTTTTACTATAGTGACTAAATAAGGCTATTAGTGACCGAAAATACTCGTCACTAAAATTGTTTGTCACTAAAGCCATTTTTTCTTGTAGCGACTACTCTCATGGGTCTTGATCTACTCTCGTGGGTCTTGATATGGACTCGATTTAGGCAATTTGATAATATATTGGTTGGACATTAAATGAGTTTTTTTGTTATTATTCTTGAGAATTTTTATACATTGCAATTTGTTTTTTCTTTAGCAAGTCATTTCTATCTTTATATAACTTTATGATAAAACAAGGAACTTGTGATTTTGTAAAACAACGGGTGGTTGTAAAAAGAGAGCATTCTCAATTCTTACTCATGTCTTTAAGAGGCATATTGTATTTGATTTCATTACTTACAATTTATGGGGAATATTCAAATTGAGTGATGCAAATGTTGTTGTTTTTTCGTACACAAGTCGAGCATCGTGTAAAAACTGTTTGGTGGTAAAGTTGTCGTTTTTGATAGCAACTTTAGGTGGCTCCTACATGTAATCCCATGAGAAAAGAAGAAAATAACAAGTCTCTTAACTCATGGAAACATTGTAAGGTAATGAAACTAATCACAACGACACTAGAGAATCAACCGATTGAGGTTAAAGGACTTGAGAGTATGTCGCAACATATTTGATTATTTATACATGCATGTGTTACATCTTTAGTGTTACCCTTATATATATTTCTTTTATTTTGTTCTTTACGGCTTCTTTTTATGGATTTTGGAACAATTTATTATTATGTATCTACCAGTGACAGGTATGAGAACTATAAATCTACTAATATAGTTCGTGAATGCAAACGCAACAATATATGTCTAAAAGAAACAAACACATACACGTACATGGTACGGGTCTTTGTTGTATATTGGGGATTTCGATTTTGGAAACTGAGAGTCGTAATTTCACTTTCATATCAAAATATTTCGATGGTACAATCGAAATTTTCAATCGGATAAAACTCAGTATATTTGAACAATGATATGTGACTGATTTTGTGTATCTGAATTTTGAATCGTACCGGTGATTAAATTAACCAACAAAAGAAGTTTTAAAAACTTTTTATAAAACTGGCCACATGCAGTTTTATTAAAACTGCATCCCTAACTTCCAAACGGGTCAAACCCGGTCAGGATTCCGGGTCAAAACCGAATCCATAATTTAGGGTAAAAATCGGGTCAGGTCGAACCCAGCCAGGGGTTGCCACCTCTTAAACCCCGCTATCGGGGGCGCTGCCCCCAAACTCCCGTCGTTTAGGGCTTCGCCCCTAAACAATCAAGATAAGTTCGAACAAGTGTGCACTCCACACTTTCCCAAACTTGTTCGATATTTATCAATATCACATTAGTTAAAACAAATTAATCTCATTACACTTAAATCATATTAGTGACATAAATCACAAACATGTCTTCAAACTAATACTTTATAACATTGGTTATAAAATTTAAGTTAGAGTAAGCTATATAAATGGTCCTCCTGATTTATTGTGTTTTTCCTCGGTTACGATATAGGATTGGATCCAAAACAATATAAAACTTTGAAGACTGGATTAATTTCAAGAACCAAACCCGTAAACATAAACCATTTATGTAATTTACTCATTGATTATTGTAGCAAACAACGTAGAAATGGTTAAATATAATAATTTGGATTATCCTTATTATGGCTTTCAAATATTCAAATGATAACTGTTTTGGATGACTTTATCAACAATCTATCTATAATAATTTGGCTTTATAAGAAATTGTTATCTAGAAAATAAAAGTATTTAAATTTCAAATCTAAATGATGTTGCTAAGAGTTGGCAAATGGGACCATATTAAACACACTTGTAGACCACTATTTTATGGTCAATCATTACATAAATAAGCTATGCCACAAATGAGTATATGTCAAACCTTTGGTTGTGAGGTTTTCTTACAATAATCCAAATAAGTTTTAATTTTTATAATTTGTACACATCTAATGTATTATGAGTTGTGTATTAGAAAATGACTTATAAAAAGAATTATCCACATTCATGGACATGCTCAATTGATTGGTTGGTATTATTTTCATCTACTTTTAAAACTCACTTTTTCCCTTTAAGAATGTAGTACAATTTTAAATACTTTTATTCGGATAATGAATACTCCTCGTTTTAAATAAAATGTTTAATTTTATTCAAATAATGAATACTCCTCGTTTTAAATACTTCACCAATGTTATTAGATTTTTCATTTTAAGTTAGTAATACAAGAATTTTTTTGGTAAACTACTCGATTATTTAGAGCCAATAAATAAATAAATAAATAAAAAAGAATATTTAATGAAATATTATTATTCAAAATTATGTCTGAAATAAAATCACTACCAAGTGAAAATAAACATGAATAAATATGAGGCTCAAAGTTTTGCTTCTCTATAAACATGACACGTGGACCAGTGACACTTCTTTCTTTCCTTCTTGCTCTATAACTATATCCATTTTCTTTCTTCTCCAAATCATCACATAAACCCTAATTTCCCTTTATCCAAACTCAAATCTTTTTAATACCCAGATGGAAATTTCACTGATCGGAGCCTCTCCGGCCAAGTTTCCGGCCACCGGAAGTCATTTATGCCAACTAGGCAGTTATAAAAAATTTAATAAAAATAATGAAATGATGATAATAAGCTCATCTGATAGTAATTTGCAGATGGGTTTTGGTCAAATAGTCAAAAGATGTAATCTTTCTTTCAGGGTTTCTGCTCAATCTGTTTCCAATTCTCAAATTACTGTATCCAGTATAAACACTCATCATGTAAGTAAATTTAATTTAATTTAATTTTTTTATTTTTTTTGAAGATTTGATTTTGTTTTGTGGGTATTTTATGATTTATGGATTATTGTTGTTGAATGTGCAGAAAGATGGAGTGAAGTTATATGTTGGATTACCGATGAATTCGGTTTCCGAATGCAATGCTGTAAACCATTCAAGAGCAATTGCAGCTGGACTTAAGGCTTTGAAATTATTAGGAGTTGAAGGTGTTGAGCTTCCTATTTGGTGGGGAGTTGTTGAGAAACAATCCATGGGGAATTATCAATGGTCTGCTTACCTTTCTCTTGCTGATATGATTCGAGATTCGGGTCTTAAACTTCATGTTTCGCTTTGTTTTCATGCTTCTAAAGAAGATAATGTTTCGCTTCCTAATTGGGTTTTGGAAAGTGGTATATCTCAACCGGATATCTTCTTTGCTGATCGGTCAGGGGAGCGTTATAAGGACTGTTTGTCCTTTGGTGTGGATGATGTTCCGGTTTTTAATGGCAAAACCGCAGTTGAAGTTTATCAAGGGTTTATAGAGAGCTTCAAGACGACTTTTACTCCGTTTATGGAATCAACAATTACAGTAAGTAGTTAAACAAAGTTTTAGATCTTTTTCAATTTTAACGGTTTTTAGAATGAGTATTAATTAATTGGTTAATTTTTGTAGGGTGTGACAATTGGTTTGGGACCAGGCGGTGAGTTAAGGTATCCGTCTCAACATGATCATACGAAGAATGGCGTTGGTGCTGGTGGATTTCAATGTTATGACGAAAACATGATGAGAAATTTAAAACAGCATGCCGGAAATGTTGGAAACGCTAATTGGGGACTTTCCGGTCCTCATGATGCTCCAAAGTTTGACCAGAATCCGGTAGTCAACACATTCTTTAAAGAAGGGGGATCATGGGAGTCTCCTTATGGTGATTTCTTTCTTTCATGGTATTCAAACCAACTCGTATCTCATGCAGACCGAATCCTATCATTAGCCTCATCGTCTTTTAGCAACACTACAGTTATGGTTTCCGGAAAACTGCCACTTATTCACTCGTGGTACAGAAGTCGATCTCATCCAGCAGAGGTGACTTCAGGGTTTTATAACACAATCAACCGAAACGGATATGAAGAAATTGCTGAAATTTTCAGTAAAAACTCATGTAGAATGATATTGCCAGGAATGGATCTTTTGGATGAACAGCAGCCAAACGAGTCCTTTTCGAGTCCCGAGTCGCTTCTCGACGATATAAGAGGTGCTTGCAGAAACCATGGTGTTGAGGTGTGTGGTCAAAACTTGAACATTGCTGGAAGTATCAAGAGTTTTGAACAAATTAAGAAGAATTTAGCAGGCGAGAATGGGATTGATCTGTTTCTTTACCAGAGAATGGGTAGCGAGTTCTTTTCACCTCAAAACTTTCCTTTGTTTTCCGCGTTTGTTAGGAGATTAAATCAACTGCAACTTGATACGGATGATTTGGGTGTTAATGAAAGAGATGGTGCACTATTTGTACCGAGTAAGAACAAAACACTGCAAGCTGTATAGAGTTGTCTTGAAAACTTATCGTATCATTGTATTCTGTAAATTTTACCATATTACTTATCAAAGGACCGGTTTTAGTTATATTGTACTGCAAATGGCTCAAAATTTTTTTTAGCAAAAAAGGGGCGGGTTAAATGGGTTCAACATGTCGAAAGTTTTATAAGACTCAGAAAAGGTCATGATGTTTTTTGTTAACAAATGTTTGTCGGATAGAAGAATGCAATGTAACCTTTTTTCTGTGGATCGATCCCAAATAATAAGTACAGGAACTGATGCTTACGAAACTCGAAGAAAATTATATCTCCAGATCGAAAAGACCCAACAACGTGTTCGTCAAGAATAAACAGGTAAAATATCAGCAAATCAAAATGTCCAACTATCAATCTATTGTTAAAAGGTTGACAGTAGCTTAGAAATAATAGACTGCAATTAATATAGTTGAATATCCGAGCACTTGTTCAATAGTTGTATGTTTATTTGACCTAAACAAAGTTCTCCAACACAAAAGGCGGAACAAAAAAATTAACAATTTACACTACTCAAAAGGAGCTTCTCACCATCCCATAAAAATATAAATCGAACAAGAAACAGAAAGATCAAAATACTTTACCTCTGCATTCTACATGTAAAAGAGTATCCCGAAATGGCTCAAGTTTAGTTATTCCTTGAAGACGAATCATGATGATGTTTCTTTCTGCGGGAACGACCTGTAGGAGCTGGCTCAGCCAACGGACCAGACCAATTCTGGATAGGTGGTTTTGCGTATGAAAAATTGGAACTAAACGGGACATCTGGGGGGTCAAAAGTTGGATCCATGTGATGTGAAGAACCCAACGGGTAACCCATTGTGCCGTCTTGATGAGGTGGCGGAAACTTTTCACTTTTGCTCTTTGCATTTGCATGAGTAATCAACCGCCGTCTCTACAAAAAGTCACACAGATTCAAGAGACGAGTTATATTAAAAAAAAATGAGACATTCAACAGGTCCAGTTATATCATTGCGATAAGAATTTGTAATCATAAAATCTTTGCGAGTCAGACGGATTCAACCAGAACCCATTTTGACCCGTTACTAAACCAGCCCATTTTGCAACCTCATTTGCTGATGTGGAGGGGCAGTCTGGGGTCTAGTTAAACTTCTAAGGGTAGTCTCGGTATTATACAAAATGATGGGGAATCTCTATAATTAACTTCTAAAGAAGATACAGCTAGGTGAGTTACTAGTTGCAGCAACACTGTAATTAATTTAACTTAAAAAAAAATCTTATCTGCCGTACATCAATGTTTGCTTGCAACTCAGCATTGGCTTCTGGAGCAGGCATAGCCCTTGCAGATCTATCACGCGTACGGGTCTTCTTTACTCCATCAGTATTCGTTTTACCAGCAGCTCTCAATCTACCGTAAAAAACGTCACATTTGGGTTTTATTTATTTATTATGAATAGATAAATGTTTAGCATTACCTTCTAGCTTCTTCGTCACGTAATTTAGCATCCATCTCTTTGCTAGGTGGATATTTTGGAAGACTCGAAGGTTCACAAGCGTACGGTTTTGTCGTAAAGAACTGCAAAACAATACATGTCATACATAATTATATAATATTAATCAACAAGATGATTCAAGTTTGGATATATCAAATACTCACTTCACTTCTTAAAGCAGAAGTTGCGGTTTGACGTTCTGCAGGATCAATTGCAAGAAGTGTTTCAATTAGTGGCAATGATGATTGTGGGAAATTTTTAAACGTTTCCGCTATACTCCGTTTGTATGATTGTTGAGGCTTAAATATCGTTGCATGTGGCAGCTTTGACTTTTTCCAATATTCTTCGGAAGGGGACCCACATAACTTAAAAATCTTGTGAAGCTGCTCTACCTGATACGGAAAATTTCAATAATAACCAAACAAAATCGATCAGTCCATTTGAAAGTACAATAAAAACATTTAAAATACCTCCGTACGACCAGGCATGATAGGTTTTCCAGCTAATAACTCGGCTAAAATGCACCCTGCACTCCATAGATCAACACCGACACTATAATCAGTGGCTCCAAGAAGAAGCTCGGGTGGTCTATACCATAATGTAACCACCCGACTAGTCATTGGTTGCTTGTGATTAGGATCAAAAAACGACGCTAAACCAAAATCCGCAATCTTCAAACTCCCACCGTTATCAAGTAAAAGATTTGAGCCTTTGATATCCCGATGTAACACGTGGCGGTTATGGCAATGTTCAAGCCCGGACAATAATTGATGCATATAACACTTGACCTAAAATATTTAAAATTTGTTAACACTTGGAACATTAAAGTTAAAAACATATTTATAATGATAAACTAACCTGAGGCTCGGTAAACTTGATTGTGGGACTAGCGGCAAGTCCAGCTAGATCATGTTCCATGTACTCAAAAACTAGATATAAACTACAAGACATTCTTGATGTCACTAACCCTTCGAGTTTAACAACATTGGGATGATCTAAACGGCGTAAGATTAAAATCTCGCGAGCCATAAATTTTACGCTTTCGGGCTCCAAATTGTCAAACCGAACCTTCTTTAATGCTACTATCTTTCCTGTCATAGTGTCCTTAGCTTTGTATACGTTACTGTACGTTCCTTGCCCAATCTAATTACAACATTTAAAATATATAAGAATCGATTAATCATTACTGTTTGCAGTAAATAACAATAACTAAGATGCCAAACATCACAAATCTAGGGTTTCTCAAGAACTTTTCATGCCGATAAGAAATGATAAGATGTTTAAAAGTATGGAATATGACAAGTGACAAAAGGGAATGTTTGGATTTGCGTTTTGGAACTGATTAACTAATTCTTGCGATTTCAAGTCACCAAATTCTACAACATGTTTTATTACAACTAATTACATGATTCTAATAATTCAATATCACATAATCACTTTCAAGATGCACATCCAATCAGATCATGTTTACACGATTTACGACTTCAAACAATTTCCCTAAAAGTAATATAGTGCATTCTATTGGAAATCAACTTTCAGTACCAACCTTGTCGATTTTCTCAAAAGTATCAGCTCTTCGAGGAATCCACCCATTAATCGCCTCGCCAGCAACAGCCGATAACCAAGCTGGCCACCCCGCTGCAACCTGTTCCCCATGAATATTCTTTGTCGGATTACTCAATCTAGGGTTAGGTTTGGACCGCCTTCTTTCCCCTCTAGTCCTCACACTCCCATCTTTCTCCCTCTTTTCAACCACCCCATTCTGCCCCTCCCCACCACCGCCACCGTCACCACCGCCATTATTACTAACTTCAACATTCGCAGTCGTAGACCCTCTCTCTCTCCTCCCAGACTCACCAACACTCAAATCGCCACCTCTCTCTCGTCTTTTATCAACTACAATCTCCGAACTCGGTGGACCCGTAGACGAAATCTCTCTTCCAAACACACACCCCATCTAAAAAAATCCCAACTTTTTAAAACCCTAACCCTCATTTCTCATGACACCCTAAAAAAATTAAAAAAACACAAATCAAATCCAATAATAATAATACCAAAATACAGACTATAAATCAATTTCATACATAAATAAACACATAAAAATAATGGGTTTTTAATAAAGATTAAGAAAAACCCTAACTTTATTAATCTTTTTTGTCTAAAAAAGCAACAACAGCCATCATTCATAATTATAAATACATAAAAATATAAAGTATACTATTATAAGTAAAAATAGTGGTCAAAGATGAAGAAAAACAAAAGGGATTATGGGAATAAAACAGGAAACTTTAAAAATAAGTGCTTTTTTGAAAAAATAAGAGGTTTGATATTTCAAGATCTAAAAAAGGATTATTGTGTTAAACTTACTGATGATGATGACTTGTTTTAAACAGATTTGTTAAAAAAGACAGACACTTGATCTGTTGTTGTGTTTGTGTTTGTGTGTTCAGTCAATCACTCTCAAATCGTATTTGTGTGTTTTGGTTTGGTTTTTTTCTTATAAAGTTTCACCAACCCTGTAACAAAAATAAATACAAAATAGCCTTTTTTTTTTAAATAAGTTTTTGTTAGCTCATAACAGAAAAAGATTTGATGTGTAATAAGTCAAATGTTTAATTTAGGTAGTGTATCTTTTCTATATTGTCTTTTAGATATCGGTTTTCGGAATATCGAGGTGTTTGTTTCGGCATATGAAACGTAGTTTATGAAACTTTTTATAAGTTTTGGAAGATCGTTTCCTTTGATTTATAAGCTTATCAATTTGAGTTTCGGACTTTAAATAAGCTATAAGCTAAACTTAATAAGTTTATAAGCCAGAAAAATTAGAATTATAAGCTTATAAAAAATTACGTAATTTCATAAGTCTTTTATATAAGTAAAAACAAACACCCTTTGTATATTCGTCAGACACGTAAAATATATTTTATCATTAGTTATCTTATATATTTAAATATGTTTTAATATTTATTAAATATGAGATTTACAACTATGTTTTATATAAGCATTATATTAATTTATATGTTAAACTTTGTTTTGTTCTGTTAAATAGGTCGGATTTATAAAAGAGCAACACAATCAGAAATATTATTTGAAAAATACAAAAATGTATTTTTGGGGACAAATGGACCACAATGTTTTTGTTTTCTTTTTCTTTTTCTTTTTTATTAAATTTGTAATAACCTATCACTAAAATATTTTATTTTTTATATATTTTTTAGTAATCATTTTGAAATATTTTATGATAATAAACAATCTGAAAAATCATTTGTTGTGTATAATTTACGTAATTTTTAAATGATTTCCCATAATAAAGTGCACATTTTATGTAACTTATGAGCATTTTCATGAATTTTATTAAGTTTTTTTTTTTTTTTTAATTCAATAATTTATGATTATTTTAATTTTTTTCTCATTTGTTTTTTTAGTAAGAAATATAATAAAAAAAATCATGTGAGATTTTATTTTTATTTTAATCTAATTACCTAAAGTTGAGATCTTCTTTTTGCCAATAGAAAAAAGGTTAAAATGGCCACATAGGAATATTACAATCTTATATTGTGGCATGTGATTAAAATAATTGCATATTGATTATAATAAATATTTTATTAAGCATGTTATTTGAAAAAATATGTTTTCTGTAACAATAGATAATAAAAGGCAGCGTGTGGTGTCGTAATTGATAAAAGTATAAATTATTTAATAGTGTGTTGTAATATACGTCTTTTAGAGTTACGTAATAAAAATCAGAACAAAAATCAGAGGTCGGACGGGTTTTGGGGGTCAAGTAGGTTTGGGTGAACCCACGACCCCAATAATATGCAAACAGAATGGGAGGATGGGTTTTGGACCGTTTATCTTTCCTGGTTATCGGATATGGATGACAATCCCCGACCCATTTGCTATTATCCCTTCCAGAAGCAAAAAACGACAAAAATCAGCTATCACTGATCACCAGTCTTTTTTTGGTCAAGACACACGGAAAATACATGGATTTAGCCACCCATAGCCGATTCAGTTTATACCCATTAACCGACAAACTAAACTGAACTCAGACTTCGTCGAACAGGTACAGGTTATGTACAGTTTCATTCTCGATTCATGGGATGAAAGATATCCAGTTATGAGTCCATTACAGTACCCATCTGGTTAGGTTTTTCATTTTATTTAAATAGAATGACGTCGCCCAGAGCACGAACTGAAACTCGAATCATTAGTTTGAAAGTTTCACTTTTTCTTCTTTGGTTTACTGTTTGGTTTTGACATGAAGCAGTTTAACAAACCAAGAGCAAAGCGAACACATACTGTCCAAATCTTGGCTCCAGTGTTCTCAAATTTTGGTTTCAAAGTCCGGTCTGATTTTGAACCATTGCACAACCCTTGGCATGATAATCACGGCCAAACTATAGGTACGTACCAAAACCAGGTTAAACTACTTCAACATTTTTTGGTTATTTTTTTTATAGCGTCGAAATAGAAATAACAAAAAGTATACAGCAATACATCTGAATTATGTTTTTGTAATAGTAGTGCAAACCCTAGTATTGGACTAACTAACTAGTACCTAATACACTTCCAAATTCCAACTTACTCTTTTGGAGTCAGCGGAAATTGCCGTTTTAATACCACAAAATCCTACTCCATAAGTCATAAACATACATTAATAATTAACTACGAACCCACTAAAAAAACGAAAGAGAGAGGGTTCAATAAAACATGCAGAATATGTACTGCAAATACCAGCCATTGCATCCTGCATACAAAAACAGATGTCATCAGAAAGATACAACGGGAAAATAGTCAAACTTACAACGGGAAAATATTGACTACTCTACTGCAAATTTTAATTATCTGAATATTGTATGTATAATTTTAATCGCCTTTTGCTCACTAGTCAAACTTACATTTTTCGGATAAATTTACAAACAAGAATAAAGATTTAAGAGCTCAAGATTGAATTAATGTTCACTGTGAAACACAAGATGTAATGCCGTACTTAGTCACTATGTCAAACTTTATAACATAAGTCGCAAGAATTTTCAGTAATCTAAGCGGCTTAATCTCTAATCTTGAATTTTTACTTACAGATTGGTCAATATCCATATTTACATTTCTATCCTCACCGGATTAGATATTACAAGTCATCCATCTTAGGTTTTACTTAAAATGTTTACCCGTTTGAAAAAGGCAATAAATAAATAAACCTAAATTATAGATCTTAACGGTCTTATCGTAGTTAAATTTGTGGCTTGAGGCCTTTTATATTATCATCGCAATTTTGGTTCTCTCCAAGTTCTAAATGAACTTCTGAAATTGGCAATTTATCATTATCAAGTACTTAATGATCTACGGAATACAATTGTAATGCTTGTGGACACAAAACGCAGTAAAAGAAGCAAGAGCTTTTGGAAGAAATTGAACAATAGGTCGATCTTATACCAGAAACTCTTGCTATATTTTAAAAAATGTAACAACATAAGAGTAAATGTATTTTCACATTAATTATACCTATGGATCCGCTGCCATGTCATCTTCATCTGAATCTCGAGGCTTTAACGGCCCCTTGAAAGAACTATTATTGTCACCAAGAAGCTCACGAGATGCTTTCTCAAGAAACTCCTGAGCTGCAGTCTTTACTGAAGTTTTATTAGACGAAAGATACTTCCTTTTCTTGCTAACATTTCCCTCTGAACGCCCACGGTTTACCCCTTCTCGTCTACTAATTTCCCTCATATTCTTCTTTTGATCTGTAAATTAATGCAAATATAAATCCAGTAACCGTAAATAAAACACATTTATTTTTAAAAAGAAGAAAATTGTAAATCACATACCTGAAGTAAGATCAGGGAGTGAATGCTCAATAAAACGCGTAGCTGCTTGGTAGTTTAAAGTAGTTGAAGGTCGCAGGGGGGCTGCATAAGTTTACCGATGATTCTAAAAGTTAGCACAAACAAATACAGATGACGTTTGGATATGCATCTTGTAAGAAAATTATCTGATTATTAATTTCAAGTCCAAAAGAATAAATTTCTAGTTTTTGAGTAAAATAATTGGTTTCATACGAGCCAACGAGTCGAAATAATACTAATTATCAAACTACTTTCCTAAACACTTTGAAGTAACAGATTCATATAATCCCCATGTTTTACTAGAGTCGGTTATACGATTCTGCATATTTAAAATCACATAATCACTTAAAAAACGCGCATCCAAACATCCCCAAAGACGACAATCAACTTCTACTTCCATTTTCCACCACCATAATCCAAAAAGTTTCAACCTTTATATACCTTGTGCCTTCAAACTTCAAAGAATCAAAATCTTTATTCGCGAAAAATAAATAAAAATATTACCTTTACTCAAATTTACGCACCGATCAAGCTTCTCCTGATACAATCTCAATCTCTCCTACATTACCCATATCTCAAATAATCAACCACATAAATTAAAAAAAAAAAAAAAAAAACCTTACAAGTTCTGTTCGGACTTGATGGTCATCTGGGTCAACCCCATTACACCTCAGCTTTACTGTAAAACAAAAAAGTAATCAACTTTAAATTACCCAATTAGTTTCCAGTAATATATAGATACAGATATATAGATATATAGATATAGATATAGATATAGATATATACATGTAAAGAGTGTAGTGGTGGCTTTTGCTAACAAGATACAAGATTGAGCACGTTGAATAGGGTCTAATTCAGAAAGAAGATTAGGGTCACAAAGTGGTAAGAATTCTTTGAATTGGGTTTCAAATTTCTTGAAATTTTTTGATGTTCTATTCACTGATTCCATTACTGATTCTGGAATTACACTTCCGCCGCCGTCCATGATTCTGGTGTTCCTGCAAAAATTAAGTGTGGCTGGCCGCTAAATTTAGCAAATTTACAGGGGTTTGGGGAAATAATAGGGTAATTTTCGGGTTAGGTTCGAACGGGTTTTAAATGGTCCATATCATTTGTCGGGTTAATAGACTTGGTTTAGTTTTTGGGATTGTAATTGTTATATATCTCGTTATAGTTTTGTAATTGTTACGGTTTTAATATTTGAGAACTGAACTGTATTTTTGGACTTATAAACTATGAATTAGGATTCGAGAAAATAAACATAAGGATTAATATGTAATAACCATTAAACTACGAGAACCATTAGTTTTGTTAGTGCATAGAAGTTTACAATATGTAATATTGTATTTCGGCGTAGTTTTGATGATAATCACAATATGTAAAATGAGTTATACAAAAAAAAAAAAAAAATGTTCATATAACTTAAATGTACGTTTGGAGTATTGCTTACATCTAATAACGATAAGCTACAAGATATCATATCGAAGCAAAAGAAGCAATCGATTAAAATAGTATCAGAAGGGCATGGTAGCAGCCATAGCCCTTTCGTGGGAGTATGATTAAGAAGTTTACTTTTTCGTCAAAACGATTGTAAAACACGACGTATTTTGTTACTTCACTTAGCTAAAGACAACTGACAATGGTTTACTATATCTAGCAAGAAAAGAAATAGACTAACTGATATTTAGTTGAAGTAATGAAATGTCATTATTCTATTTTTGGTTAAAGTTCAAATTTAGTTTTCAAAATGTGTCCTCATTTAGAAAGTTTTGTATGTCGGTAAAAGGGGATTTGATGGCACTTGTGACAACGCCACGGCTGCTCAGTGGACATGCCGTGGGAGGCTGGACACTTTTGAGCAACTTTTTTATCTTTGGCTATAACTTTTTCGATTGCAGACTCATCTCTAACGACGATTGAAGTTTAAAAAATCCTAACAAACCTAATGCAATGGGCTTCGAAATTTCTTATAACCTTTCTTTCAAGCTTCATATTTGAAACTTAATCGAGGATAATGGTCATACAGATCCTCTCATGTTTATTGTTTTAAAAATCAAATTAAAATTTTAAATTTGCACCATCAACATATAAGAAGGGATGTGACAACATGATCATAATCTTTGTAGTTGTCTGTCTTTAGTTATGCTCGAGTTGAAAGAAATGAAAACGTTGTTTTGTTTGTTGCTCATGTTAAACCATCTCCAAGATCGCCTAGTGAAAACGTCCATCTGTCACATACGAGACCAGGATTTCAACCTCCCTAGATAAATATATCGGAATGGTCAGAGAGGAGTTCAGAAACGATCACAAGTATACCGTTTAGGTTAGTGTAATATTAAAGGAAGGTTCACAAGCACGACATACATATAAACACCATGACTTCTCAAACAAATCATCTTTACTACCAAGAAACAAAACATCTTTTTCTTTACACTCAAACTGAAACATAGTTTCGGAAAGCTAAAGAAACACAACTATAAAGTCAGAATAGTTTTGAGGCAGTTTGACTTCTACCAACAATATATACGAAAACATTGCATATGCAAAACGCTAAAATCGACTTATGTTTTTAACATTCATTTAGCTTGATTCATTTTCAACATTTTTCAGTTTACCATCTTCTACTTCTTCTGCAGAAGCACACGCCTGTTCGATTGGCTTCTTAAACTGCACCAAAATCATCGTCATATTGTCACATCCTTCCCCTGTAGACGTCGACGGTGCCAAACATTTGTCAAACACTTTCTCACATACTGTTGAAAGTTTACTTTCCTGTCCATCGTTTGAACAACAAAAAACAAATAATCAGTTCCAAAACATAATTCCAAACACCCCGTTAAACCAAAACTCACACTTACCGATTTCAATTGTTCATGAACGAAATCCACTAATTCTTGGCTTGTCATACAATCCCTGAACCCAAATTAAAGTTAATAATTAAGCAATGACTTTATATCATTATTCGTAAAAGTATATAAGATATAAACTCAATACCAGATACCATCACACGCCAACACAAGAAAATCATCATCGTCACATAGTTCAACCTAATCAAAATCAAAATGAATATTAAACAACAAACCATAATATTTCATTTCAACGTAATAAGAAGACTTACAGTGTTAACATCAGGATTTGCGGTTACTATCTGTTTTTCAGCAGACAAAAACTTGTTTTGCTTAAACTCCATATCACCTACATAACGTCAGTCTGTCACTATAATATTATAAAAATAGAAAAATAAAACATAAAAATGAAAGATAAAATATATACCTATAGCTCTAGTAAGATTAAGACTGCCATTAACACGTCCCGCATGAATAAATCCACCAGCTTTTAATATTCTTTCCCTCTCAACATCAAGTCCAGGTTTGTGATCTCGAGATAGATTGTATGCCTGTAAAATTGAAAATCACAATGAAATGATAACAGATTTTTATGATACAAAATAGAGGCTATAAACTACATTTGATTAATATTAGATTATTACCTCACCCTTCCTGGAAATTACGCAACGAGAATCACCAGAATTTGCGACAACTAATTGATTGTTTCTCATAATTGCAACACACGAGGTACATCCAGATGTAGGCCCAGTGAAATCAGAATGAGGCCCCTGCAAGGAAATGAAAGAAGTTAGGGTATATATATATATAAAACTAAAAGTAAAATGACATTCGAAAGAAGGGTAAAATAGTAATTGTACCTCCTCGAAAGCCCAGTCGTCGACTTGATGACTTGCTTCACCACCTCTTGGAGACCAAATGAGAGTCTCAATCACACCACTGAATTTGTTAAATTTATCTCCTAAAACCGATAACTCCCGCCACCCTCTTTGTCCTTTCATCATCTCATCCATTCTGTATCATGAAAACAAATTTCCATTGAAATAATATAACAAGATAAATAATATATTCGGTTGGAGAATTTGAAAATATGTTACCTCAGAAATGCCTTTTGTACAGAAGTCTCGATATCTCCAGTAGAATATGCTTCTTGCTTGAGCACTTGTTGGTGAAGAAACTTGGCACAAAACTTAGCAACAACTTTACCTAAAGTCAATACGAAAACAAATATATAAGAACTGCATATAATGGAACAGAAAATAAAACAAGTTTGAATAAAACGGAACATTCAACTTTGAATTGTTATAGACAAAGCCATTATTTGTTGAAATGTCACATAATGTGCATATTTAGTCACTAATCCATGCTTTATCGTGAAATTTACCTCCATGGCCGTCATATACACCAAAGAAAGACGTAGAAGTGTCTAGATCGGGAAGCGCTGCATGCTAAAAATTCACAACCAAAACGCCAATAAAAACAATTTTTCAATTTCAATAAAATAAACATTCCTAACTGATCACATGGTAGTTCATCAACTTCAACAAAAACATATTTAAAATAAGCATATAATCGTTAAAGATTCAAAAAAATTTTCTACTTACGGCATCTTCCATTGATGCACGCCATCCTTGCATCGATGATAAACCGTATTTGACCCTTCCATTCTCACCATCTTCAGAAAACTTTTCTGTTTTAGGAGTGCTAAGATATGTACCCATATTGTTTTACCTAAAATAACATAAAAACGATATGACGATAAACCACCAATGTTCACATGTGCATCAAAACCAAATCAAAAGGACTCAAAGATCCATCAAACCCTTTTCTCAAATTGATCAAAACATTGTTTTTTCCACAAATATTACATCAATTAATCAACTTTATTACACCAAATTAAGCAAGAACATAAAAGTCAAAGATGGGTCAACATTTCTAAATTTAGTAATGTTCCAATCATCATCAAGAATCAAGATTTGGGATCAAATCAAGAAAAACAAAAATACCCAAATTCCCAATCAAATAATAAAATTAAAAAAAGCAAATTAAGAACATTGAATGAATAAAAAGTTGAAAAATATCAAAAAAACTTACTGAATTATTTCCCAGTTGGGTATGAATCAAATCGAAAAAAGAAAAAGAACCCAGTTCGATTTATGAAGACTTAATAAAAACCCAGAAATGAATTATGAATCTGGAAATGAGTTAGTGTTGTGGTGGTGATGAATTGGAATTGGAATGACAGATTTCTAGTTGTAGTTATCCGTTTGACTTATAGAGTCAAACTTTTAAACCAGGTGCTAATACTAATGCCATGGTTTAGTTAGTTGGGAAACCCGGACTTGGGTTCAATCATAAATGAGAGGTTCTATTTTATTATAAATTACTTAATTTTTTATACCGAGTCACATATTCACGTTCAATAAAAAGTTGACGTTACGCTTGTCTTCTCGTTGATGAAATTTAATTCAATTTCAACTTCTTCATAAGATTAACTTTTACAGACATCTTAGATACATTTAGTATCTCACTTAACAAAGATGTGTAGGTAAACTTATTCACATAATAAGTTTCTAATTTTGGATTAATCACACCTTCATTGCTTGATTCGATTTCTTGTTGAAGAACAATCACGTCTCTTTTGTATTGTGGAATCGGTCTCTATTTGTGTGTATATATTTGCTAGTGGTGGTTTAGGGTTCGGTTTGATTAAGTTAATCACTTTTCCAAATGTGTTGATCCTACATTATTCGAATGGCATAATGTAAATTGTTAAATGAACCTCTTTTGGGGTTCAATATACTTTCCGAAATAATGATATTTTTTAATAATCGTGGTTACCAACTGATACATTATTCTTGTCAATCATTGAGTTCATAATTTTAATTTCTACATGGTTTTAGGCTAATATTAAATAGTAAGTTCTAAACTTAGGTAGAGTTTGGCATGAATTCGGTTGTCTAAAAGTTAGGAACATCTAATATTTGCATTTTTGGTTTGCTTAACATAGCTTTCATAGAACAAACATAGTACTATCATTTATGTTTTTTTTAACTTATATTCTTTCACGAATCAGAGATCTAAGACATGTACCCAACTTGTGTAACTCGGCTAATTTGACAACTTTGATTCCAAGAATATTTATCTAAATAGTCGTTTCTTTTTTTTTCACAACCCTTCGTTAACATTTATTATTCATGTATTTATCTAAAATATACACTTACTTCATTTTTATCGTTCATGAATAATTGTACTTTATTTAACTTCATCGATCTATTTTCAATATCTTTCCTTCGTTGTCCCGTGATCCCTTTTTGACCCATTGATTCCACACACTAATATTAAATATATACATATACATAATATATAGTTTCTTGTTATCATATGGTGATTTCTTTAAAATAAAAGCCACTATTTGTTTAATATCATATTGTTATAATAACAATATCTTCTTGATAATTGCCTTAGCACAATGACGATCTATTTGCATATATTCTTTCATTTAGACCCATTTACTTATTAATTGGTTGACTTGGGTTATTTTTGAACTCGTAAGAGAAAACCGACTAAAAGAACAAGTTAAATGAGTCAAAAGTCACCCAAAGTACATTTTTAATACGTGAAACCTCTTAAAAAAACATAACTTAGACATCATTTTGACACACTACTATTTTTTAATTAATATTATTTTTTGGATGAAAAGTGTTATGGGTCGACCCACTTCAATCCGTAGCAAAAGGTTATCTGCTATGACAGGTTACACAACCCGCATTGTATGAAATCTAAATGATTACAATATATGAAGATTTCAACTGTAATCGGAAAAAGAAAATTCAACTCAAATGGAAACTTGTCAAACTGCAGGATCTTATACGATAAACATTGCTTGCAAATAGCATCTCATGAGTTTGCATAAATCACAGGGCTCGGCAAACCGGCCAGAATTATTATGAGCGATGTGAAATACAAGAATCTTCCCTGTCAATTTAATGGGCAAGCTGTCTCAAATTCCTTCTGCTCTTTGCGACATAATTCAAATTCGTCAGTGTTGTAGTACATGCAGCCGGCATAAGCATCCATCTCTTTTGTGCACTTTTGATGCAGATCTTTCAGCCTGCAATGGATCATTTTTTCAAACTTAAGAACACTATAAGATTAAAAATAATTATTCAAAAACGAAACTTACAAATTATTTAACCTGGCTAGTTGCATTTCTGATCAATGAGTAAATCGCATAAATAGATGTTACAATTTCAACGT
This sequence comes from Senecio squalidus, assembly GCA_910822075.1. NCBI lineage: Eukaryota > Viridiplantae > Streptophyta > Magnoliopsida > Asterales > Asteraceae > Senecio > Senecio squalidus. The sequence goes on along the minus strand of CAJVGC010000592.1, from coordinate 40,054,228 downwards.
ATGTAACTATAAAGGGGTCGATTTGGGTTTTGGTATATTAGAAACTGGACAAATAAAAAACTAGCTAAAACGAGAGTGTCAAATTGGTCGAAAAAAGTCAAATCATGTTGAAAGTCACCCAAAGTATACTCTTATGCGTACATTAAAGCCCCTCAAATCATTATATTTCCAAATTATAATTGTAACAATATTGTTTTTGTAATCATAATTACTCCATTAATTGTTTATTAAAAGTGAACAAAATAGAGTTACCTAGTCAACCTGACCTAAACCGTCAGTTTTGACTCGTACTAAAAGGTGATTTATTTCAACCTGAACTCATTTGGACACCTCTAATATAACCCTAAGGTCGGTTGCATTCTCTAAAGAAAATTTACATTACACCATCTTCAAGCACATGTCAATAAAGCATAAAACGATTGAAAAAAGAGGCATGATATCAATATTTCATGCACCCTCAAAGGTGACCTCAAACTCAGAGTCTACTCCTGCATATTGTGGAAATCACTAATGCAGCAAAATATGTGCAGCTAGGGTCCATTTTTGCCAGCCAAACCATGCATTATAAATGTGGCCGATTGATATTCATAAGGGAAGTTCAGGCCTTCAAACTCACCCAAGAAAAAAGAAAGAATAAAAAAATGTGTGTTACCGGCATTGACATCAAATAGCATCCAAATCAACCCATTTCTAAGTGTTACCAGCTCTCTTAAGTTTCCCGTTAGATATATAATATCATCCGAACCAACCCATTTCTAAGTGTGAGCATCGAGAATGAGATTGTGATATCTGAAATCACGTTTTTTCCCTTCCAGGCTCGCCATAAATATAATTCGGTTTGTTGTTTGCTCGCAGTTTGTATGGACCAGCTGTCCAAGATGATGCTCATTGTTTAATTCAGCTTCGAGTTTCCCCTGGTCAGAAGTTTGTCATGTCCTTCAAGACACTTATGAGGCATTTGTTTAGTTTTGGTACAATGTTTCTGCTCTACTCTATTTGGCCCACACAAGCCCTTGTGTTAGACCAATATGATTCAACAATTTTTTTGGCAACCTCGGTTCAAGCCAAATGCAAACATCTTGCTGAGAGATCCAAGAAATTCGCACGGACCATCGATACCGAAGAAGTTGATGTCAAAACAAAAATATGGGTAGGTAGGGATTCTATGATAGCCAAAATTACTTGAATTATAGCAGCACAAGGATGATATCTTATATATAGAGCCACAAATCATATATGTAACTTAAGAAGCAAGTTTGAAGGCAGTCGCAATTATGGTAGTTAAGCGAGATAGAGTCGATATACCTAGGGTAAAAACGGTGAAGGTGGTGTTCACCTACAACAAATAATCTATCTAAGGATTGTGCTTTGGTTTCCAACAATTCCCAAGTGTTCGATTTCAGTTGGTAAAATGAACGAGCTGTCACCATTAAAAAAAAGAAAGTCGTGAATTCAAAACCAGACGCATTTGTAGGAAAAGAATACTAGCAAGGTGGGCATGTATCGTCTGAATATTGAAAAGGGTCGATGTACTAGATTTCTAAATCAACAAAACTACTGTTTAGATTATGTAGAAGTTTTTTATAGCATAAACATTTTATCCCAAATAAATGGCAAAATGTTGAAAAAATGAAAAATAACGAATTAAATATATTTAAAAAAATATATATTACAACTGGCGAAACCCTGTGTATAAACGAAATTAAAAAGACACCTTTCCGGGATAAACTTGAATATTTGCGAATTTAAATATCTTCTCCCACCTGGAGTAGTATTCCATCCATTTCACATATATTTGAGTGTTTTAGTCCTAACAAGTCTTGTTGTTTCCCATTTCACTTTTGACTACGTTTGTTTTGGCAGATCTAAAAGGTTTTCTTTTATATAAATAACCCAAATATCCGATCTTTTCATTTTTTAAATATTTTCAACATATACATGTTCCACACGTTTACACCAAGAAATAAAACACAATATACACGGAAATTTCATTGAATTTGAAATCTGATACATCAATTACTGAACCACTTGGAGCTTCTATGAATCACTATACTTAAATAACATTGGCTCATTTACTCGTAACTATATGACTTAGGAATTGATTCTGACTCCTTAATTACATCCTCATTCATTATCAAATATTGAGATGTTACCTTCGTTTGAGAATTTATAACGATAATTAGAAAGATGATCTCTCGGCATGACAAACTAGAGCAACTAATAGTTTCACATGATTGATGACACATAATACTAGCCGTTAGAGACACTGAAGAAGTCAATAAAGTTGACAGCTGAGAAGGAATTATAGAAGTCAATGAAACCAGTAGAGACCAACGGTTAGGAAAATTTAACAATAATTAGAAAGGACATTACTTTTAAGATTTAGGAGTCAAGGTTGAGTAATATTGAAAAATGGAAACTAATATATGATGACGAAAGTTATGATAACCTCATATAAGAAATAATGAAACTCGACACGAAGACAAGGTATTAAATAAAAGAAACACAACAAAAAAATGTGCAAAATATATGTGGTTTACCTAACAACTTCAAGTGAGATTTTATGGAAACCAACTCGGTCATAGATCCCGAGTAAGGGTGTATTATGCCTGACACGGATTGTTGGGCTTATTACAATATAAAGAAAAAGAAGTTGGCACTCAAAACCTGATAAAAAAAAACAATGGCATGCTGGACTAGTTTCATTATGTATGAACCCCTAAAGAACATGTTTACAGCTACGATATATTATTCGGCTTAAAGGAACAAATGAATTGGCTCAGCTAAAAAAAAACTGGATACATACAAGCATTGCACTTCATCACATGACTTCGGGCTCGCTCACTCTATTACAGCAAAGTTCACGACCCAACTTATCTTCCGAATATCCCATACTTGTACTTCTAGACATGTTTACACATGTGAAAAAAGTATGTAATCTACAAATGTTTACTCATTTGTACTCAATAGAACTCTTTATATTTTCTAAGTGTTGGAAGGTTTTTGCTCTCTTTCTATATCTAGCCTCGATTCTACATTGCAAGTGCTTTCCCCCTTCCAATCCTTGACATCCACAATGGTGTGATTCGCAAGTGCGACACGGGGCTATAAATTTTACCCGTGACATAGGATAATAAACACCAAAGACTAGAAATCAGACAAACGAGTGTAGGAACTTAAGATTAGAACACACTATACCATACCGCAATCATAATTACCTCCTAAAAGCACATGAACTCTACTTCTAAAACTAAGAAACACGTATCGTCACTTAAGAAATGAATACTTATAAGTCAAAACATATAGACGAAAAGATGTATATCCACTTACAAGAACAAAACACATTTAGTGACTTGTCGGCCTTTCTCGAGGCATTTCTCGGGATTAGGATCATCCTTCTTACACTTGAGAAATGCAACATTTTCACCTCTACATCTGGTAGCTATATGTTTCGATGCAGACATGAGCACAGCCGATGTCGGAATCGGTTCGCCAGCACCATCTAATGAACTCGCCATCTCAATCTCAATCTAAATCCCTAATTTAACAAAAAATTCCACATCATTTCATTTCAGATTTTAAATCATACATTTATTTACAAATAGATCAGATCAATAAAAATAAGAAATTTATATAAAATTAAAGTAAAATAGTAATTTAAATCCAGCTTGGATTAGGGTTTTAGGTACCTTTTTTTGCTGAATTTTCGCCGGAAAATGATGAGGATTGTGCTCAGGGGGTAGCTGTGGCGACTAAGAACAATGGGGTGTGTTTGGGGAAATTTCAAAACATGTCCTATACTATATGTTAACTTGAAGTTTTACCCCAATAACTTTAGTCGGTGTAAACGAGACGAGACATCTCGCAAACTATTCGAAATCTAATTAAATTAATCGAGTTGAGTTTGAGTTACTCGAGTAAACTTTTGAGTTGAGTTCGAACTCCAAGATATTCAGCTTGTTAGACTCGCGGGTCATTCGATGTTAAGTTAAAATTACACTTTTACATTTCTATATACATATTGTTTAAGGTATTATGTATACGAAGCGAGTCGAGTTGATTTAATGAATATTTATCGAGCTCGAGCATAAAATGAATAATAAATCGAGTTTCGAACACGAGTTTTAGAAACCAAACTCGAACTCAAGCTTGAAGTTTAAAGCTCAGACAAGTTTGAGTCAAGTTTTGAGTCCAAGTTTTAACAATCGAGTCGAGTTCGAGCTTGGCGGTACTCAGATCAACTCGTTTAGACCCCTCGCTCACTCTATTAAGACAACATATCATAACTCCATATACATGAGTAAAACGGGTAATACCTGAAAAGAACGAGTCTTTTGAATCATATGTATGATGTTTAACGGGAATATACAGTAAAGTTACTTAAGAAGGTTCGAAAATAAAACCTTCGTGTATATCTGAGTAAGTTTCCTTTATACTCTATGATGAAATTTTTTTATTTCGAGGAAAATTTAAATATAGAATACACATAAAGATTATTTCTAAAACTATGTTGTAATTAATTATTTATGATGTGCTATATGCCTTTGCCTATATGTAGTTATGTACAAGAACACATTTGATATTGGATGCATAAATAGAGTAACAAAAACATCATATAACAACACTTTTTACATATACCTCTCGACATAATATACAAAATGGAGCAATGTAATTGTATTTACAATCAAACAAATAATCACAAACGACTTTAAGTATGTCGTTGATTTAATCAAAGTTACGAGTGATTAACCCCTCAAATATAGCATAGAGGTCCTTGTTGTCCGGTCCAAAAATTTCATCCGCCGCCAGTAACGTATCCTAGAATAGTCACAAATAATAAGATACCGTGTATGGCACAAATGAAAGCGGAATAACAGCAGACTGGGAACATTTACCTCCTTGGATTGCTTTTGAGAATTTAGTTCTTTTATGTTTGCTAAGAATGTAGAAAATTGCTTGTATGGCAATCGGCTCCTGATAAAGCAAACAAATGTGATTGGAAATGTTAATCACTAGAACTCGCTTATCTAATGTCATTATCGCTAATTTGCAAGGCCAGCAGGTACCTGACTTGTCTGAAAAATTCTTTACCATCTACTCGAGTCCCCCCTGAAATAAAGACAAAGGATTATAGTCATCAATCACATAATAGTACATATTCAGTAGAACTGATGACAGGTTTATGAAAAATATATGTAATAATAATAGAAAAATATATGTAATAATAATAAAAATCAATGTGCCTAATTGCATTTATTAGAGATGGCAATTTCGACCCATTTGCCTATGATTGGGTCGATCTTGGATTGAATATTACTCGAAGGGTTTGTCATGTTTTATAACTCACCTAAAATGGGAATGGGTCAGATGAGTTAACCGTGTCTAAAGTCACCCAAAGTGTTTTCAAATGCTTAAAAATATTATAAATCATCAAATTGGTTTTTTTTAAAGAAATTACTGAAGTTTTAACAATATAGTTTCTGTACGGATACATTAATTATTTAATATGTTCAAGAAACGACCTAACGTGTTGATGGGTCGGCCCAACCTGACCAAACACGTAACCCAACCCACCGGACAGCCAATTTTGCCACCTCTAGTATTTGAGTTTGAAAGGAAGTATGCCCTTATTCAGCATTGGTACCTGACATTGAGCTATAAGGACTTGATGAAAAGGTGGAGGATGAAACGGAAATCGAGTGTCTTCTTGGAGAAACCACTTTAGGTGTCCTTGTCGGAGAAGCCGACGCTGATAGAGTGGGTGGTGATGCGGGAGGTGTAAGTCGAGTTGTACTTGTTTGGGATGCTAACAAAAGGTTTGGTGATATGCGAGGTCTATATGCTGATAAGATAAAAATGCATAGACTCAGCTGGTTACAAATCAATGACAGTTGTGTAAATTAACCAAAAGGAGCACGTGAACTATAAGTCTATCGGGTCTTTAGATGTATGTTCCGAAAGCGATTGTATGATATTCAATAATCAAAATCAGATAATCAGCTATAATAAAAGATGACGAAAAAGATGGGTTTTTCATGTTTGAAGTTGTTATAATCATCAGATCTTTGAGTGTTTGGCAAATCTAATTACGTAAGAAAATAACTCCTTACCATCCTTCACAGGCTCATCATGATATGAATTTCCTATGTCTGAGGACCGACTCCTTAACGATGAAGTGCTTTTCTCATCATCTGGAACACATTACATTACCCTTTGGTCAATAAAGCACTTCTGCTGAATAGAAATAACTGAAATGAAACAAGAGATTAAGTAACCTCCAGAATACGTATGAGATGATAAACTTGTGTGGTTTTCGACATTGGCTGCAACAACTGGAGGAACCGTTTCCTGTAGTCTCACAAAATATATAAACACAAGAGGATTTAATCAACACTTTATGGTGTAAAGTAAGTGAAAACAGTTGGAACTTCTAGGTAATGCCTCAGATCACATTAACGGATAGGAAATAATCTGATATCAAAATCAGAATCTGTTTGTAGCGACATGAAGTCCCTAAAAATCAGATAACTAGTTAAAAAAACGTGAACCTTTAAAGGAAACTGCTTACCGTACTTTCTTCTTCATCTTGAAGTGACATCATAAGTGTCTTTCTAAAGCTCTCCAACTGCAATAAGTAGAACCATGATTTCGTTAATGGCTATGTTGCTTTCAATAGTCGATTAAATCTTTTAAATACGTTAAGAAACAAAGAGGTTCTTGAACTACTAGAATGCTTCTTTGGTTAAACATTTGTAACAATTCCTTTCACATTATATACAGATTTTGATAAGAGAATCTGTAACATTGCAAGAATATAACTTTTTAATGTACTCGTTTTCAATAGCCAAATTAAGAAGCAGAATGTCGTCCACTAACAACAATATTTGATTTGAAAAATTGTTCAAGTTAAATACCTGACTTATCAGAATATCACAAATATACTTCTCGAGCCTCAAATACATTAATCTTATCAATTAGATGTTAATGTGAAGCGAGTGTCGTAATCATGATTTAAAGGTATAGAAATTCGACTAGCATAGTCAACTATAATATCATTTCTATATCATTTAAACTTAGTCCATACAAAAAATTAACAATTGTATAATCACCATTTTACATTTTTCTATTTATAGTTGTCACATTGGCAAAAAGTAGACTATTTAGCAATTTTGACTAATTCGATAAGGGATTTTCTATCATGTGCCCTTGGCACATGATAACCAACATTTTTTAATATTAAAAGTACTAAAAAGTACCATATTTTCTATCAAAGTTAAGAAACCAATGGTACTTTTTGGTACTTTTAATATTAAAAAATTGTAGTTATCATGTGCCATTGGCTAAGGGCACATGATAGAAAATTCCATTCGATAAAAATATATAAACTAAAGGCTACCTCTCGGATAGCCTGAACAGGATCCTTCTCCGTTTACCCGTTTAAATTAATAAAAAAACAAAATTAACAGCAAACCTTAGAAACATCACGTTTAAGCTTATTAACTGATTCCAAAAGCAATACATTCTCTTTCACCAAATTCTCCTAAAAAAAATAACAAAAATATTAATTTATTAAATTTTAAATCAATAAAACAACAAAATCGCACATTCTCCTGCTGAGAAACTGATAATTTATGTAAACTTTGTGACAGGTCACAGTCAACGGAGTCAAGCTGAGAGTTCAGGTCAACGATGACGGCGTCTCTTCCGGCAAGTTCTCGGCGGAGGTCGGCGCATTCCGACTCGAGTGCAGTGACACGTGTCGAAATCGCGATGGAGGTGATTTTACGAGCAACGTCAAGTTGTTGAAATGGATCGGATGGTAATACATCTAATATTTCTTGAGGAAGATTAAACATTTTTTGGGTGAATTTTTATAAAATTGTGTGTTTTGTAAAAAAATAGAAAAATGTGTATTTTCTTATAGTTGGAGGTTGAGATGGAATTATTGTGATGGATAAAGGTGTTATATAATATTATAATTTATTATTATTTATTTATTTATTTATTTATTTTTATTCTTTTTGGTGGTTTGGATTTTGGAGGGTGTATTATGTGGTTCATATCATATGATACTCATTTGATTGATTATGATGGGAAGAAAAATGTGATAGAAAAGTTTATATCGTGACTTTTCATAATTATTATAAAAGTTTATTATTCGTTGTATTCGATACCTAGACTATAATATAATCGATAGACACACGATTTGTTTTTATTACACGTTAAATTTTATTGAATTTGTATTCTTCAGGTTTTGTGTCGCCATCTTCTCCCGTTTTCACTAATTGTCATCACACTTGTTATCCATCTTTAAGGAATTTGAGTTTTTGTAACATAATTGAGTCTTTTTAAACTTGTTTTATAGTTTCCGTAAATTAACCGAGGGTTCCGTTTCATAATTGATTTTTTTTTTCTTTGTTGTGGGGTTCTTAATATATATTTGTTTGATTGAGATTCTAAAATACAAAAGTTATAAATTATTAGAAATCATAATAAAAGGTAGTGAGAAACTTGAGAGCCAAAATTGAGGAATGAATTGTAAAAATTATATGTGAAAAAAATAAAAAAATAAAATTGTAATAGTTTTGAACAATAAATCTTTCAAAGAAAAACATATGGAAATAAGTCAAACCAATGTTTTTGTCACCGTTTGATTTTTCAAGTAAACCGACTCAGTTGTAATCGGCCAACCGACTGGTATCAATTCGGTTTGAACCAGACGATTGAATGAAAACTCGCGTTGGTCAATGGTCAAACCGGATTCAGCAATCTAGTTTTTATAAAAAAATAATATTTTTTTCGGAAATTTCCAAAATTCACAGCTTAAAATTGCCAAGGACCGAACATGGATCTGGAGATTAGGAGGAATGAACATTAACCACGCACAATGTTGTTGTATTTTACAAATTATTACATATATACGCACATTACATATTACAAACCTTAACCGAATCAACCGTCGGTCAAACAGGTCGGACCGCTATTTCAAAGAAAAATGAACAATCTCCGAAACGATTATGAAAACATTGAGTCAAACTATTTAACCCAACCAAGTCGATACAACACTAACCATTATAGTTTGGATGTTAATTCGATCTTTAAACATTAACAGAGCCTATTTCGAGATATATTATTAAGTGTTTATCAATAGTTATCCGAAAAGGAAAAACTCTTAAATAATACTACTAGTTAATTAATGCATAACTTGTTTCCCTATTTTACATTAACAATATCATTACTTACTTAAATATAAATATTATTGACTGGTAATTAAACATTTACCAAAAAATAGTTTATATCTACTGGTAAAAAAAGCACAAATACCTTATGATCTGTCATATCATATCGAAATAGTAATCATATAGTTTTTTCCAATTTTGTTTTTTTTCTCAAATATGCAAAATATATCACATGATCATATTTTAAAATAACTTTTTGAATAGGCAGAAAATGCATCTTGCCAAAAGTAAGTAACTAAAAAAAATATTAATGTGTTACAAAATATAATAAGTATAAGTATTAAGAATATATAGATACAAATATTGTATGTAATTAAGTGTTGTACCTTATGTACTAGGTGCATTGGCAGCAGTATCACGCCACCCCACCACCACCAACCTTTTCACTCGCATTATACCAACACCATATTCATGTTTAATTTTTGGTTTTATTCATTTCCTTTCTTTTTTATTATAGAAAAACTATGGACCTAAAATGTTCTAAAATTACTTGTTAAGCTAATAAAGCTTTTATTAGCTTTTTTTCTTTATAGATCGACGGATCGGTATTACGGAATATGCTTATGTTTATATTGAAAATCATGTTTCAAGTGAACCCTATGGATCCAATATCACTATATCATTGTCTATGTCTTGAGATATTCTACGACGACATGGCGTGTTATGTTTTTTTTCTTTTCTTTTATCTAATAAACGAGTCATAAGTTTTAATGTTACGTTGATAAGTATTTTGAGTGACATATGATATTTAGTGTTATGTTTAACATAACCATAATATCATGCGTTTTTGATGTTATGATTGAAAATGGTTATATATATAGTGTAATAGATAATTTAACAAGAAAAGAAAAACGAAAAATATTTAGAGATGACATGATAAAAATAAATTATTGGAAAAATAATGATTAATGAATAATCATACATTTATGATGTTAAAATGCACATATTATAAGGTTCATTAACCAACCATCTTTAAGGCCGTTAACAAAATAATACTAACTCCGTCCTATAATTATTGTCTAGTTTTGACTTTTTAATTCTTTTGTTTACAACTTTAATTTTAAATATATGTTATATAATAGTTGATGAAAATTATATGAATAGTAAATAGTGTTAACAAAATTATTTACGATCAATATTAAAAATAAAAAATTTAAAAAGTCAAAACTAAACAGTAAATATAAAATAGAAAGGGTATTACATTTTCAAATAATCAAATAAAAACAAAGAGTTGATCAACAATGAATAAATATATGGATCACGTTTTATACAAAGGTTAAAGTATAAGAAAAGCATACTACCACGTTACATATGATATATGAAAGGAAATGGTAAAAATGCATGCAACACGCGCCTCGACCGCGCGTAAATCCATAATCTCGATTTCGTCTCGTAAACGGACCAGACCAGACCCGATCTGCTTTTCTATTTCTCAACTCTCTCTCTCTCTATTTATTCACCACAAAAACCCTCTCTCTCTCTCTAAATTTCTCACTTTCGTCAATACTCTTTCTCTCTTGTATTTTGGATTCAACCCCCAGGTATCCTTCACGCTTTGCATGTTTTCATCTTCTTTTATCTATATCTATATATCTATATCTATATATCTATATATCTACATATTATATGGTATATATATAGGCCATGTAAAAGTTATTATTAACCCAACTGTAGTAGTGTTTTTTGTTTCTTCTCATGTAAGCCAGCCTGTGCTTTCTTATATATACATATAGTTGTATGTATCTATATTATATGATATTTCACATTGCGATTTTTTAACCACGCAACTCGTGCTTTATTTCTCTGTATGTATTCTGCTTTAATTAGTTTCTAGAAATTTGATTTTGTTGAACTTTTGTTTGTTACATTTAGATTCATCGGGTTGTTGACGACTTTCGAAATGGACCGATTGATTGAATGCGGTGTTAGCCCTAACTTGTTTCCTGCTATGCTTTCTTGAGAAATTGAGTGTTATTTGTTTGTGATATGTTAGGGTTTGGTTCATTTGGGATAAATGTGATTTGTTCGTAAATGTTAAATACTCACAAAAACGCAATCTGTCTTGAAAAATGTGTACTAGTTTACATCGTTTTTTTCTGCGGGGTCTTTTCATTTAATGAAATTTGTTGGCTTGAATACGAATGCTCAAATTCAGTTATTAAGTAACTGATTTATTTATTTATCTTAACGTTACAAGGTTCAATTAGTCATCAAAGTCTCTTGGAAAATGTTGCAGTCACAGAAGCAAGTTGTTTTTATGTGTATGTGCTATAATTATGTCGAGTTTTGGACAGTTGGATTGAATTCTTGTTTTTATGATATTTTTTTGCAGTTAAGTTGAATGGAAATGGATCAGAATGAGAATGATGATGATATCAGTTATCCTCCAGAATCTTACGGATATGGTGTGTATGGGGAAGTAGGAACCCTTTCTCGTATTGGTGATGAACACCAGACCGAAATCCCATCCTTACTAACAGATTCTGAGTTTCATGATTACATCGAGAACCCGATTGAGAAAGAAGAAAAGAAGGAAATATTGCCTAGTGATTTCTCGATAGGATTAGATATACCAGTAGTTTGGATCAGTCAAAGGAAAAAGGATTCGGTATCTGATTCAACATCAGAACTGGAAAATGTCAGTGTTCTTGCTCCAGGGCGCGTTTTTGAACCATGGAGTAAGATGGAGAAGGGTAGTTTTCTCCTAGGGTTGTATATTTTCGGGAAGAATTTTGTTCGGTTGAATACGTTTATGGAGAGTAAAAAGATGGGGGAGATAATGTCGTATTACTATGGTAGTTTTTATAAGTCTGATAGGTATAAAAGATGGTTAGACTTTAGGAAAGGTAGAGTTAAAAAGTGTATATTGGGACAACGGATATTTAGTGGATTACGACAACAAGAGTTTCTTTCTCGTTTGTTTCCCCGTGTGTCTGAAGAATGCCAGACTTCTCTCTTGGAGGTACATCAAACAAAACTTATATGCGTTTCTTATTTCTTTGAAATTACTTTAAAGTGATTTTAACCGTTTTGATGATACGGATTTGTTAGATTAGATCATTGTAACACATGATGTTAAAAGGGTAATTAGGTGTTAACGTCGTTTCATGATTGTTTAGTTGATTTTAGTTGAATGTAAATGGTTTATGCTGTTGATGATACGGATTTGTTAATGTAATGTTAATGCTAACTGAACGTGACATTTGACATATCACCTAACTAATGACACATTGATTCCCTTTTTCAAAAAGTAAAACTCTCATGAAAGGAAACTGTAATAGTACCTATATAACAACAACAGAGCCACCCATTTGAACCCTAATTGAGAATGAACCATGTTTTCGGTTGAGTACGGTTTTGCTGTTTGGTATTGCAGTCCTTACCGAGTTCCGTTCAGTATTAGCCTTTTTTCACTTTTAGAATCCTGTTCTTGTGTAACTTATCTAACATTGAGATATACACCACTGAAACTACCAAACTAGGCCTGCAAACATAATCTGTTAAGAATAACATTCATATGAGGAGATTGTTCACCTTTTCTATAATATTCATTTCGAGAACATTTATGTTATGAAATATATACCTAAAGAGAAAGTAAAGGAAGAAGTCAATGATATCGGTGCTAATAGTTCTGAGCGAACTGTGGTCAGGTAGTCAAGGATCATAAAGACTCTCAAGTGCTAAACGTTCTAAATATGATAGTTTTCGGGTCAACCAAAGTTTTTGCTTCTTATTTATTTACACGAGTTTGATATAAAAATATATAAGTGTTTTCATTTCCTGCCTCGTTGATAGAAGTGACTTCATGGCCGCCTTTTAACTGTTTGAAATCAAGTTAATCTGCAGACTGATTTATGCTCTTGAGTTACCACAGGTTTTGTTTCAATGACAATTTTATTGCAATCATTGAGCATTGTGGGGGATGTTTGATTCTTAGAGACCGTTCGGCTCTTACGCATCGAAATCCATTTCTTATAATTTGTCGACTTCACAACATATGCTATACATACAAAAAGATCTCATAAAATAGGAGATGCACTTGGACCAAAACTTTTTTTTAAATAAACTATTCTAATGATTGATGCATTTGTGGTCCATTTACATGATTTTGCAGGTTTGTAGGACATTTGGAGATGGGAGGATATTATTTGAACAATACGTGACCTCCGTAAAAAATTTAATCGGGATTCAGTTTTTCATTGACGCAGTAGCAATCGGAAGAGGTAAGAGAGATTTAACAGGAAACGCCATAGAACCCACCATACAAAACCAAGCAATCCGAATTCGCCCAGAATTACCGATCGGAAAAGCCTGTTCGTCACTTACTACAATAGAAATCATTCAGTTTCTCACAGGAGATTATCGGTTAAGTAAAGGTCGATCTAATGATTTATTCTGGGAAGCTGTTTGGCCACGATTGCTTGCAAGAGGGTGGCATTCAGAGCAACCAAATGGGTACAATTACGCTCTAAATGGGAAGAATTCTTTGGTTTTCTTGTTTCCCGGTGTGAAAAAGTATTCAAGAAAATTAACCAAAGGGGACGCTTATTTGGATTCTGTAACGGATGTTTTAAACAAAGTTGCTTCGGACCCACAACTTCTTGAACTTGGTAATGAAGGAAACAGTGAAACGGAAATGAAATTCGAAGCAGATGAAAAAGAAGAAGAAAATGGGTTTGTCGAGAAACGGAAAAGCCATTGTTATCTTCAACCTCGAGCTCCAAATCTGAATCCAAATCGTGGTGCGGTTTTAATGAAGTTTACAGTGGTGGATACAAGTTTAAGAGGTGGAAAAGTCATTAGGGTAAGAGAACTGGATACTGTGAAGTTGGTTTCGAGAAGTCTTTCTGATGATGGAATTCACAGTGAGTTGGTTTCTAGTGACGATGATTCAGATAATGCAAATATATTTCTTGATTATCGTCAAAAGCCCACGAAGAAACAGAAAACCTCTGATGAAAAAAAGATTCTTGAGAAAAAACATGCGGGAACTGCCAATGGGTCAGATTCAAACATAATAAAAGAAAAGTCGAGCAGGAAATCAAGCCAAGAAAATTCAGGGAATAATGCAAAAAGACGTAGAAAATTAAGTGCATGTAGCCGGTTGGACTCAAAGCCTGGTTCTAGCTTGGATTCTCAAATGGGTTCATCGTCTCAAGCTAATAATAACCATAAATTGTCATCAAACTTAAGTTTTACATCAAGATACAGCTCAATTGACACAGTTGAAGAACATGAAATGAATTTAATCGACTTGAATTATCCCCCTGAATTTGATAACGGTGAATTTGTGACGGAAAGAGTAGATGTTAAAGATGAAAGGAACAGGCCGGGGCCCAAAAAAGAATCTGAAAATATTGTTAAGGAGCATGAAAACGGTGGTTCAAGGAGGCAGGGCACTAGAAATAGGCCACCGACATCTAGAGTATTGGAAGCTTTTGCTAACGGGTACTTGACTATTAATACTAGGAAAAAGGGGAAGGAAGGAAATTCCATTTTAAAATCAAGTACCCCAAACACACCCCGTGGTGAAGTCGGGATTGGTAGTGAGTATAGTACAGGGGATGCTTCTTCTGCTGTGAAAGGAGACGATGAAAACGATGAATTTGATAAATAGTAATGTTGTTGGAATTTGTATATGTTGCAGAGTTGGGTAGTTTCTGTTTATTACAAAGATGAGTCAATCGAAGAGAAAATGGTTGAGCGGTGAAACCTGTTTCAGGTTGGATTTAAATTTGGTCATACTGTTTGACTTTTTTTTCAATCTTTGACCTGTTAAAGATTTGAATGAGAATTAGGTATATCTAGGTGATATTACTTGTGTTCTTGTTCGTATGAACGTTCTGTAGCTATTGGATGGTGATATAGAGTCTTTATTAATCGACTAATTGAACATAAATCTATATGTGCGGTTTTTTTTTGGTTTCTAACAGGTCTGATCCTGTTTCTTTTCTGTCTTGGTTTCTAATGGGTCAGATCCTGTTAACTACAGATGTCAATGGTTCGGAAATGCTACGCCCGATTTAAAGCTTCATTTGAGGACTGGTCTTTTTTGGTCCTTATGGCCGGTTTTATATTTTGAACTCACCTATATAACAATTGGTTTTTGAAGGTGATAAATGTATAGACAGGAGTCATAAGGTACAACGAGTCAATACATACTACTTTTCCGTTAATCTTGGATATATTTCTAGCAGAATGGCCATTGTTTTCTTCTCTCTACTTCAGCTGAAGTTGTTTCTCGAAGGTTGACATATGTGATATTTGATATAAATCGTTTTGTTAGTTACTTTAGTGTAACTAAGGGATAAATAAGTCGAAACAAGACATGAAATGTAACGTGCATCCTGTCGAAGGTATTTTCTTACCAAGTCCAAAATGGCGGGGTTGAGGGACCTTACCCTTCGAGCATTCATTTTGTATTTGGACATAGGCTAACTTCAGTTAGCTTGAGTGATCGGATTGTGTTAATGACAAGCGACAACACTGACCAACAACCCGCACAAACCATAAATTCTAAATATAGTGTAAGTGAAAGTGAGCCGGTTGATGAGATGTAAAATTAATCAAAACGAGTAATTTATTCGTACATGTTGAAACATATTAGGTCGGGTTAAACCACAAATAATCTTGTCACTTCCATAATAACCCCAACTCAACAAAGCCTTTTACAATAATAGATAGTATTAACTTGTTCATGGAAAGAGGGGACAATATTAAAGTTGTGCAAGTGTACATTAATGATGTTATTTGTGGTTCTACTAACTTTAGTATATGTGATAGTATTCATTTTTAACTATATATGTAATATACATTTTTAAAGAAATTTAACCAAAATTATTCGAGCCATCTTCTTCCTTCCTCGCCAGCCCTTGACCCACCACCTTAATTGGAATCGTCCAACCTAGCCGACGTACATATGTATAATATCACGTGAAACGTTTGGGTACCAAACTTTCATTCTTTCAAAGATATGAGCCAATAACAAGTTATACCAGTAAAATAAAACAAAATTTAAGAATAATATCTTGTGAATTATGACTTATAAAAGTTATTTTTAGAAAACAAAAAATAATACGTTTTTCTGTTGATTACATTTACTGATTTAAAAAGAAAACCCGAAACGAACTAGTAGCGGTGGATCATTTTATAAGCCATAACGTGGACTTCCTAAGTTGCCCATATGTAAGCCAACATATACACGCACACCATCGATACACCGCAAAAACTAAAAAAAATGGGTCAGGCATTTCGTCGAGCATCTGGCAGGCTCCGTCCACCTGCACCAACATCTTCACCGTCTCAGGTCAATAAGCCACTTGATCTAACCCAACCGGCTGTCCCGGTTGCCACCAAGGTTCCCGTCGGTGGTATTGTTGACCCCACTTCCGGTAAGCCAGTTTCTTAACTTCGTTTTTAACTTTATATAATTATTTGTATTATATTGAATATATATACATTGTAATTAATTTTGATAATTAGTTAGGGTTTCTTAATGATTAGGCGTTTAGGGAAGATACATTGATGTAAAACCTGTTGTATAACCGCCCGCCCGTATTGCGAACTAAGTAGTTGATCTATGCACCTTTGTTATGGTGTTGAGGTTGCCGTTACTCTAGTTTTAGCGCTACGCCTGTTAATACTGGAAGTTACTTGTTACGTAATAAGTTGATGATGTTTGTGGCTTATTTTTGACGTTGTTATTTTGTTAGACGATCGACTAAGAAACAGTGCTGATATTGTTACTGAAGAAGAAGAACGTGATTCTGAATACGATGCTATGCTTAACAAGATGGTTGGACGGATTCAAACGAAACCTGGAGGGAAATTGGAGATGGGCGAGGTGAGTACTACTTTAGATGCCCCTTTCAGTAACTACTTAAAACATGTATTACCTTCTCCTTTGATTCTTTGTTTGAATAGGTGACAGCTTTTAATGTGTAGTGAGTTCCGATAAGCCGATAAGAAACGATATGAAAACATGCATTAGGTTGTCTATTTTGGGGGTTTTGCTAGTATTTATACTTTATCACGTATTCTTATTATCTTCAGTACTGTTGGAGTTTTGTTATGTATTTATTGTAAGGGGTACATAAGCGATGTTTAGTTTACCGAGAATTACATAAGTAATTCCAAAAAAGAGATCAAATTACTGTCTTCTGCTGTCCATACATTGATCACTAAGTAGCGTTTCCTTCAATATCGGTAAAATAATAAGAAAAAACCTCTAGTTTTAACAATTGATCGTCATCGTAGGATAACCTAAGTTTTCATCTATTTTGTAAGTTAATCCATGCATCAACTATTCTTGTATCTACATTATTACATGTTTGAATATACCGTTTTTCTTAATGTATGAGTTATGATGTCATATACCATAGCCATTTTAATCCAAGTATCTCCCCGTGTGTTTTTTGGATGAAACAAAGTTCCGAGAAAGGATATCTTACCTGGTTCATTCGCGTGTTTAGCATGTATGTTTAATTGTACTCACATGTAAACTCAAAGCCATGGATGATTTTAGCACGTAGTTATGTTGTAGGCTTTCTAAATTGGATTTAAATTGACCCGTTTTCATGTAAATGGGTTTCAATTGCCGCTCTGCAGGCATATGTGGTGGACAAGTACAATCGACCCATGCCAAAATTAAGAAATACAGCTACAGAGACAGGCGGATATGAACAAAGACCAGCACCCCCAGGAACCCTAAATGTGGCACAGCTTCGCCAAATCATGCTCTTATATCAAGGCAAATCTGACGATCACAACGGGCCCATGGATGTCAACCAAATAGCAGAAAAGTTCCGTGTTGATGTTACTCAGGTTCAACGAGCCGTGCAGTTTCTTTCTCTGCCTCCAGAATATTTCGATAAACAGAAAAAGGATTCAAGATAACCCCATCACTCACTCTTCTTCTTATATCAGTGATTGTGATAACAAAAACGAGTGCAGTTTTATATGGATAATGGGTTTTCGGTTGACTGAAAATTGTAGCATTAGACATACATACATCTTCATATATTAAATAAAAACTCAGAATTACACCATTTTCGATTTTGTTGATCGTTGATTGTTTCCAGTTTGCTGTGAGGTTTACAGTTAGATAACACATTAGTCAACGTGTTATATGGTTGTTCTGTTAATCTTCGTTGTTTTTGTTTTATTATCGGATTTATTGCTTCATTACCAGTCGAAATATGAACCTGTTTTGGTTGATAATATCTTTTTAGATATATTTGTATATTATTTAATTATAATTTTTATTAAGGTTACTCTAAGATCATTCATATTCTTTTCATAACCATACAAAAAATTTGATTATAGATGGGTGTTAAAACAAAAACAGTAGCAGTGCAATGCGCTGCTTTTTTGATTAAATACGGTAACAAACACGCAACGCGATATCAATAGACACGACACGCCTTACAACCCATATAAATGTCTTTGCAACGTCATTATTTCATTGCAGACCATACACCACACTTCCTATCTGCAAGCTAGCATTATTACATACACATAAATATTCCAAAGTGGAGACGGAAGTCACAAAGCCGATAAAGAAGCACAGTAGGCAAAGTTTGTACCCTTTATAACGGTGCATTTTAAGTTGGGACAACATGATTGGTATCCTAAGCAATTTTCACCAACTTTCGCGCACTGGCACCTTCCTCTGAATGGCCCGTAGCAAGCTAGACCATCACAACACCAATCAAGCAACCCGCACGGCTGGTCAATAGTAATGCAATTCGCTCTCCTATTCAAGGGTCGTGAAAATGTCGATGTCTTTCCCTCTTCCAACTGAAATCTCCCAAACTGAGGGAGGTTAATTAATAAATTTACGTCCATTAGAATAATAATAATGTAAAATGGTTGTAACCCCTATTTCATCTTGGTAGTTTTAATAGCATATAATAGAATTTAGCTTAGTATAATAAGATATCGCTTAGAAATGTAGTATGTAAACTGTTTGACTAACCTTCGTTATTTCTGTCCCTGGCTGCATGGTCGATGTATGATCGTCCACTACCATAAAGATCTTATCATCATTGTTAGATTACATATTATTAACGTCTGATTTTTTTGTTCGTGAAATTAGAGTTAGGACGGGTTTTTTTGTGTGCGTATTGTCTTGGTGTCGTCTCACGGAGTGTTATAACCCTATACTTGCTCATATTGGAAGTTACACGTTACAAAATAAGTCGATGATTATTTGACATTGTTTTGTGGGTTGATCAACCAAAAAGCGCGGTTGATAATGTTACTGAAGAAGAACGGGATTCTCTATTTGATGCTATGCTTAACAAGATGGTTGGACGGATTCGAACAAGGCCTGCAGGGAAATTGGAGTTGGTGAGGCGAGTTAACCAGACTTGTTGGTGTCACTTGGTACAAAGAATCAGAGGAGGAATAGGTGACTGATAAAGATCAATTGGAATTAAGAACAAAGATACAAATTCAATTGAAGATTCGTTAATTATATAGTTCATTTAAATGTTTATTACTACAAAATTGTGAGACGAGCTGCACATATTCGTTTTCATACCCAATTACATTGAGCTTATTAATTCTAATAGAATGTTGTAAGCATTTGAATACACGTTAGATCATTTTTTTCTCGATAGAGCCTATTATACTCGTAATTAAACAATACGATTTAAATTAACCCATTTTTATGTAAATGGGTTGAAATTGTCATTCATCGGCATGCATACGTGGTGGACATATACATTCGACCTATGCTTAAATTAAGATATACAACTACAGAAACTGGTGGATATGAACAAAGACCGGCACCCCCAAGAACCCTCTACATGTGGCACACCTTCGCCAAATTATGCTTATATATCAAGGTAAAGCGGACGACCACAACAAACTTCTGTGTTGATGTTACTTGGGTTCAACGAGCCGTGCAGTTTCTTTCTCTGCTTCCAGAATATTTCGATAAACAGAAAAAAGATCCAAGATAACTCAATACTCACACTTCTTCTTACATCAGTGATTTTGATAAACAATGAGTGCAGTTTTATGTGCATAATAGTTTTTTTCGCTTGACTCGGAATTGTAGCATATATTAGACATATATCCATTTTCATATAATAAACAAAAACTCATAGTTACACCAAATTCGATTTTGTTGATCTTTGATCGTTTCCGGTATGCTTTAATGTTTACAGTTATACATAACACATTATTAACCTCTAATCTGGTTGTTATGTCGAAAATGTTTTATCGGTTATATTGCTTACTAGTGGAAATATGAACCTGTTTTGGTTGATAATTATTTTGTTTCTTGCCAGAATTTATAACCTATTTCGTGAATCAGGTTGTTTAGAATGTTAAATTTGTATATTATTTAAATATTATATGTATTAAAGGACTAAAGGTTACTCCAAATTTGTGTTTTCTGTCCCGATCAAATTAAACATTTGGGCATGGCGTGCACATTATAATTGGTTACCCACCGGAAGTTGTTTGATAAATATAGAGGGGTTCAGTTAAACTCGGTGTATTGCCCTTTATGTGATCCAGAGGAGGAAAAGCTTGAACATTGCCTTTTGTTGTTTGAAAAAACATTTCCACTTTGGTGGAAAATCTATTTTTGGTGGCAAGTCCCTCTTCTATCTACTATCCGCTTGGACGATACCATTTTGGGACATTCAAATCTCTTCAGGAATGGGTGTATTGCAAAGCTTTTTCTCAGGGTATGTTTGGTAGCAATTATGACAATATTGAGAAGAAGAACTCGATCATCCATGCAACAACAAATGAAAGGGAGACTCTCTTGAAATATGATATTTTCCCATTAATTTAAAGTTCGTCCTATCTTTGGAATGCCAACAGTTTGCCGAAAACTTGATTGGAATATCAAATATGTGAACTTCCAAACCTATGTAGTAGTTTTCTTTTTACATATGAATACATAGAACTATGACGTAGAATAGACCTTATTGGTGCTTCAACTTGTAACCTAACTTTTGGTGTATTTTGATGTATTATTTGGTATTCAATAAAAAACTGTCTTTCAAAAATATAATAAAATTTGTATCTATACAAATTGATGAAAATCTTTCATATTCTTTTCATAACAATTCAACAAATTTGTACATAGACGAACGTTACTTTGAATATTGCCAAAACAAAAACAGCGCAATGCCAATATAATTAAATATGTAACAAACAAACACACTAATAGATACTAATAGACACGGCTTACAACCCATATACATGTCTCATTATTCGTTTGTGTTTTCGGGAATCTATGTGTTTGAATTTTAGTTTACTTCCGCAAACATAGCCATGAGCTATTTTTTCCTAATAAGTGACGACGAAATGTTGTGAATGAAAATAAACCACACCAAATAACAAAAAGAATTTCGATAAATCCTAAAAAAGTGTCCGAAAATAGAACTTCAAGATATAATTTCTTTTCTAGTACATCTATATTCACTAGTGAATACATTTGTATTCATAGGTGTGTATATTGATTCGTAACTATATTTAAACCATATATTCACAAATGAATACATATGTCTACATTGGTATTTTGATTTTTTTAGTAAATAATGATATCCTTCCAAGCTATTTAGTGTAATATATTTTAAAAGTTATTGTAATTCTTTATGTTTAACTTAGTTTAATGAAGTAATAAACATTTATTTTTATGAACAAGTTATCATCATTTAATCTTTACAATTTATTTTCATGTATTGGTTTTATATTAGTATGTAACAAGCATGTGAGTTATTTAGACAATGATAAAAAAAAAAAAAAAAAAAACTATAATATAATTCAAAGTTTCGATATATGATATATTAAAATTTAGTGCTAGAATTAATAGTATTATACCAAATTTGATGTAATTGGAGTATTTTTATTAATCACACAAATTTTATATGATGTGTTGTTTACTGCATATAGTGAAGAAAGTTTTTTGAACTTTTATACCAATGTTAGTGTATAAGTGAGATTTGATGTATATATTAGAGATGCGATTTTTTTATTTTATTATAAAATTTCATCAAATAGCTAAAGTACTTCCTTTGATTTTTAAATATTTAGATTATTTTCATCTAAAACCATATATATATATATATATATATATATATATATATATATATATATATATATATATATATATGGGTAAGGCTCCCCTAAAAAACATGCATAAAATACAAAACGCTAAGAACGGTTCCTAACCATTAGATTAAAAAATAAAAAAAAAGGCGCGGTGGCATTAATGTAAATAAAGTAAACTTACAAGGTAGTATCTAAATTAATAGTTATCTAATAAAACAACTATAAACCTCACAATTTATCCCCAAAATTTTCAAATTAACATACCCTAAACTTACAGGATAGTCTGCATTTTTTTTTTATAGTTAGATGCACTTTTTTTATTATTAGATGCATATTTTATAATTAGTAGTATTTCAAATATTAGAGGTATATTTGAAATTCATACAAGCAATAACATTAAGATGAAGATGATACATAAGACTTTGGTTAAAAAAAACAAAATCCATCTATATAATTCAGATGCATTTAGAAAATGATCTACTTTTTACTTTATAACTTATTATAAAGAGACAATACACAAAAAATAAACACTCATACCATCAAAAATTAAATTATTCGTTAGGAAAGTTACAAAATTGAACACAACACAAAATTGCATCCAATATAAAGAAATGCATCTACTTTATGCAACGAATTAAAAGAAAAAAAATCATCCTGTGTTAAAATGAAAAATGAATCCAACCATTATACAATATTAGAAAAATTCATCAAGATCGTCTTCATCATTACAATACTCTGTCATTTTAACAATAAAAAAGTAAAGAGAAAAAACCTTTATTTCTTCTTATTTCTTCTCTTTCTCGAAAAAAGTTTCGATTTGTGTTTCAATTGTGAAGGATCTTGATGTAGATTTTGGAATCAAAATTTAAGGATGGTTTAGATCTAAATTCAAAATATACAGTAAAAATTGGTTTTCTTTGTTGGACTATGATGAAAGAGAGAAAAAGGATTTTAGGGAAACGTGATTAATTTTGTGTGGTTAAAATTCGTTTTTACCGTTCGTATACTTTATGTCATTCGTACCTGATCCCTTTAATATATATATATATATATATATATATATATATATATATATATATATATATATATATATATATATATATATATATATATATATATATATATATACTGCCAACATTGGAAAAAAAAGTAGTGCAATGCTGTTTTAATTAAACACAATAACAAACACACGACAACTTACAACCGATATCAATGTGGTTGCTCTGTCTTTATTTTATTGTAGACCATACACCACACATCCGCTATGCATGGCCTACATTATTATACACATACTCAAACATATAATGCAAAGTGATTCGAAAGCTTGAAAACCAATTGAAATTACGCACACTTGAATACTGGAATGCTCCCTATAACGTTAGGTCCGCAGAATGATGGGGGGCAACAAGGGGTGCCGTACGGGATACAAAAGTTGCCAGAAGATAGGCATTTACCCGCCGGATGACACCTTCCATTGAAAACCCCGTCGCAAACTAGATCACCACAACACCAATCAAGCGCCCCACACGGCTGGTCAACATTAATACAATTGGGTTCCTTATTTACGAGCCGCGAAAGTGTGAATGTCCTTCCATCTTCCAACTTGAACTTCCCAATTTGAACATTATTTTCACCCTACACACACGATGAAATATATCATTATATACAAGCTAGTTAAGCAACTAAAATAATGTAAAATGTTTTTTAACCCTTCTATTGTATCCTCGCGTTTTTGCTTTTAGAGGAAGTGTTAATAATATAGAATAGTAATTGTTATAAGTTTTAACGACTCGATTTAAGATATATCGTTTAGAGGCATTCCAAACTATTTAACTACCTTAACTTCTATATGTGTTTGCTTGGACGATGTATGATCGTCCACAACCATGACGATTTCCTCGTCATTGTTGGAGAGAACACATGAAACCAAGCTGGTGCAAGTGAGAACAACGAGAAATAACACAAAGGAGTTGGTATTTTTCATGATTGACTTTGGTAGATAGTAGTGTTGCTAGACAAATGTTTGTGTTATGAGGTTGTGAGGATACCTAATTTATAGACTTTGTTGGGTAGTAATGGTTATCGATTTTTCCTACCTACTTTACCTTTTTCGTTTAATCGGATGCCCGTTTTGGAGTATTGGATGAATAAATGGTGTTATCTTGTTAACAATACAAAAAATACGTCTAATTATAAACACATTCTACATGTACGTTCACATTACCATTACAGTTCATGGGTAGTTTGTGTAAGCGCTTAAGGTCAATCGTATAACAATGCACAAGGTTCAGTTCAAGTTCAACAGAGAGTATGAATTCCATTAGCTAGATACATGGTAACCGATAAGTTCTCCATTATGTTGGCCAGACATAACTTAAAACTCATAATTAAGTATCGTTTATAGAATTTGATATGTAACACTTAATTGTTGAAACACATTCAACAATAGAAGTCACGGGTCACGGTTAACGAACAAAATCGTTGGTCACAAAAGAGTCTCACGTAATCGATATAAGAGTGAAATAATTTCATAAGTAATACGAAAGGGCGTTGAAAGCGAAAAGTTACGAGAAAGTTTGCAAATTAAAATAGAGATTGAAAGGTTTTATCAGATCGCGTATAACAACCGGTTTCCTCTCATGTTGATCAGACACAAGAGAATTCCTATCATTACTTGCGAGTGATTATCACTGAATATGAAGTACCGAATTACAATTAGGATCAACAAAGCGGAGATTAAGGAAAACGAAGTCATTAGAACGACTTTTGAATCATCAGAGAGTTGAATATATAGCTAGATTGAATAGTAGTAGTTGAGGAAGAAATCCACATCAAAGAATGTCTCAAGTCTGTATTACAAACATGAAGTAATAAGAGTAGGTTCGTAGGGGACGTTCTATCATACGAGTTGCATTAGGATGATTGTTGTGTAGCGCGTAACTCGAATCAATTCCACAAGTCTATATCAGCGTTTGGTATCATCGTAAAACTTCAACAACATATTTGAATGCACTAACCGAAAAGTTTACACGTTGGATGCGTCTACACTGTATCATAGGTCAAAAGGACTCAAACGACTAAGATAAAAATGAATATCGCTTCAAGTATTATTTACATCCATAAATCTCCAAGTTACATTGAGGTGGACATGAAAAGCTGTCAAAATAGCAAACTCAGGATAATAAAATGAATTAGTATTTTAATGCACAATACGCTTGCAATTTATCTTGAGACGTCAAAAGTCTAACGCATAGAGCAATGTCGGTTGAAGGTTTCAGTATCGAATGAAAGTCGTATGGGTATCAATGATGTACGAGTTATTGAGTTTCAACTCATAATGGTTACTCTCCTCGTGGGTACGTAAAAGAATAAATTCCTAAAAGGTTTCGAGAATCATACGCGATAAAGAAATAGTCATCAGATGTTATCGTCTGCTTCACCAAAACTTATTACCTCTTTTTTTTATCCCAAAATTCTAATAGGCATCAATTTTAAGGTTGTCTTGTGTAATTATTAATGATGAGTTTTTATGAACACTATTTTAAGAGACGAAATGCGAAATTAGTTGTCCTAAATAGACTAAGTGATGCAAGTTTTTTAAGATCTGTATTCTAAGATACACCATAGATACTATTTACTTAATTTACTGATTTTTAAACACGTGAAAACAAATATATGATATAATTATAATATATGCAAAACCAAAATTATTACGTAAATAGAAAATTATAAAATGTATATCGTAAGATTTGTTCTCAAATATTATGTATTTTGTTTTTACACATTCAGCTTCAACTTTATCTTTAAATTTATATTGTTTATAAACGCTTTGTTTGATAGTATATAAGCGATCAACCAACTACGTTCAAGTCCCATTAGGAACATAGATCAGGGAATTAATATGTAACGTGTTTAAGATTTGTCTTTATATAAAAAAGAAAGAAACAAAAATGTAGAAAAAATGAAAAGAAAAATAGTCATTAAAAAGGTTAAATGGAAAAATTTAATAAAAGACTTAAACAAATTATTTATCTTATGAATAATAAATAACTTATTAAATAAATATATTTTAATATTATTTAAAGTGGAATTGTTAAGTCATTTTAAAATGTAAAATTATTTAAAATAGATTGGTTAAATTTTATTTAGATAGAACAATAGTTTATTATTTTAAGAGTTAATTACATAAATTGTCCTTATGGTTTTCCTAAAATTACGGATTTCGTCCCTAAGTTTAAAACGTTTCATAAAACGTCCATTTTTGGAATCTAATTACGGATTTCTTCCCTAAAATAGATGTCCGTTAAAATCATCGCCAACTATTTACACATTTCGTCCCTAAAATAGATGTCCGTTAGAAATTAGGGACGAAAAACATAATTAGTTTCCAAAGCTAGACGATTTATGCAACGTTTTAAACTTAGGGACGAAATCCGTAAATTGAGATAAACCATAAGGACGATTTATGTAATTAACTCTTATTTTAATTTAGAAGAAATAACCTCAAATAATAATGATGATATCATCAAAATAAGCTAATAACCTAAATTAAAAGAGAAATCCATATAATGGTTAATGACATTAGACTATCTGTAACTTTATACTCCAAATATAGAGAGAGAAAAAATATGTTTAAGAATATTGATACTATAAAATCAATTTTTCTCCAACCACATACTCTATAAATAGAGTATGTAACATTAGGGGTGTAAACGAGCCGAGTCGAGCCGTGTATTGCCAAGCTCGAGCTCGACTCGATTACAAAAGTTCGGGCTCGAAACTCGACTCGAACTCGACCAAGCTTAAATTTTCAGGCTCGAGCTCGACTCAGTTACTAAAACTAGTGCTCGAATCGATTGGTTATACATTTTAAGCTCGAGCTCGGTAAATATTCGTTAAATAAACTCGACTCGACTCGCTTTATATACATAATACGTTATATAGTATGTATTTAAAAGGGTAAAAGTATAATTTAACATAAGCTCGATAAGGCTCGCAAGCCTCACGAGCTGAGTATCTTGGTGCTTGAACTCGACTCGAAAAATTTACTCTAGTAACTCGAGCTCGAGCTCGATCGTTTAAAACCGAGTCGATTTCAAATAGTTTGCGAGTCGATCTCAAGTAGCTCGCGAGGCCGTCTCGTCTCGTTTACACCCCTCTATACCATGAATAGTGATACCCTATATTTAGAAAAAACTTTTCAATACTCTAAATATAGAGTATGATTTTAGAGTGTGGTTGGAGATGAAAATCCTAACTCATACTCTATATATAGGGTAAAATAGAGTTCTAAAGTATATGTCTCGGAGATGGTCTTATGAGTTAAAATAAAATGCATGGGTTCGTTAACGTTTCCAAGTATTTGTGAAGGACCATGGATCGAAGTGAATTTATCGACTATCGTACTCTTGGTAGAGAAAATTACTCTTGAGTAAATTACGCCGTTAGTCCTTGTGTTTGTATCAAATTCACTAGTTTAAGGCTTTGTTCTAAATAATTACACCATACGTCCCCAATATCGTCATTTCACAACACCGGTGGTCCTTAACATTTCTATTTCATAACATCAGTAGTCAACAAGCCAATTTGCATGACCAAATTACCCTTCACTTAAACTTTTTTTTTTATTTAATAATTATTAAAATATAAATAAAGAAAAAATAATAATAATAAAACCCAACCCACCTCCCCAAATTTTTCCAGCAACCTCCATTGGCGTCCACATCCACTCCTACCATCCACTCCTCTTTGTAAACCCCTAACTCTAACCCACCAACCACCACTGCCTTGATTCTGCACGAATAAAAGACAAAGAAATCACAATTGAGAAAAATTAATCACAAAACTCTTTTGGAATCCACATCTTTTGTTTTTATTTTATTTTTTGGAACCGGCAAATAAATAAGAAACAAAGGACTCGACCAACAAGAAGCTAGCCGGAGACCAAAAAAGAGTACAAGGAGGAAAAAAAAAACAGAAGTAAAACAGGTTACATGAACAAAAGCGGGGCGTTAAGCCAAGACTCCCACGTACTAACCAACCCGACACTCCTATGTTTAGCCCAAAAAAACACCGAAGAGATAATGTTGTCTAAGGTTGAGTTAATGGGGCAAGGCTTACAATTGAATACCCTATCATTTCGAGCCTTCCAAAAGCTCCAAAGAGTGCCTTGAATGATAGCCGAGATTAGTTCCTTTTTCTTTGGACATCTTCCCCGTCTTGAAACAAAGTCCAGAACCTCGCTCACCTTTATAAAGTGACTTCGCACTAACGTGATACCACACCAATTCTGCAGCCGGTTCCAAAGCAACTTAGCGAAAGGACATAGAATGAAAATGTGGTCCGAATTAATAACCAGATTAAGGACATCATATCATCATTTGGTTGTAGACGGTTGTGGGCTTTTCAATCTTGTATTAGTTATATATGTGTAGATTTATGTTAACGGGATTTAAATATGTGACTTATTAGTGATGATATTGTTAGGATAAAGATCTTTTTAATAAAAGGATATTTGATTATCAAGACGGTTTATGATTATTGATATTTCTAGTGGAGAAATGTATTATATAATAGTAAAAAGTTTGTTAGGCGTGAATTTCACGGTTTTAGCGGTTTTTATGTTTCCGAGATAATCAAATAATCTCGACATTAATCTAGTTTTAGTTATATGTTTAGATTTGCTCTAACGGGGTTTGAATATGTGACTTATTAGTTGGTTAGCTATCGGGATATTGTCAGGGTAAATATCTTTTTAGTAATGGGATATGATTATTAAGACGATTTTAGAGTAAAAGTGACTATTAAAATTATTATTCTGATTATTGATATTTTTAGCGGAGAATAATAGTAAAATGCTAGTTAGACGTGAATTTTATATGCCAATTTCAGTGGCTTTTTTACTTTTGGGATAATCAAATAATCTAAACATTAATCTTATTTTAGTTAGAGTTAATTACATAATTGGTCCCTGTGTTTGTTCCAATTTAACGTGTTCAGTCCCTGGGTCACAAATCGTTCGGGTCCAGTCCCTGGAGCATATGTTTGGTTACACGTTTGGTCCATTCGTCTAACAATCGTTAATTTTTAACGTTAAATGTGACATGTGCCAGACTTGTGGCAATTGATTTTCTCGTAAATCAAATCTAAAATCCAAGTGAAACTGATTCTCGGTCATCATATCATATCATCCGGTTGGTGTTTGTTTGTTTTCAGTTTAATTTTAGTTTTGGATCTTTGATTTGTTGTTTTTCAAGTTTTTTTTTTTTGTTGTTTTCATATATAGAGAGAGTAAAGAGATGATAGAATGGAGATAGAGATTGAGTGAAATATTTTTGTTTTTGTTTTTGTTTTTTATTTTAAAAGTTACAAAAGAAAAAAGAAAAAGAAAACAAAAAGAAAAGAAAAAACATTAAAAGGGTATATTTTTTTTCATTTCCTCTGCAAAATGACTAGCGATGCAACAAAATTACAACAATGGAGACATTTGATATAACTATTTATAAAAAAATCTCAAACTATTGATTTAGGTACAACCTTAGGGACGAACGACGTAATTTACTCACTACTCTTTCTATACTAAACTAATAATATTATAATAATAATAAATCTTCTTTTGAAAAGAAAAAGTAACACTTTGTCTCTCTCATCGTATTTCACAATCAAACAGGACAGTACCATCGGTCCATCGCTGTGCTCCGTCACCATCGATAATAATTATAAGAGCACACGGAGTGGTCTCCGTTGTGGCTCGTTATGCTACTCACAACGAGCACCATGGCTCGTTATGATACCGTGCCTGCTCGTTCTCATCTCGTTCTCGGCTGCTCGTTGTGCCTACAACGAGCATTATCGAGTTTTTTTTTTTTTTTTTTTTCCTTTTCTTGTTTCTTTTCTTTCTTTTCTTCAATTTCTTTTCTTTGATTTCTTTTCTTTTTCTTTGATTTGTTTCTTCATTTTTTGTGTTTGATTTGTTTCTTCATTTTTTTGTGTTTGCAGGTAGGAGGTAGGAAGATGAAGGGGAAGAAGGAGGTGTTTTTAGTTTTTGTTTTTTAATGTATTTTGTCTTTTAGTTTTTTGTTTTTTTAGTTTTTTGGTTTTTGTTTTCTTAGTCTTTTATTTGTTTATTTTGTTAACTTCTAATTTTTTTTTAATTTTGTATTTTATAAATAGATAATTTGTTTTAAATTTGATTATATATTATTTATTTGTAGTTTTGTTTTTTATTTTAATAAAATGTTATATATATTTTATTTAAATGTTTAAAAAAAAATTAATAATAATAAAATAATCCCACAACCCACCACAACCCTCCCTATCATAACAACTCACAACCATCATTCTCACTGCCACGTCATCACCTTTTTCCCCACAACCCACCACAACCTCATTGTCACTCATTATCACTCCGAGTGCTCTAATTATAACTAATAATATTAGTACACCACTCTGCTCCGTCACCATCGGTCCATCCGTAATAGTTATAGCTACAAAAAGACAAAAAAAAAATACAAAAAAAAAAAAAAAAAAAAAACACATTTATAACACACATATATCATAGATGGGCAAGGCGCGCTATGACGGCGAGGCGACGAGAAATTACGAAAACATGCAAGGCGTCTTTTTTAGGCGTGGCGCCAAAAAAACGTGCTAATGGCTTCCCATGACGCGCCTTCACACGAGTTTTTTGTAACACGTTATAAAAATTTAAAAAAAAAAAAAAAAAGTTTAAAAATAGTTAAAAGTGACTATAAAAATCATTTTATTGTAAATTTGTGACTATATATATATAGGGGAAGGTTCTTGTAAAAAGTCATATATTTGTAAAAAGTATAGGAAACATTCTTGTAATTACATGTGGCAACTTTAGAAAAAAAATAATTTTTTTATTTTTTTTTTTAAATAATATTTTTAATAAAAAAAATATTAAAAAAAAATCGAAATTTTCTTTTTTCGAGGAAATTTTTTTTTTTTTTTTGGCTCGAAAAAAATTATGTACGAAAAAAATATGATCCACATTTATGATGCACACCTATGATGAACGTTTATGTGTGCATCATAGTTGAATATATATAGCTTTTTTTGTGCATCATAGTTGAATATTAAAAAAAATTTGTATGCATCGTTAACGTGCATCATATTTTGCGTGCATCATTAATTTGCATCATATGACGTGACATATTACGTTATCAAGAAAAAATTCAAAAATTTTTTTTGTCAAAATATTTTTTTTTTTCGATATATATATTTTTTTTTTTATTAAA
Organism: Senecio squalidus; assembly: GCA_910822075.1. NCBI lineage: Eukaryota > Viridiplantae > Streptophyta > Magnoliopsida > Asterales > Asteraceae > Senecio > Senecio squalidus. The sequence goes on along the minus strand of CAJVGC010000592.1, from coordinate 40,022,649 downwards.
AAAATAAAAAAAATGTGTTTTTTTTTAATTTCTTATAAGTTGTCACATGTCACTACAAGAATGTTTTCTACACTTTTTACAAATATAAGATTTTTTATTTGATCCTACTCCTATATATATATATATATATATTTAAACGTTAAAACAGACTTTTTGATAATTTATTAATATTTATATAACTTAATAATAGTAAAAATATATATAAGTATATATTAAATTATAAAATATATTAATTTTTTTGCCGTCTTGTCATGATTTGGAAAACGTCATGTCTCGCATTTTCTTGCAAAGCTTAAGCCTTACTCATATCGCCACGCCACATCTTACGTTATCTGTAACCTTGTAGATGGGACATAAAGTTGAAGGGAGTGAGACATATGCGATAGGGGTTGCCATAACACCACCCTAATAATATATGTAAGATAGATTCAGAAATGGAGGCGCAATATTAAAGTTCTAAAAGTGGTCATTGATGATGTTACTTATAGTTCTACTATCATAGTATAGGACTATAGGCAGTGAATTCTCATCTAAAATGTTTGATTTCCTAAAATTACTCAAGCCGATTGATGATTTTAATATGTCCTTGGGGTTGATGCAAACACCCATAACCCTCACCTCCCTAATTATATTTTATTTTCTTCGTTTTTTAATAATTAATATAATAAAAAAAATTATTTTTCTTTTATCTTTTGTTTTAATTATATAATAATTTTGCTTTTTTTTCGTTTTTTAAGTTTGTTTTTTATTTTATCTTTTAATAAATAATTAATTATACTAAATAATTAAAAAAAAAACAAAAACAAACTTAAAAAAAAAAAAAAAACAAAACAAAAACAAACTTAAAAAAACCAAATAAATTCAATACAACAAACTGAAAAAAAAAGCAAATTTATTATATGATTAAACAAAAAGATATTTTTTTTTTTTTTGTAACCTAGATATCCAACTCGCTTTTCTAGCCGACTAATCCTAGCCCATAGTCATCGCAGGTGAACCTTTGTAGCCACAAGGAGGTTTATTTTTTTGCTCCAAGGATTCGAACTTGGGACCTCCAGGAATTTCACCTTTGGAGACCAAGTTTTTTTTACCACTAGAACACCACCCTTGTGTTTAAAAACTTATTATATTAATTATCAAAAAAAGAAAAAAAATGTGGACCAATTATAATAAACCTTTTTTTTTTTTGAACGGCAAATTTATAATAAACCTTTTAATACACAGAATACACAATAGTTATAATTATGAATAAATAGATGAAAAAATATAAAACTTTTTTTAAAGTAAATTACAGAATATCTTTATCTTAAATTACAAATTTCGTTATTCAACCAAAATGTTAACTTCGGGGAGTAATTCCAATTCTTTGGTTCTTTTGAACCCAACCTAATTCTTCACAAAGGGCTAGGCTCCACGCAATGAGTTTAAGGGACAATGGCAATTAGTTTAAGGCACAAAATACGTAATTAATTGTCCTAAGTAGACAATCAGTTAACGGCGAGTGTTTATGAGTTTTCATTTAAGTGACGAAATGCGTAATTAATTCTCCTAAGTAGACGAGTGGTGTAAAATTTTCAATTTTGGGGTGAGATTCATATTTAAAGGTAACTATATAGACGATTTATGTAATTTATTTATTTTTAAACGAGTGTACACAAATATGTATAAAATTACATATCTATTATGGGATGCGATTGGTATTCTAAGATAAACCATAGATAAAACATATACTTTTATTATTAAATCAACTGTTTAAGGATTTTATAAAAAAAAAATCAAGATGTTGTTTTCTAAAAACAAGTAAACGTTATGAACCGCCTATGTAATTTGAAGAAAAAAAAAGATTTTAAGAGGGACTAGATCCCACGTCATCGGTTTTGGGAAAGAAAGTTGTTATAAATATAGGTGTTCACTATTTGGATACAACAAAATTGTCCAATTGAACAATTAGGATTAGACTACGTGGTTTGGTTTTTCGAATTTTTGGATCGGATTTGACCAAAACCGAATTAGTATTTTGGATTGGTTCTTGGTTCACGTAGAAAAATCGAATAGTCCAAAGAAACTGAATAAAACTTACTTTTGCTTTATATTTTATATATAAGTATATGAAAATCAATCTTTTACTAGTTTATTCAACTATACGTTTCATACATATGATATTAAAATCATTCTTGTTACTTTTTAATAGATTTGTAAACTTTGACAAGAAACCACAACTTCTTATGATATTTACAAACTCTTTCTTTTTATATTTTGCACATAAGTGTCATTGTAATTATTGGGTAATATTTTGAGATAACAAAAGATAACCGAATTTTCGAAAATGATCCAACCGAAGTTTTGTAATGAGGTTAATACATGTATTTAAAATAATCCAATCGAACTTTCTAAGATAGTACAAAGATCGTAGGGTGCATTTTCCGTTATACAAAATTTATACTTTGTAATTTAGTCGGAAAAGAAAAATCAAAATAAGACAACTTCACAATTTATAATAACCTATTAAGGACTAAAATTATACAATCATATAGGCATAACAAAAAATAAAATACGTAAAAGCTCTTGAAAACCCAAACTTAAAAGTGTAAACTTATAAAGAGATTTTTAGTTATATTAGGAAAAGTTGCACATAAATTCAAGAAACATTAATTACATAAATCGTTCATGTGGTTTATTTCAAATTACGGATTTCGTACTTAAGTTTAAAATGTTGCATAAATCGTTCAACTTTGGAAACTAATTACGTTTTTCGTCCCTAATTTCTAACGGAGATTTTTAACGGAGATTTTTAACGGACATCCATTTTAGGGACGAAATCCGTAATTAGTTTCCGAAAGTAGTCGATTTATGCAACGTTTTAAACTTAGGGACAAAATCCATAATTTTAGGAAAACTATAAGAACGATTTATATAATTAACTCTAATATTAAAATACAAATGACTTTACTTTTTATAAAAAGAAAACAAAAAAAAAACTTTCATTTTCTTAATAATTATGAAAATTAGTTTAAAACTGGTTAATTATTAAAATATAATATATTTTTTTTCATAAATTTTTGTCATATAGGTGATATAACCTATAGTACTATTCTTAATTTTTTGCATTTTATTTTTAATATTTAGACACAATAATTAATGATATCAAAAACATATTTTAATTAAAAGTTAGTTAAATATGATAAACATTGATTTATTTTTTTATCTTCTAAAATAATGTAAGTGATGTTTATTAACATATATGTTAAGATCACATATAAGTTCAATATGATAAATTAAAGAGATTTTCAATTAACTTCTACATATAATGTTAATGAATTAAAAGTTAGTGGAATTTTTTTATCAAAGAAAAAGGGAACTTGTTATATATTATGATAATTCAGTTTCGTTACATTTCGATATAATCTTTCTATAAAATTATTATGCCCTTACAAAAAATAATTACATTTATGTCCAACATACAATGATTTGATACACACTCCAATGAGCTTAAAGCATGTTCTGGATATTTATGTAACGAGAATTTTTCAGGCCGCACGTTGCGACGGAATTTAGAAAATGTTAAACTATAGTGATGGACGATTTAACATATTTTTAGATGTCAATTGTTTTTAAGTGGGATTTGACTTGCTTAAGTTTTTTTTATAAGAAAGAATCATATGATTTAAACTCATATATTTAAGAAACGGCACAGAGACTAAATTTAAAAAGAAAAAAATAACTTACTCGATTTCGAACAAAAAGACATTCGAAAAATACTTTTCGTGAAATAGTCAAATACTCCCTTCGTCCTAAAAAAGTGTTTGGAAACAAAAAACGGTTAAAATAATATAGATGCAATTAATAAAGTATATTTTCATTAGATTACCAATTATGCCCCTGTATTAAAGACGTCAGTTACTTTTAGAGTTTGAAATGTTGAAAATACTTAAAGGCAACATTGGAAAGTTATTTCATTTTAACTCATATTTAGAAACATGACAATAAATTCAGGACAAACATAAATATAAAGATAGACAGTTTTTTTTAGGAAAAGGAAATATATCTTAATAAATGTTAGGGCTTGTTTGTTTATTTTATTTATTAAATCAAGTTTAGATATACTGACTGTTTTGATAAATGACGTCTGAATAAAATAAGCAATAATGATGTTTATTTTGTATGCTGAATAAAGAGTAATAATAATAATAAATAAAATTAATAAAAAAACATATGAAAACATGACTTAATGGAGAAAACAACAGTCCATGGCTCCTCATGACTTAGTGCATTAGGTGATATTCATATTAAATCAATTAAGTTCAAATCAAACACTCATTAGAATGTTATGGGTTGTTTAGTTGGAGGAAAACGAAGCTCTTTTCTAGAAAAATTTTCAACGAAAACTAGAAAAACAGAAAACATGTTCAAATCTTAATTTTCTGAAAAACTTTTCGTGAAAAACTGAAAATCCTCTTTTCTGTTTTATAACTACATTTTGAAAACTCAATTTGGTAGTTTCCTACAATTTTCTATATTATAATTCAACATATTTTCTTACATTTATTATAAAAAAAATTTTCTTAATCATTTTTATATCTATGATTTCTTTCTTTTATCCTTTGTCTAATATATTAAGTTTAGTTAACATCAAATTTTGTCAAACTTTTTATATATTAAAATGTTCTTTATTATGTTTTCTTTTGAATTTAAAATCACATTTATTCTATAAAAAGACAATAATTATTTTCTTAACAAAATAGGCAAATAAATTTTTATGTTTTAATTTTTTTTTTCTCACCATTTATGTATTTATCTTGTTTTGTTTTAGATATTTTAAACTATAATTATTATATTTTAATAACTTCTATTCATGATAATAATAAATCTCAATTAACAATTTCAATGTATCGATTGTAAATTATATATATGTTTAACAAGATAACTATAATATAGAAGCAGTGATATATAAATTTTATAAAAACTATCATGATCATTTTATTAAAAATGTGATCGTTCATTGTTATGTATACAATGAGTAAATTAGAAGGAAAAAACCCTCATAAATAATGGAGCCAATATATTGTCTTTTGTATATTTTTAATTAAGGGTAAATAAAAGGATGGTAAAAAGTTACATTTATGTATTTTTTTTTCAAACCGGAAAAGTTAACAACATTTGAACACGTTTTCTAAATTTTCAATAGTTTTCTAGAAAAGGAAAACCCCTTCAGTTTTCTAAAAAAATAAAAAATAAAAAGTAGAGAAATTTTTTTGCAACTAAACGCACCCTTAATTTCCACCTATTTACAAAGACATGGATGAAATGCCTCTTAATAAAACATACCAATAGCAAATTTTAACCGATTTTCTATATGATTTTCGTAGAAGGTTTTCATATTTCATCTAAAAACTGACCTCGACTGTTTTCTTGACTAACTTATAGTCCGAATTGGTCTTTATTCTTATGCGAACGATGGACAGTAGACATCTTCATATTTCCAACCAATTTGTTACACTTCATTTACCTTCTTTTTTTTCTTCCCCATTGGCTAATAGTTATAATAATAACATAAGTAAAATAGATATCAAGTTATTAATAAAAATGGCGAGACAATATTAAAGTTCTAAAAGTGGTCATGGATGATGTTACTTATAGCTCTACTAATTATAGTATGCGTAGTGAATCCACATCAAAATTGTTTGATTTGTTAAAGAAATATAATCTAAAATTACTCAAACCAAGTTCCTCCCACTTGTCGACCCTTCTCCCGTCACCTCTTTAGAACCATCCCGCCAAACCGGCCCCCTACACACACGACAGTGCATCCATTCAGGCCCGGATATTAGCAAGTGCAAGGAATGGTTATACATACGCATGGCTCACAAATTCAGCAGGGCCTATTTTTTGGTAAACCACTTTTCATTTTCTTCATATAAATACAAATAAAATTAAAAAGAAAATACAAAACTATCAACAAAAGTTGTGTCTATAAAAGTATAAAACCCTATATTCAAATTTAGGGAGATTTACATCTATATACTTACAAAACTTCAATATTACGTCAATATCCTTGTAAAAATCAAAATTACGTTAATATCCTTCTAAAACGTGAAAAATTCTCATATATATCCAGAATAATAAATTAATAATATTTAAATAATTTTAATATTTAAATTATTCATCTAAATATTAATTAAACTTTTTAGTCAATTATGTTAAGTTTAATCAAACATTGACCGATGTATCTCAATTTCATAAACTCGAAATATAGATTTAAAAAAGATTGATTTCTATAATTTTGAGCATTAACTAGAATAAAAAGGTTGCAAAACTTCCTCTTCTTGATTTATTAATGTTTTGTAATATATGTTTAAAACAATTTATCCATTAAACTTAATCTATTCAGTTCATTCGGTATTTGATTTTTCATTGATATATTTGTTTAAATAAGCATTTGGATTATTTCTATTGATTTATTCATTAATTTAGAATATTAAAATGATTTAATTAATATTTAGATGAATAATTTAAATATTAAAATCATTTAAATATTATTAATTTACAACGACATTGATGTAATATTAAAATTTTATAAGGACGTAGATGTAAATCTCCCTCAAATGTAAATGTGTTTTCCTTTATAATTAAAATTTGAAATATACTTTTTAGTTTTGCTTAGTTTTTAAATTATTTGTTAAGAAAAATGTAACCAAAAATATAAACCATTAAATAATTGATATTAAGTTTGAGTTCCTTCTTTAACAAAGTTATAGGGTGATTGTTGTGAGAGCTATTGTCCGCGGATCATTCGATTCCTTTTCTCTTGCTTTCTCTTCATCTTTCTTTTTCTATTTATCACAAATTAAACAATCAATTAATCAATATATATAAGGGACAATTGTATATATACCTATTTAAACTTTGATAATTACATATTTATCCACTTAAACTTTAAAATAACAAATATACCCAATTTAATATTAGAAATCACATATATACCCATATAAACTTAGATAATTACATATTTACCCACTTAAATTTTAAAATAACAAATATACCCAATTTAAGATTAGAAATCACATATTTGTCCATTTTTTTAATATTAATTTAAAACAATTTATTATATGACCAATATACCCTTAAAAAAACCATATGCAACTAATAATCTAAATCAATAATTTTAAAATACTAAATCATCCAAAACAATAAAAAAGATTCACTAAGTTTCAAAACATGATAACATACGAGTTTTATGTGCTACACTACAACAAATAGTAAACATTAAAAAAAAGGTAATCGAAAAGAATTACCAGTGAGACTTAGTGAATCTTTGTTGTAGTGTAGCACATAAAACTTGTATGTTATCATTTAAACTCGTATGTTATCATCTTTTGAAACTTATCTTTTATATTGTTTTGGATGATTTAGAATTTTGAAATTATTAATTTAGATTATTAGTTGCATGTGGGTTTTTTCAAAGGTAAATTGGTCATATAATAAATTGTTTTAAATTTATATTAAAAAAATAGACAAATATGTGATTTATAATATTAAAATGAGTATATTTGTTATTTTAAAGTTTAAATGGGTAAATATGTAATTATCAAAGTTTAAATGGGTATATATGCAATTGTCCCTATATATGGTACTTTGGCAGCTAGTTTAGATGGATCAGGTTTAGGTACATCATTCAATTGCATAGCTTGTACATATTTCTGAACATTTTTACTCTTATTCTTATTCTTGAGTCCAAAAGTTTTGTCTTCTACTAATTTATGCTTCTTCGCTACCTCCGCTTTCGATGCTTTTGGAGGTATTACTCTTCAATTTGAATTGATTCTTGTTGCTGAATTTGGATCGCTTGATTTATTGATTTCGGAAATTAGGGTTTGGGATGTTGACGGTGGGAACTGCTGCTGCTTGCCTTGCTGATTTCTTGGGTTGGAGGGGGAATAATGAAATAGGATAAGGTTTAACGAGGATAATTTGCAGAGTTTTTTTTGTGGTTATTCTGATTTGGGATTAGAATAATTAGTTTTTTGTTTTTTATTTAATTGTTAAATTGATATATAAATTAATATTTATTTATTAAGGGTATTTTAGTCATTTTAGGTGACAAAGGGACTATTCTTGTATCTAAATTGATGACCCAGGGACTGAACCCGAATGATTTTCGATCCAGGGACTGAACCCGTTAAATTGAAACAAACTCAGGGACCAATTATGTAATTAACTATTTTTTCTATTTGTTTGTTCACATATTTGAACCAAAATAATAAAAAAAATCTCAGGTTGTAAAAACTATACAATATATTTCATCAAACGTAACCGAATTTTGTATAATTGTACGTCATTGGCTTACTATTCAGAAGAATTTTTATTAATTATAAACTACAACAAATACAAACGGAACGATTTCTTTTTATAATAACCAACATCTAGTAAAGAATACTTTTGGTTTTATAATGATAATGTGGGTTGAGGTTTATATTTATTGTTTCGAAAGTCTTTTTTCTAGTTATATGTTAAAAAAAAACAAAAAATAGATGACCTACTTTATAAATATAGTACCAGGTCCAAAATTTTATAAATATAGTACAAGGTCCAAAATCTATGAGACGTGTCTCCATCTATAGCTAATAACTCAAGAGTTATTTATTTAAATCGTTCCTAAGGTTTATCTCAAATTACGGATTTCGTCCCTAAGTTTAAAAAGTTGCATAAATCATCCACTTTTAGAAACTAATTACCTTTTTCGTCCCTAAGATTTGCTCAAATTACGTCATGATTTTACTAAAAATATTAAAATCTGTTATCATAAAAAATTGTTAAAAGTAATGCTAACATTCATCAATCTCTTATTATAAATGTGTATCATTCACTGTACTTGAATATTTCAATCACTACATAATTTTTTTTCTACAAAATATAAATAATCTAATCTTCCGTATAATCACATATAACTTCTTGTTTATCTAAAATACATAATGTCTGAAGATACCATTCATCTTAATATAAATGTAGAAAATAAATAATAAGAATAGATGTTTCACCTTAAATAGATATGTTTTGACTCGTTATTATCAACCATACACCAATTTTGCAACTAAATTACAAGGATTAAAAGAATTCATACGTATAATAAATAATCATATGGATTAAAAACAAAATGAAGAACTCTATGTAGCTCCCGTCGATTTCCTATTCGTGTACACCTCTTGTTACATCCTGGAAACGTGTTTAAAGGGACAACAAAAAATAAGTTATATGTTCTGCAAGGGTAATTACATACAAATAAACTTCGTCTCGCAACCTCTCTATGAACATGCGAGAATATAATGTCTTAGCCAAGCCATTCCTTCTGGAGGTTGCACCTTAAGACCATGAATTCTCTTAACGACTTATTATAGATAGATTACATACAAATATACTTCGTTTAGCAACCTATCTATGAACTCTTCAAGTTTGATGAAAGTAGGTCTTTACTTTTGAAATTCTAAACTCTAGTCAAGTTCGACAAATTTAAAAATAAAAAACAAATACAAAATAAGAGTTGAATGAAGAGATAACATGAAACCTCTTTTCTTAGTCTGAGGGTTGCTAAAGAAGTAGCACACACTTCTTTTTTTTTTATCACTTAGTTGAATTAAAAGTAACTAATTTCATATGAGCGAGTGTAATATAACGTCGAACATTACAATTATACCCACTTTCTCAAACCACTTAGAAATAACCATAACAGAAGCTATCATTTGGTAGTCCTCAACTTTTAGAAACTTAACCCAAATGACCGAGAAGATAAACTACATAAAGCTGAAATGAAGAAATGAAAGCAAACTAAGAAAGCAAACGAACTATATAGTCAAGGATGGATCAAACATATCCACAAACACAAATCCATAGATCTCATAACAAAACCAACTCATGTTTAAACAATGACCGTTCGACAACTCCACCAAAAAGTTTATCCGTTCCACCAATTTATTTATTTTTCGACTTTTTTTTAGTTGTTTAAAAAAAACAGCCCAAATCAACCAATTCATAAATTAACGGATCAAAAAAATCATAACCAAAAAAACTGAATTAGCCGGTTTGCTATAAAATTGAATTATTTCCAAAGACGCTTATATCCATTCCAGTATTTATAACCAAAAAATCATTATGATACTACATCATTATTTCGTATATAATAGGGTTGACTTTTTAAGATACTCTAAATACATGTATGAACACAATCGCTTTAGAAGTAATCTACACGAACACTTTTTAGCATTATTTCTAAATTAATAACTGGGCGAAACAATTTGGAAAGAAGCACAGTTAAGTTGTCCCACTATCACTAAATATTCAGTTAATTAGTACCAATGAACTCTAAATAAGTAGTCCTCCAAAATAAGTATGATAAAACGGTCCAAATACATTGAAGATCAGCTGTCTAAAGCTCTAAATATGTGGTCCAAGCAGTCCAAATCACTCTAAAAGATGTTGTAATAAGAAGTTTAAGTAGTCAAAATATGCTCTAAATAAGGAGTCTAAGAAAGTAGTGTAAAACTCTCCAAATAGACAGTCCAATATTGTCCAAATAAGAAGTCTAAGGTTATGCAAAGATGCATACTCACCACATACAATATTTTCTTAAGGTTTGGCTTATAATGCAAAGAAAATAAATTAAAGGCAAAAAAGAGTGGGCCGGGGAAAAATAATTACTAATTACTTCGTCGGACATGTTTAATAAAGCAACAACACTTACCAGACTTCGGGATGTGTATCACAACCATAGTTATCAAAAGTAATAACCTACAAAAAATTGAAAGAAAATGATGTTAATAAAACAACTAAAGCCAAGGTATCTTTGACGAATGTTTTTAAAGATGAAACACCATGGGATAAAATATATAATCTAAATTTTATGAAAATGTTTTTATTAAGTTTCCACAAAATATGGTTTTCATTTATAAACTCACATTTGATTCCTATCATGATTGAATATTTCATACCTATGTTATGTAAACATGAAAACCAAACTCTTTAAGCATCTCTTTTTTCTTAGATTCGTGTGCTTAAAAGTGAAACGTTAATACTTCTTTGATGAACCGGTTCATATTTCATAATAGATTAGGTGACACTGAAAACTAACATTCTTAGCCTTTCCACATTCTTGGTTGTGTCATTGGTCTAAAAATTAAATGAAAAGAAAGAAAAAAAAATTATCATTAGTCTGGAAAATAAAACATAATAGGTAGAGTTCTATTTAGGTTTTCTTTAAAAAAAGATTTACAATCCTCATTGTTCTAGCAACTAAAGATGTTGGCATCAAATAAGCAAATGAATTGACAAAAAAGGTTCAACACAAACCTACCCCATCATGTGAAAAATCAAACCATGCATTACCAAACAGTTCATATCAATGAACAACAAAAGTAATATCTGAAAAACCAAAAAGAAAGAAAAAGAAAAACCTTTATGATAAACAAAAAAGACAAAGCTAATTGAGAAATTAAGCCAACTATAAACCATTGCATTAAGTTTTCATGAAACCTTTACAACAAATAAACCAATGCATTAAGTTTTCATAAACACTCTTTTTTAGGCATTTTATCAAATAGTTGGTGGGCATCAACGCTATTTTTCTATTTTTACCAATACACCAATGTTTGTTGGCATCAACATATTAGCTATATGTTGTTCTCAATGAAGCCAATATTATGTAACATGACTCACTAAAACTGAAATAGGACAAGAATTATTATTCGTTATCATCTAGATAGTATAAAATAATACTTACTCCATCACAGAGAAGAAAGTTGAATATAATTTTCTAGGTGAGGATCGGATGAGAGGAATAGATTACACTGAACAAATGTAAACCAACAAGAATCACCAATCCTATAAACAAACAAACAAACATTGAATAAATCAAACTAATAACATAAAAAAATACAAAAAATAAAAACATTACCTTAGATCTCTCATGATGAACACATCAACAACCCTGCCCACACTTATTAAACGATGGGGAAAAAAACATCAGCAGTCGAAATTTAAAAGAAAAAAAAATCATATTTTTACAGCAGTCGAACTTACAAACCAAAATAATCAGGGGTTTTGAAAAATCGAAATAGATTAATGAAATAGATAGCTTAGAAAGAAGATGAATAAACCTGATTTATATGACACTATTTAAAAACCTCAAACAATCTTCATCCGCAATTTAAAAACTCTGAAATTGAAAGGTTATCGAAAAGTGAAGGAGATTTCAAATTTAGTGTTTTCCAAAGGCGTATCAAGGAAGGAACACGTTTTCAGAAGAAAAAAAAAAGCAGATTTACTCTCTGCAAAATACATTTTCCTACATATTTTCATCTCTCGTTTAGAATTTTTTTTAAAATTAGTTGTCCAAACGGCCCCTTAAATTCTTCAAATTAAGTTATTAAATTTAATTAAATAGTTATAACCATAGATTAAATTATGACATCACCATTACTAATATCAGTCCTATGTGTACAGCCTAAAATATCGCCACATCAGCCGTATGACATCAATCACATCTCCCATTTATATAGAGGTGGGTTCATTTAGGAACCATCAATTATTTAGGAACCATTAGGAACCATTTTTAGGCAAGGTGGCAATTTTGTAATTAAGTCAAATCCCCAAATTGGAAATCAATTAAAACTCACTTTAAAATACTAATTAACTTTAAATTAACATATCTAGAGTATAACTAGGTTTTAGGAAAAACTAAATACACCATTAAAACAAGCATTTAATTATCTTTCCAACGAGCACCCACTTGATATACTTTTGACGATTTTTTTTTTTTTTTTTTTTTTAGTGAGTTTCGGTATATACACTAGTGTATATACTAAATATTCACCAGTGTATATACTAATTCACCAAAAACACATCTAAACCATATACACTATACACTAGTGTATACACTATATTCACTAATGTATAGTTATACACTAGTGTATTTATACACTACAGTAGTGTATTTATACACTAGTGTATACACTATATTCACTAATGTATAGTTATACACTAGTGTATTTATACAATATACACTAGTGTATACACTATATTCACTAATGTATAAGATGTATTCTCTATTGAATACATGGTATTCACTGGTGTATATTGTATATTCACTTGTGTATATTGCGTATTCACTGGTGTATATTGTATATTCACTTGTGTATATATATATATTGTATATTCACTTTTGTATATTGCGTATTCACAATTAAAAGGAAATTAATATAAAGATTCGTATACATTAGTGAATATAGTGTATACACTAGTGTATAGTGTATATGGTTTAGATGTGTTTTTGGTGAATTAGTATATACACTGGTGAATATTTAGTATATACACTAGTGTATATACCGAAACTCACTAAAAAAAAAAAAAAAAAAAAGTCGTCAAAAGTATATCAAGTGGGTGCTCGTTGGAAAGATAATTAAATGCTTGTTTTAATGGTGTATTTAGTTTTTCCTAAAACCTAGTTATACTCTAGATATGTTAATTTAAAGTTAATTAGTATTTTAAAGTGGGTTTTAATTGATTTCCAATTTGGGGATTTGACTTAATTACAAAATTGCCACCTTGCCTAAAAATGGTTCCTAATGGTTCCTAAATAATTGATGGTTCCTAAATGAACCCACCTCTATATATATATATATATATATATATATATGACATGTTATTTTGTTTAACTTTCTTTTGTAAACCTTTTATAAGTATATTATTTCTCATTAACTAATGCATTATGAATGAAAGAAGTTTTATTTTTATACGGTTTAACAAGCAAGTGAAGCAAATTGAATGAAACATGTTCCTTTTTCTTAAATGACTTATTTGTCTAGTTTTGTCATACCTTCTTTTTTTTTTTTGGTTTTCAAAATAATATGAATTACCGGGTTTATAAGCTTATATAGCTTTTGAGAAATTAATAAGCTCTGTTTTTAATACTTATAAGTTCATTAAGTTGAGCTTATCACTTATTTAAAGTTATAAGTTCAACTTTATAAATTCATACAGCCGAAAAAAAAGTAGGGTTATAGGCTCTATAAATTTTTCATTAGCTATGAGCCCGACACACAAGCCAAAACAAACACCATATAAGTTAGAGAACTAGAGAAGTATATATCGAATGTATGTTCCATTATTGCTCTACTCTATCCTGATTTAATATCTCTTCAAATAGGCATCATGGGCTATCTCAAGTTTGGACTTAAAGTAACTAAATATGTCATTTTCCTTACAAAACCCGATTAACACACCAACACCGTCCCGATCTCACTTGAACTCGATAACCCAATCTTTTATTATGGTTGGGTTACATGTACAACTTTTTGGACGGAATCGCTATTACAAACTTACAATTTATTATATCAGTCACAGTATAATTTCTAATAAATAAATCGATTTAGAATGTTGTAACCATTTGAATGCAAGTTAGATGAGTGTTGATCTATGTTCAGCGTTTTTCTATATATATTGAAGTATTTTACCTATTTAACTCGTTATTAAAAATACGATGTAAATGAGTTGGTTTACATATAAATGGGTTTAAGTTGTCACCCTGCAGGAATGCATGGTGGACAAGTATAAAGACCGGCTCCCTAGTAATAAGTGCAAATGTGGCACATCTTCACAAATTTTGGCAAAGCTGGTGCGGAGCTAGGAATATTTTTGAGTGGGTTCAGGATTAGGATTTAGTTACGTTTGAACATAAAATCAATGGGTTCATATACTAAATAAAGGTAAACTTACACTAAAATACGTTAAAATTCTAAAATATTTTTAATTCAGTGGATTCGGTTGAACCCGCTTGGTTCAATGTAGCTTCGCCCCTAACAATCACAACTGGCCCATGGATGTTAACCAAATAGCAGTAAAGTTTCGTGATGATGTTACTCAGGTTCAACGGGCCATGCAGTTTCTTTCTCTACCTCCAGAATATTTCGATAAACAGAAAAAAGGTTCACGATAACCCCATCACTCACTATTCATCTTATATCAGTGATTATGATAACAGTAATAAATGCAGTTGTATATGGATAATGGCTTTTCGGTTGAGACCGAGAACTGTAGCATTAGACATACTTGCATCTTCATATATTAAATAAAAACTCAAAATACACCAAATTTAATTTTTTTGATTGTTGATAGTTTTAAGTATGTTGTGAGGTTTACGGTTACATAACACATTAGTCAATGTGTCATATGGTTGTTTTGTTATGTTTTTTGATTGGATTTATTGCCTACTATGCGAAATATAAACATATATTTTTGTTTCTTGCTTAAATTTCAATTGACCGACTTGCAACCCATATCAATGTCGTTGCGTCATTATTTTACTGCAGACCATACACTATACATCTGTGGCACCCGTTAAATTTGAGGTTTGATTTTAAATTCTCGAACCTCTTGACCGTTTTTGATTGGTTGTTATTTATAATTATGTTGAACTTTATATACTTACGTGTCATTTATTAAATATTTGACACGACTACTATTTTATCGTATGTGTTACGCGTTACGTTTGCCAACTTGAGAACCTTATTTTTGATAAGTAACTTTTGTAGTAAGACAACTTTACCGAACTACTTTGGTAACTTTGTTACACGTTTTATGTATATGAAACTCGCGACTTGACAACCGGAGCTCACATAGGATCTCATCGTTAATGCTTTTCAATTTCTCATTGAATAACGTTTAATCATATTCTACTCTTACATTGTGTAAATTTTTCCGTCTCACGCTCCTCAAACGTCTCACCTAGAATAATAAACTTCATATACTCCAACTTAGAACATATGTTTTCTAAACATCGTAGACTAGTGATTTTAAGTTCAAGAAACTTGCGAAACATTTCCCGACCACCACCTAGTCCACCGATTTCGGTCATGGACCAAGACTAGCCCAAGTCTTGTGTTTTCTTTAGTCCAATGTTTAGTCCAAATCCATTTTCCACTAGCCCATACTTGTTAAAGCCCATCCACCCAAAGGGAATGACTGCCTCCCTCCCTTTCATTTTTTCTTCATTTCTCATCAAACTTTATAATTTTCAAACCAAATCTAACACATACAAACCATCAAACTTTATAATTTTCGAGATGAGTATTTTTAACCCGACGCAACACGCGGGTGACAAAATTCCTTGTTATATGTCATTCAATATAATTAATTAAAATTTAAATCTCCTTATTTATCGATATGTGTATTGAATAGAAATATAAAAAAATACATGTAATTAATGTGTATTAAATGTTAATGCATATTAATGCACATATCATGCGCTTAATGGACACATTTTAGCAAAACCGTTTATTAATTATTAGCAGTTACAAAAGTATACAATGGGTAGTGTAGAAGGAGTTATATTTTTTTTGAACGGCAAGAGGGAGACTAGAAGGGAGCTTCGGCATGGCCATCACCCCCAACTAGAAGCCCAGAAAAATTTATTACTCAAACCCTCTAGCAAGTCGCTAGAAGTAGGATACATGTACATGAATCAAAAGAAAGAAGAAGGACAAATACACCACATAGACCAAATCAGAGTTTTACATTTAGCCCTATACTTCATCCAAGAAAATGACGTTATATGGATTCAAATGACGGTTATATGGTACAAAAGCAGATACAGATTGCAATATATTTTGAAAATTTGTGTACTACACTTAACAGATTTTTAATCAGACATTTAATATGGATTGAGATTATAAATATATATATACATAAAAGTTTGAGATTGTAGAACTAATTATAACTTTCTATTATCTAAACTCACTTTGATTTATTTTTATCTAAAATTTAATTATCATAAAAAACGTTAATGTATAAAACTAACGAATTATACAATTGAAAAATCCGTACACATACTCTCTCTCTCTCTCTCTCTCTCTCTCTCTCTCTCTCTCTCTCTCTCTCTCTCTCTCATGTCTATACGTTTACATGTTTTGATGTTTTATTTTTCTTCTCGTGTAACGCCATATACTATAACCAACTTGTCTAAAATATGCCTTGTGTTATTTAGAATAACAAATTCCCCAAAATTATAAAGGCTATTTTTATTTGTAACCTTGTCCATTCACGTATCCGGTATCCAATCTGTATATTCTATTGAATTACTTGAAAATTTAGAGCCATTGATGAGTTATACATGTAGTTGTGTTGTGCATTAGATTAGGCGGATATACGCTCTTTTTAATAACCTTCAACAACGTGTAGGTTCATGTGTATTGAAACCACGTTTGTATATATTTTGTAATACGACAATGGACACACATGGAATATTGAATCGCCATATAAGTCTGGTTTTTGGAATACATCGAGTAGCGTACGAAACCTTTAATTCCATCTAGCCAAATATCTGACCTGATAAATAGGTTGGCCACACGGGTCAAATTTGGTTAATTCTATGTATGCATCAAAATAAACCCGACAAAACCAAGCATGAATAGGATCTAATACATCCTCCCGCAAATCGTCTTTAGCTATTGCCTAGTTTTTTTTCCGTCTATTTTCTTTTTGACATGAAATTAACTAAATAGATTCTTTTTATGCAGTTTACCGTGAAAGTGAAGGAAGTTGAATGAAACATGTACCCTTGTTAGGAAATGTCCAATTTGTCTAGTTTTTTTTTTTTAATACAGTTGGTTGTGGTTTTCGGAATAATATGAATTAGTCTAATACAAAGTATATGTCAAATGTGTGTTCCCTTATTGGTTTTCTCTAGGGGTGACAATCGTTTCGTGTTTGGGTAATCATGTCGTGGATTGACGTGTTGATGGTTTCATACACCTAAACCAACCCAACCTATTTAGTTAATCATGTCGAGAAGTTGAACTCAAACCCAATCTCTTTAGCGATTGGGTTTGTCGTGTAAACCCGTTTACAACAACTAATATTTAAATCAAAAGCTAAATGAACTAAATTCTTACTTAGATACTTTCCATTATTTAAGTCCACATAGTAAATATAAAACAAATATACACACTACTTTAAAGATACAAAAGAAATATTAATGGGGAATTAGAAGAAAATATAAGCTATTATAATTTTAGTAAGTTGAAAAAATAGATTTATAACATTTAATTTTATTAGTAGTAGTATTAAACAGGTTGACGGGGTGTAAATGGGTTTGAATGGCAAACCCAAAGCCAACATACTTATTAAACATGTTAGTAGTATTGACCCATTTATGACCCACACCCATTTAATCCCAACCCATACCCGCTTATTTTCGTGTCGTGTCGTGGGTCGTGTTTGGAATTACCACCGCCTACTTTTCTCCGTGTTGATTTAATAACACGAATAGGCATCATGGGTGTAACATCCTAGTTACAAGAAAGAATAGTTTGTAAGTTTTTATTTATTTCTAATATAAGTATTTGTTAGAATATAAGTTTAAGAAAAGGACTAATTTGGTAAAAAATATAGTTAACTTGAGTTAAAAAGGATGAAGAATGATAATTATTTTGGTTAGATATTAAGTTAGTTAATTTTGAAAGATGGAGGACTAGAAGTGTAAATCTGAAAATTTACATATGGTTAGTCTAAGTTAGAAACCATTTTCCAGAATTTTGAGAAAGAGAGAGTCGGTTAGGGAAGAAGAAGGAGAAAGAGGGAAAAGCTTGATTAACCCGAATTGAAGCTTAAATTTCATAAAATTCATCAATTAGAACAAAGATAAGAAGATTAAGAACCTTTGTTTTTGGTTCTAGAAGGTATGATTTTATATTCAATTTAATTTGATGAAATTGAGTGTATATTTGGTGTTATAACATCATTTAGATGTTTATTTGATAAGTAGAAGTGTTTAATTTGACTTATTTAGATAAATGATTATTTTGGGGATAATCATGAAGTTGGAAGAATTGATAGAATTAAGCTTGTTTATATGTTAATGTGATGTTAGTAATTTATAGAAAAGCTTAGAAGATTTAAAGATTAGTTATATGAATTTTGTAAAAAAATTCATATGTTGTAAGCTTTGGTGAAGAAGTGAAGAATTGGTTTAGATGAATTAATCATTGTAAGAATTATGTTAAAATGATTAGTTTGAAGTATATGAAAGGAAAGAATTGAAGAAAGTTACTTAATTTGTAGTTTGGATAAATTGGGGATAGTGTTATCCTAGTTGCCAAACGGGTCGTTTAGACCGTTGAAAATGGCGAATGGGTAGAAGGAAGAATTTATTACTTGCAATGTGTTACTTGTGAGTTATGTAATGTGTATAAAGGGTTCTAATGCATAATTAGACATTAGAATGGGTAATGGGTCAAAAGACCCAAAATAGTGGCAACTTGGGTAAAAGTTGCCAAACATGTCTAGAAAGAGTTAGAAAGGGTTAGAAAGAGTTGTAATGAAGTTAATACATGTATTTATATGTATGTAAGATATATTTAAAGGAAAATTTGTGTTTTGGTATAAAAACGCAGATTTGGAGAATAGAAGTGCAAGGAGAAAGAGTCGTGTATGTTGTAGTTTAATTCGACATCGAGGTGAGTATACTAGACTCATTTTCATATGGTTTTGGTGTTTAAAGTTTGTATTAATGTATTAAAGATTGCTAGGTAAGTTGTTCCAAGTTATAGTTAGTGTTGTTAGCGGAAATAAGGAGTTAAAGTGGCGTAAACTAGCATGTAAGTGCAGGAAACGTTTGAAAAACGAAAAATCAGCCAGAAAATGCCCGAATGCGTCGCCTGTGGGTTGAATGGCGAGGCATTCGGCGAGGCATTCGCCCGAATGCGTCGCCTGTGGGTTGAATGGCGAGGCATTCGCCCGAATGCGTCGCCTGTGGGTTGAATGGCGAGGCATTCGGAGGTCAGTGGCTGATGTGGTGTCTTGTCATGTTGAATGCGTCGCCTATGGGTCCGAATGCGAGGCATTCGACCCCTAGACCAGTTTTTAGTGTATTTTAAGGTAGTTTAAGTAGAGAAATGATATATTAACTTATCATTATGATAGAGAAGAATGGAGAAGACGTTTATGTGTCAAGGAGAAGTAGAATCGACTTTCATTAGTCGGGAAAGAGTAGAGTTAGCTATAATTCTATACCGCGAGGGTATGTAGTAAGACTTTGACTAGTCTTGGAGATGTATCACTATGTTATTAAGTATACTCATTAGCTTAATGAGAATTAAATCATAGAAGCTTTATTATGATTGTTAGTTATATTACGGTGGTTAATTAAGTTATAGTGGTTGTTTATGTTATGTTATTTGTTATGTGTGTGAAGCATGTTATATATTGTTATAATGAAGAGAATGGTTAGACACGACAATTTGATTGTCGGGAAAGAAAAGAAGTTGACTTTCAGTAGTCGAGAAGAAGTAGCATTAACTCACATACCGCAAGGGTATGTATAAGTAGTAGATACGACATTTAGTTGTCGGGAAAGAGAAGAAAGGATAGATACGACATTTAGTTGTTGAGAAAGAGAACAAGTGTTAGATACGACAATATGATTGTCGTAAAGAGAAAAGAAGTAATCGTATAGAAAGAAAGAGATAATTGTACATATCGCGAGGGTATGTATAGTTATGAAAAATGAAAGAATACATATCGCGAGGCTATGTATACAACTTTAATTAGTTGTGTAAGAAAGAAAGAAAGAAAGAAAGAAAGAAAGAATAAGACTTTAATTAGTCTTGAAAGATTTAATTAACATAGTTATAAGATATACTCACTAGCTTTATGCTAATATACTATGTTTAATGTATGTTTTATAGGTAAGCAGGTTCCATAAGGCAAGGCAAGCTAAAGAAGAAGAGAAGGGGACCGGGAAGAGTAAAATGTAAAGATTTTGTTAAAGCTTCCGCTTAAAACTCTTAAACACATCTTTGTAAGAATAAAAAGAAAAAGCATTTTATTGGTAACTTTAGTAAGAATAAAGAAATGTTAGGTAATACGTTACAAGGTAAATTGTAATGTAATAAAGTATTGTTTTTGAGAAAGTTATAAAAAAAAAAAAAAAAAAAAATTTCTTGGTGTGTGTATCTTGGTTAAGGTTGTTCCAATGGGCTAAACTCAATTATGAATTGTCATTTTCTTTACCAACACATCAACGCGACCCGATCTCACATAAACCTGATAACTCGATGTCTTATTAGGGTCGGATTACGGGTAGCTCTACACAATCTAAAACTCGATTTCACTTTATTTGTCGGTATCAATGATATTACTTAGTAGAGTTGTTGTCTCGGCACATGCTCTTGTATGTTTAGAATTACAAATGTTTAATTAATGGAGTAATACGGGGATATGATGTATCATACCTAATAGCATCGCCATGATCATACGTAGTTGCTAGTTTATGTGATTTTTAACGAGTGGTATCTTTGAAAACTCGTGAAAGGAAAAGTCCATTCCATTCTTGTCGGTCATTTCATTTAAAATCATATATATAAAAAAACATACATATCTTTATTTTAGTATTCACTATCCAATTTATTTTATAATTAATGTATAATTAATTAAAACATCTTTTTGCCAACTACATCAACAACTAATAAAAGTTCGAAGAAATACAACCATGTGATTCGATATTTTAGGGTGTTAAAGAAGAGGAGAAAGGAAGACGATCACCAAATAATGATAATGATTGTTAAAGAAATGTAATGAACAAATCAAATCAATCGCGAGAAATGTAAAAAGGAAAAATGAAGTTAAGAGATTAGGTTTATAATTTTGAACTTATAACGTATACAAGGTACATAATTATACTTAAAAATAATAATAGCTGGGAGATTTAGAAAATAAAAAATATATACTTTTTTAATCATAGTCAAATGTTTCACACAATAATATAAAAGCCCCAACATCATATTATAAAACGTTAAACCCGATTTAAGATAAATAAGAAAAACTTTGAAAATAATGACCTCACTTAGAGAAATAGATTAGTTTTATCTTAAAGGGAACTATTTACAAATCGTGAACAAGAAAGTTTTCATTTTTTACTCTTTTAGTAGAAAATTTATTGTAATTTATAAAAACCAGAAACATGTCTTTTCGCTTTCTTTTTTTCTCTTTTTATCTTAAACAAATCATCTTTCTCCAAAAATGTTTGTCCGTATATAACCCATATTAAAAAAACATCTCCAAAGTTCTAATTATTTTCGTTTAACTTTTACCGTACTCCAACAATTTTGCTAATCAAGTTTCAGCAAAATAATTTTGCATAATACTGTTTATTTTGTATGAAGTCTCTAGTTTAATTTTTTTGGCAACATTATATACCTAATAAAATTCAAAAGGAGTGGGCATTTTATACTATTAAAATAAAACTAGAGAATCTCTCGTGTTTCGCACGAGTTCGATTACAATTCATATAAACAAAAAAACTCTTTCATCAACGTGTTTCCCATAACCTCCGTCGCATGCAAGATGAAGCCATGGTTCGTGCCCGGGTATGGGCTGAGGGTGTTTTTTTGGGTTTTATTGGGCTTCGTTTGGGCTTATTATTGTTGGACTTCCACGTCTTTTTTATTTCTTACTTATCGTAACTTTTTTTTTACTTTAAATAATACTTTTACGACCTTCCATCCCATCAGGTCCGGATCAAGTCATTGATCGAAGCGAGAAAAGGAGAGGATGTCGTTTATCCTACTCCGGATAAAACGACTCGAGTTTTTGTTTTTTTACCTTTTTATCGAAATATAAATGTAGCTATTTGCTAAAACGATGCCGTTATTTATTATTAATCTGAGTAGATGTTCGTATTAGTTGAATCCAAAAAAAATTCTGAGGGATAGAAAGCGTAAAAGTATTATTTAAAGCTGGGGGGGGAAAAAAAAACGCAAAAACATATAAAGTGCAGACAGGAAAAGCTAAAAGTCGTTTAAAGTTTAGGGTGAAAAAGCGTTAAAGTTTTTAAAGTTGAGGGTGAAAAAGCGTTAAAGTTTTTAAAGTTGAGGGGGGGAAACCGCTAAGTCTTTAAAGTTGAGGGGGGGAAACCGCTAAGTCTTTAAAGTCGAGGGACTAAAATGGAAAATGCCAAAACATTAAAAAATATTATTTGGCACACTTCCATATGAGTTTTTGTAATTTAAATAGGGGGATAATGAATACATGAATATCTTTTCTTTTATTTAGGATTTGACGAAATTAGCGGAGCTTGAGTTTGAGTTGTATCATGACTCATGAGTCTTAAGTTGAATCTTATAACTAGAGTTGTGATTTATAAGCGTAAAAATATAAAATAGTTTATATTTTAATAATTTATTAAGGGTAGGTATGTAATATTACATATCTTAAGTCATTTCTAAAAGTAGCGTGCTGTTTTATAACTTATAAATTTATGTTTTAACAAAACAATACGTATTGATAAAAACATAAACTTAAACATCAATAGACTCTTAAACCAACATACTCATAAAAACATAATTATTAAAATGAATAAATTATCAAAATTAAAGGGTGAGATGAGAAATCGAAAAAACTGAACCAAAGCAAAAACCGAAAACCTGGTTTTTGATTCTTGAAAAGCTGAAAAATTCCATTCGGTTTTGGCTTTACTCCAAAACCGAACCAAAGAAACCGAATTAAACAATTTATAATATACCATTAAAATATAAACTTTATATATGTAATTATTATGACTATACTTCCTTCTTTTACCAAAATCATTACACTTAATAGGACAAAATATTTAATTTAAAATAATATTAGATTGTAAAAACCCGGAAAAGATGTTGCTTATTAACTTGAACTACTCAAAGTCTAAAAAGACGATTAAAAATCCACCTGAACCGAAATTAATCCAAAAGTCGAAAAACCAAAACCGAACCAAATGGTTTCAAATCTTTTAAAAATAAAAATTTTCGATTAATATTGACGTTATTAAAAAAATAAATCGAACCAAATCAAATCATAGTAAAAAATTTATAAATAAGAAGAAAAAAAAGAGTGTTTAGAGAAGACTTATTAAGGTTTAATGAAACTTCCCAAACCAAACCAAATTCCATAAATTAAGAAAAAGGTAAATTGGGCCTAAAAAAGGTAAAGCTTTAGATCGTGGCAATGTAAATTGTGTGGAAGAAAAGATATACATTACATTAAAATTAAGAAAAGAAAAAGAAAAAAACAAACCATAAATTAAACAAAGAGAGAGAAAGAGAAATTCACAATTAATAATTTCAATCTCCTTTTCTCACTCCAACTCTGCTTCTCGATTCCAAGGATCCTTCAGGTATATATAAATCTGTTTATGTATTTATATATGTATCTATATCTATATATATATCTATCTATCTAGGTTTGTTTGATTTGTGAATTTGACGCGTAGATATTACGCGATTTCTGATTATATTTTGTTTTCATTATCGGATTACCTCAGATCGTATGTTTAAAACCCTAATTTTGAGATTATTTTGGTTGCTTGATTGCTAGGGTCTCGTTATTCAAAATTGTTGTCGGTATGTTGATGTGATGTTTTATGTGAATGAATTTGGGCGATTTTGAGCTGGAGTTTGTGGTAGGTAGTGTTTGATTTCTGATTTTTTAGGTTTTTTTTAGGGTTTATGCGAGGTTATCGGTTGGTGATTAGGTATTAGGGTTTGTATTTTGATATTAGGTTATTTGGTGATTTTCAGGCTTTACCTATCTATGATTTGTTGTTTGAATACGATATTTTTGTTGATGTATAGACGTGTATTGTCGTTTTCTCTATTGTATCATGAATTTTCAACGGTATCTCTTGGACATTTTTTTTAATTTGATGGTTGAGTAATAGTGTCATATTATATTAGTTCACACGTTATATGATCGTGTGTTTCAGTGCTTATGTGATGAATGGATCTATTTTTGTTAAAGTAATACGTTTTTAAGACTTGCAATCTGTGCCCATGCGATGTGTTTATTTTATTATTTTTTTTATAAGATAATGGCTCGTCTCTTTTTATTTGTAGTGAATAAAACTCTACATCTCACTAACAACGTTGGATTTCTGTTTCAGAGGTGTAAGTTGGTTGTAACGTCGTAATTACAATGAATGAGCGGAAAACGATAGACTTAGAGCAAGGATGGGACTTTATGCAGAAAGGGATAACAAAGTTGAAGAATATTCTAGAAGGCCTTCCCGAGCCACAATTCAGCTCCGAGGACTACATGATGCTCTACACGTACCTTTTCTCACTCCAGTACCCTTGTGGTTTCGCATTTGCTATGTTAATAACATCTTATAGAATTTCTTAAATTTTGTTACAGAACTATCTACAACATGTGTACGCAGAAACCACCACATGACTACTCTCAACAGTTGTATGACAAGTATCGTGAGTCTTTTGAAGAGTACATTACTTCAACGGTAAATCTAGAATCCATTTTTTCATGAAAAGTCACTGATTTAATTTGCTTCCATTTTTTTTTCATTTTGGTGTGTTGTATGATTTAATGAAAGATTGTGTTATGCAGGTCCTACCTTCTTTAAGAGAGAAGCATGATGAGTTCATGCTCAAGGAGCTTGTGAGAAGGTGGTCAAATCATAAGGTGATGGTGCGGTGGCTTTCCCGATTCTTCCACTATCTTGATCGGTACTTCATTGCCCGGAGATCTCTTCCGCCGCTAAATGAAGTTGGACTTGCTTGTTTCCGTGATCTGGTATATTATGATTCTACCGAGTAACGAATTATGATTACGATGTGTAATGAAATAATTTTGAAAAATAAATGATTCTTAAAAATTTGAATTATTTTTTTATTACATCTAGAGGAAATTACCTCTGCGGGCCAAATTAGGATATTTGATCATCCCAGTAATTGTTTTTGACTTGAATCATTCTTTTTTCCTCCCTAAGCATTTAACTTGATAGTGAAGGAAAGAATAAATATTGTCAATTTATGTCTTGATGTGACATACTGAGTATTTTTCTCCTGGATATACTTGTTAGGTATACTTAGAGGTTAATGGAAAAGTAAGAGACGCTGTGATATCTCTGGTACGTTTTATCTTTCATTTCTTTATCCACTGACATTGTTTTTTATGTTCCACTTGAGATACTAAAGAATAAGTTTAATCAGATTGATCAAGAGCGTGAAGGAGAGCAGATCGACCGAGCTTTACTGAAAAATGTTTTAGATATATTTGTTGAGATAGGAATGGGACAAATGGAGTGCTATGAGAATGATTTTGAAGCATCGTTGCTTACAGATACATCATCATATTATTCACGCAAGGCTTCAAGCTGGATCCTAGAAGATTCTTGTCCAGATTATATGCTGAAAGTAACCTATTACTGCTTTTTCATATCCTGAAGTTAACTTATAATGACAAGATTATTTTGTGAAATGTAAACACCCTTTTTGGAATATATAGGCTGACGAGTGCTTGAAAAGGGAGGTGGCCAGAGTTGATAATTATCTTCATTCCAGCAGTAATGATAAGCTGCTTGAGGTATACGTGTATTCATTTGATTATATAACTTACTTTAATATAGTGATGTTTATTTATCGTGTGTATCTCCATTTGGTTGAGTGCAGAAAGTTCAACATGAGTTGTTGGCTGTTTATGCAACTCAGTTGCTCGAGAAGGAACATTCTGGTTGTCATGCATTGCTCAGAGATGACAAGGTATGCATTTGTTAGTGATTTGGAAAAAAAATCTTATTTAGCAGGGTTAACAAGTTATGTATTTACTTCTTGTCTAGGTTGACGATTTAAAAAGGATGTTTAATTTGTTCTCAAAGATACCCAAGGGACTGGATCCTGTATCTAGTATGTTTAAGCAGGTTTGTTATATTGAACGTAACACTAAGTTTTTTGAATCTTAGTCTTTTTTATTCTTCTTGGTTTCATATGTATTTGTATGTTGTACAGCATGTCACTGCTGAAGGAACATCGCTGGTTAAACAAGCAGAAGATGCAGCAAGTACCAAAAAGGTTTGTACCTACTAAAATCAATGCAATTACATTAAACTTAACGGATCTATTGTTTCATTCTTTGATCATTATTTTCAACTATGTGGTAAATCATTATTTTCTTTTTTTTTTCAGGCTGAAAAGAGAGACATTGTTGGAATGCAGGAACAGGTACTCATGATGCCATAGAATTTGCATAACTTTGTTGATGAGCAGAAACTTATGCTTGTAATGCCTTGCAGGTTTTTGTTAGAAAAGTGATCGAACTTCATGATAAATACCTGGCATACGTAAATGACTGTTTCAGTAACCATACTCTTTTCCACAAGGTTGGTATAGGAGTCTCGCTTTATTTATAAACCATTAATATCATCATAGTCACACAATATTACTCGGTTTCGTACAGGCGCTTAAAGAGGCCTTTGAAATATTCTGCAACAAGGGTGTTGCTGGAAGTTCAAGTGCGGAGCTACTTGCCACGTTTTGTGATAATATTCTTAAGAAAGGTGGAAGTGAGAAATTGAGTGATGAAGCCATTGAAGATACTCTTGAGAAGGTATGTTTGTTTGCTGTATTTTTTATCCTTCATATGTGCGTGTAAGACATGTAATCACATTTATTAATCTATATATTGTCAAACTTATTTGCAGGTCGTTAAGCTCCTTGCCTACATCAGTGATAAAGATCTGTTTGCTGAATTTTATAGGTAATAAACTCTTCTTGTGATTACTCGTATAATAAAGTTATTTTGGGTTATACTATGGTACTGGTCGTGTTGGGTTGGCGAAAACTTTTGTTGGTGTTTTAAACATGACAACAAAAGTTACTAAATTTCAAATAATCTAATATTTTGAATAGAAGGGGTTAGGAGTAGGGTCGTAAACGAGCCCAGTCCGGGCTCGACCAGGCTCGAGCTCGGCTCGTTTCGAGCTTTGTATGTGAAACTCGAACTCGGCTTGTAACACATACCCCAAGCTCGAGCTCGGTTCGGGTTCGACTTGTTTAAGTTAAATATGTATCATTATTATTTTTTTAATTAAAATATCTATATATTATTTAAATATATATTTTTATATTTATATAAACAAAAGCTCGTTTAGGCCTGCGAGCTCGGTGTAAGAAGCTTGGGCTCGTTTAATAAACGAGTTTTATTTTATGTTCAAGCTCGGCTCGAATCGAACTTTTTATGAGCCGAGCTCGAGTAGCTCGGCTCATTTACACCCCTAGTTAGGAGAATTGGAGGTTTTATCCATTAAAGGTTTACTTTTGGGCAACTTTTGACCACTTAGAAAATGGTTTTGTTTTACTGTAATATTTAACTGGTTTGAGATAAACCTTTAATGGGTTGAAATTGCCAACTATTTTCTGATAATTTTTCATATACTCGTAGGAAAAAACTTGCCCGACGCCTTTTGTTTGACAAGAGCGCCAATGATGAGCATGAGAGAAGTATACTGACGAAGCTGAAGCAACAGTGCGGGGGTCAATTCACATCCAAGATGGAGGGGATGGTAAGTATGCAAAAGTAAATCAAATTTTGTTCGAGTGGCAAATGTGTGGGTTTTGGGAGTGGTGCTAACAGGTCAAAACAACTTTGTTTTCCTAAAAGTTACACTTCTTTTATTTAATTAGTTAGTTTCTTAAATATGATGACGAATGTTCTATTTTTTTCAATTATAAGTTTTTTGAGGTGCAATAAACTGTAGAAGACGTTTAACCTGTTTCCTTCATATCATATTATTTTCTCAGTTATACTCAAGTTTTTTGAGATCTACTTATAAATGGTTTAAATTGCGTTCTCTAATATTATATGAAACCTACATTATAGAATTGTAACCCACTTTTTGTGTTTTTTTAGGTTACAGATTTAACATTGGCAAAGGAGAACCAGTCGCACTTTGAGGAGTATTTGAACAATAATCCAAATGTTAGTCCTGGGATTGACTTGACTGTAACTGTATTGACAACTGGCTTCTGGCCAAGTTACAAATCGTTTGACCTTAATCTACCAGCAGAGATGGTACAATTACAACCCTTAACTTCACTTTTATGATTTTGTACTTATCTACTGTGTTTACTGTTTATATTGTTATCACTTGTGCTTTATTTAGGTTAAATGTGTCGAAGTTTTTAGAGAATTCTATCAAACGAAGACGAAACACAGGAAACTTACATGGATATATTCGTTGGGAACCTGCAACATAAATGGGAAATTCGATGCAAAAACTATTGAGCTCATTGTCACAACCTACCAGGTTTCTCTTTGTACTAAAGTATGCATCTTCTATAGTTTTGATTGGCACTGTTTTGACTTTTTGACTTCGATTGATTCAGGCATCTGCTCTACTACTGTTCAACTCGTCAGACAAATTGAATTATCAAGAAATAATGACTCAGTTAAACTTAACGGATGACGATGTTGTTAGACTACTCCATTCTCTTTCGTGTGCTAAGTATAAGATTCTTACCAAGGAGCCAAGTACAAAAACAATTTCTGCAACTGATGCCTTTGAGTTCAACTCAAAGTTTACAGATAAAATGAGGAGGATCAAGGTATTTGTTTAATTATTTTTTTTTATCTTTTTATATCTTCAGTTTAGACTATCAAACTACCATTTATTCGAATATTATGGTTTCGTCTTAATATGCAGATTCCTCTACCGCCTGTGGATGAGAAGAAAAAAGTAATCGAGGATGTTGATAAGGATAGGCGATATGCAATTGATGCTTCAATTGTGCGTATCATGAAAAGTAGAAAGGTGCTGGGATACCAGCAGCTGGTTATGGAGTGTGTTGAACAGTTGGGGCGCATGTTTAAGGTAAAGTTTTCATCATGTAAATAAAAATTTGGAGGTAGGATCAGTTAGGTTCGTGTCTATGCATTATATAGGTTCTATGTGGCACTGATTTTGCTCTAACCCAAACGGGTAAATCAAAAAAAGTTAAAAAACAAATTTGGAAATTAAATTAAAGTTAGAATTCGGCCAGAACAAGATCTTGATAACACCGTCATCCGATCTAAACTTTGATACTCCTAAAGTATGTTGCATTTACTAAAACGTTTACTTTGGATAAAATTCTTTGGAAAATACTCGAATTGAGTTCCAACAAAGTAAAAAACTAGTGTGGCACAAACGTAGATTAATTTGATACAAAGCTCCACCACAAAATCTTAGAACTGTTAATTTACTTTCAAAGGGTGGGCGTTTGGTTATAGGTGACCAGATGGGTGAGTTGGGTAAGATGTCAAAATTGGTAGGTACTGGTATGGTCCGGGTTGGTTGTTTAAAGGTCTAACATAACGGGAACTGGCCATGTTAAACAATTTTCCGATCTCTCTTCATTCATTTCTTATTGATGTGTGATGAACATATGCAGCCTGATGTGAAAGCAATCAAAAAGAGAATCGAAGATTTGATCACTCGTGATTATCTTGAAAGAGATAAAGAAAACCCAAACCTTTTCCGGTACTTGGCATGATTCCGGCTACTATGAAGTCTATGATTAGAGGACGAGAGTTAAAGATTAAACTCTAAGCTGCAGCCTACTCTTTCTCTATTTAATACTGTTCAAATTGCATGAAATCCAGAGTAGACCAAACCAGTGTAACCAACACTGGTGCTTGAAGTTTGGCTAAAGCTAATGTAAGTCTTGCCAATGTTTTCGGATTAATGATTGATGCTTGAATGAACGATTACCCCCAATGACACGTCTTATTATGAGCCAATATGATCTCTTATCTCATCCTTGCTGTGGATATTGTAATATTCTCGGTTCTGCTTTTACATTCTACCTCACATATTAGACAGATTTGCTTTTTCTTATCATATTTGGTCTTACTACTTGATCTGTGATGCAAATCATTTTTTATATCATACTATTTGCTTTCACTGTTGTTTACCGCAATGGTCCTACTTTATCATGATGATATTAAGGTTGAGCAATGGCTCAGAGACAAAACTGAACTGAACGAGTAAGACGTACCGGCCTTTTGAGATTTCCAGTGTGATTGGTTTTGAAATCCCTTTTTGAGTAGCTATGAGTAGGCAAAATAGGAACCAAAACATCCTCCGGTTCCTTGGCGTCCAAATTAGCTTCGGCCGCGTTTCTTCTTTGTCCCCTCATTTTATGCAAAAGCAAAGCTGACATACAATATTAGGAGATATAAAACCTATCCGCAGTATTCAAAATGGTAATATGATCGATGGATCAAATTTACAGCAGAATTTTTCATCGGTTTTCATCAATGCAAACCTAAATATACCACTAAATCTGCTCGATTTTAACATCAATTTGAAACATAATGAACTTAAATCCTCTAAAAACGCAATAATCAGTACAAAATTCAAATGTAATTAAGTTTTTCACCATGCTATCATAGTATAAAGATACCCTAAAGTAAAATTACAAAAAAAAAACAACCCGACAAATTTTAGGTAAACCCACCCCTAGGCATGTCATTTTTTGAATTAATACGCGTCTAGGCATGTCACTACGAATACGTCCATCTAATCATCTTCTAATGTATCATGTACATACTACCGGGTAAATCAATCATATCAAAATAATAACAAGTATCACCGTTCGAAGAAGAATATTTCATGGATTTATTGACATCAAAAGTAATTTTTTCATTTCGTACTTTTTCATAAATTCTTCTACCAAAAACTTCAATCATCACATGTGAAGTTGCTAGGACGGTCTTCCTAATATAATTGTCACCTTAGGGTCTTCAATCATGTCAAGTATAACAAAATATACTGGAAAAATAAATTTATCAACTTTAACAAGAACATTTTCTATCATTCCCCTAGGATATTGTATCGATATATCAGCTAAGTCAATGCACTTGGGAATAGGCCTCAGTTCTCCGAACCCGAGTCTAGCAAACACAGTGTAAGGCATTAAACTAATGTTAGCACCCAAATCAACTAATGCATCATCACTACTCATAGACTCATAGTACCAATTTTGACAAGGGATAGTAAAACAAAATGGATCTTTCTCCTTTGATGGCAATTCGTTTTGAGCTGGTTGAGCGAGTAAAGTGTTTTTTTTTTTTAATATCTAGAGGTTATGGGTTCAAATCTTGGTGTTGGTATTTTTGTTCTAAATCAATATATTTATTTTTGCTCCCTCTCTAAAAAGTTTCTGGAACCGCCACTGCCCTTGCGGCAGTTTCATTCCTTGCTCCCATCTCTTTCATAGCATCTTCAGTCCGTTCCATGCGTTTACTTGAAGTTGCTATGAATTGTGCCAACATCTCTTTCAAAATACTCTTCTTCTCAGTGTAGGTTGCTTTGGGTCATCCTTTTGGTAATATCTTGTTGCTCCTTGCGCGTAATTATTACTTCTTTGAAAATTTCTTCGGTTATTTGATGTTGTTTCCATAAGCATTGTTGCTATTAACGAATGCACCATACAAAACTTCTTCATTAGGACAATCCTTTGTCAAATGAGGTCCTTTGGGGTAATCTTGATGTGTTATTTCCGAATGCAAGTATCACACCCTACGCGGATAGCATGAAAAGTTTGGGTAATCTTATTCGTTCTCGGCCTAAAGAGTCCAACTTTGTTGTGAGTGCAACAAATCTACCAAAAGGCTTGATTAATCTGATGTTGGTTCATATCATGTTGAGGGAAATTGTTTACCATACCCTTAAGCTTGATATAAATTTTTTGTCTCTTGCTGGGAAAAGGCTCGAATAACATCAAATATATTTACCGTCTTTGATGGTTAGGAAATATTAACGAATAAACTTAACTTTATTCATAACCCGCGTATCCACGATATTCAAAATGTGAATACAACGGATTCAGGTCTGATTTTTGAATTTTATCTTCTTTTTTTTTTCTCTATTTTATTTTTTATTTAACAAACTAATAAATAGATTAATAGGTAAATAATCAATTAAGACACATAATTTTCTAAATAATTTTTAAAACCAAAACCTAATTTTTCTATTTTTTTGAATTAATTTATGTTACCGTTAATCGTTAGACGAAACAAATTACACTGTTGCGAACGTCTCGTTTTTATCTTCAATTAGAGCAGTGGTGTTATATACTTTCGAATTTTTTATTTATTTTTTTTTAGTATTGAAATTGTAACGATAATATAACATGTGATATTAGCACCAATTCGTAAAACTTTATAAAAGAAAATTACTATAAAACGTATAAGTTACCAAAATTTAGAAAAATTATCGAATGTTGACAATTTATTTTTTACTTCATTCTTATGATATAAACGTGATAGTATGCATATAACATGTAATAGTATTATAATGACAATTTTTTTGACATAAAAGTTAATACTTGTAAAATATATAACTTAGATGTAACGCTATAATTATTATACAATTATAAGTTAATCAAATAACAATATAACAATCGTTAGTCCGAATATCAATTTCGCCCCATAAGACATCTGTTGTATCCTAGGGTTTCGATTGGGGTTTTCTTAAAAATGTTCAAGAACACATTCCAGTCTGGTTTCTTATCCATTTTATACAGCCTTGGGTAATCTTCTTCTTCAAAAAACATTATTATTATTCTTACTTAAAATTTGTCTAATTTTCAATTTTTTTTGAATTTTTCTATAGGAGCAAGCCTTTGCAGATATGGGATAAACAAGGTCCGTATGTTTCGATATTTATTTTACACAGCTTGTTGCTCGTTTGCCTGCTATTTTATTCGATATTTATTTTACACAGCTTGTTGCTCGTTTGCCTGCTATTTTATATTTTTATTTTTGTGCTTGTTTTAGTTGTTAATGGGCAGGTGAAGCGTACACATGATGAAGACATACAGTCAAATGTACTTGAAATCGTTGGAACGAATGTTCAGTCAACCTATATTACATGCCCACCCGATCCAGCTGCTACACTTGGTATAAAGCTCCCGTTTTTGGTAATCATTGAGAAAAATGTCAACAAGTATTTCACGTTCGAGATTCAGGTCCTGGATGATAAAAATGTCAGGCGTCGTTTCCGTGCCTCTAATTTTCAAGTGTGTAAGTCTTTCCTATTTCTTTAGGTTTCGGAATTTTTACCCTTTAGTCCCGATTGGTAAATTTGATAATTAGATAATCATTCTAGTAATCTGACCCATTTTGACCCGTTCCAAAAATATCACTTAGTCTTTTCCTATTAGACTTGTTACAACATTAAGAGCACATTAGTGACGTATGACTTACTGTAAAATGTTGCATTATGATAGGACTAAGTGCTGTTTTTAAAAGCGTCTCGTGCATGTATATATATTAGGGTTTTACATTTCAGCCAATCGTCAGTTTGAAGATTTTCTCACCAAATTGTATTTTTATGTTATCCTAATTTTCAGACATTGTCGAATGAACATTGTAAGCTATGCATACGGTGTTAGGTACACACTTGGGGATAATACTGTATCTCGTGAATCAATATAAAAGGTTTTACGTTATAAACAACAATGCTCATGGCCTCATGCCAGTTCTTCAGTTTATGGTATCAAGACATTTAGGGGATGTTTGGATTTACGTTTTGGAGCTAAATATCATTTGAACTCATAGTGATGAGTTTTTAATGCTTATATACTATGTGTTGCAGCTTGTTTTACGTGTTATTTGATTTTTTAAGTCAATATCATATAATGATTTTAATGGTTCAAAGTTTCTTTTTTTATATGTTCAAAGGCTATGACTCGAGTAAAACCGTTCATATGCACCATGCCTCTGAGGATGGATGATGGATGGAATCAAATTCAACTGAATTTAGCTGATCTTACTCGACGTGCATATGGAACAAACTACGTTGAGACACTACGTGTTCAAGTTCATGCCAACTGCCGCCTCAGAAGGATATATTTCTCTGACCGTCTTTACTCAGAGGAAGAACTACCACCAGAATTCAAACTTTACCTTCCACTGCAGGTTAGCTTCACATCAACCGATTTGGTCCTTCCGACCCATTCAACCCTTTGACCTATAACCTTTTTTTACCCGTTTTGATAGAACATAACCCGTATTAACCCGTTTATACAAAAAATGGTCGAAGCTGACACCTCTACATATTAGTGTTACTAACCTAATGCTCGTTTGATTGCAGAAACAGTGATTATGCTCAGAAGAACGTAACTTTTCTATTTATTTCAACCTTTTGACGCTGCATCTACTATGAAATGTCGAAACTTCCAACTTTTTCTTACGAGCAATTAGCATGGTGATTTGTGACTTTAAGGCAACCTATTGATGTTTAAGAGTTTGCATCTTTACAATTCTAGTTGATCTGCATTTAAACTAGTCACATGTTATCATCATGACCAGCAAGTTTAAAAAAAAAATAGATCATCTTTTTGTTATAACATGTAATGTTTCTGCAACGACTATTATTTGCAATTCCGAACGTACGATTTTCCATGTAGCCAGCAAGTTGTATTGCAGCAAACCTTTACATGACGTGTATAATGCGCGGTAATTTTTAGTAATGCATTCGGAGTAATTGGTAAATTTTAGTTGATGACTTAAACGATATACACACGTAAAGTTAAGTAAATTTTAGTTCATGGCTATGAACCCTGTCAACACCATTTTTGGTCAGACTCC
This sequence comes from Senecio squalidus, assembly GCA_910822075.1. Classification (NCBI taxonomy): domain Eukaryota; kingdom Viridiplantae; phylum Streptophyta; class Magnoliopsida; order Asterales; family Asteraceae; genus Senecio; species Senecio squalidus. The sequence goes on along the minus strand of CAJVGC010000592.1, from coordinate 39,987,213 downwards.
TAGTTTTTATCGAATGATGTTTGTTTCATTTCGATCAACTTTCTTTAGTCAATTAAATAGTAAATTTAAAAAATGATGTATGTAGTTTGTTCAAAACAACATATCGTCCCCTTTTTTGTGGGTAAACACGGTCATAGAAGGGTCTTCCGACACACCAAAGATTGTTGTCTGCTACAAAGGTCAAAACAAGGAGTTCTTAGCTGAAGAAATTTCATCAATGATTATCGGCAAGATGAAAGAAACTGTCGAGCCAAACCTTGGAAAAGTCGTTAAAGATGCTGTTATAACGGTTCCAGCCTATTTTATTGATTCACAACGTCAAGCAACAAAGGATACATGAACAGTTGCTGGATTAAACATCATTCGTTTGGTTAACCAACCCACAGCAGCTGCAATTGCTTATGGTTTGGATAATAAGTCGGATATTAATGGAAAGATTAATGTGTTAATTCTTGATCGGGTGGTGGTAATTTTAATGTCTCTTTATTGACTATCGAAGAGGGTGGTGTTTTTGAAGTGAAAGTTGTTGGCGGTGACACTCATTAGGGAGGTGAAGATTTCGACAATGTTATGGTGAACTATTGTGTTCGTGAATTTAAGAGAAGATATAATATGGATATAAAAGGGTACGTAAAAGCATTGGGGAGGTTGAGAGTTGCTTGCGATCTTCTCTCAAACAAACTACTCAAACTTCAATCGGAATAGATTGTTTGGTCGAGGGGATCAATTTTTCCATGAGATTTACTAGAGCTAATTTAGAAGAGTTGAACATGGATTCGTTCAATAAATGCATTCAAGCTGTGGAGAATTGTTTAAACGACGGATATATTGAGAAAACAAGTGTTGACAAGATTATCCTAGTTGGTGGCTCGACAAGGATACCTATAAGGTTCAGTGTTTGTTGCAGGAACTTTTTTCCACCAAGGAGTTATGCAAAAGCGTAAACCCTGACGAGGCTGTTGCGTATGATGTAGCCGTGATGGCTGCAAATTTACATGGTGAAGGTAATAAAAGTGACCAAGATCCAATGTTATTAGATGTTACTCCTTTGTCGCTTGGAGTGGAGGCAATTGGGAAAGTAAGGAATATTGTTATCCCGCGGAATACTCAAATACTTACAAAGTTGGGCGAAAAAATGTTTTACAACTGAAGACAACCAATCTTCCGTACATATTCATGTGCATCAAGGTGAAAGAGCGAGATCTACAAACAACCACTTGTTACGAAAGATTAGAGTTTCTGGAATTCCACTGGCTCCTAAAGGAGTTTCGGAAATAAAAGAATATTTTGAAATAGATGAAAACGGTAATTTTTACTGTTGGGTAAGACGAAGAAACTCGTAATTATTAATGCAAACGGAAGACTTTCTAAAGAAGAGAATAAAAAGATGGTAAAAGATGCGGACATGTATAAACTTGAAAGACATCTAATGAATTTGAAGATTGCTTATATATGTAAGTGTCGGGAAAACATTTGGTCTGTAAATATAAAAAATGTCACACCGTTAATGCCATACATATCCGCCTTGTTTTAAAGTTCCAAATACCATGTTATCAATCTCGTTTGCGGGATTTTGAGATCAGTTTTGCCTTTTTTTACATAAGTTCAAAACCATTTACTGAAACCCGATAAAGCTTAACCAGACACAATTATATATCTACATATACGAAGATTGTGACCAGAAATGTCTTTTGATTATCAAAAAACATCAAGTCTTACAGAATCCGAACTCTTTTACAAATCCTATGAAATGTCGGGTTCTAAATTACTTATCTTAGAGTAAAAACCTACACCAATTGGATGTATGAAGTTATAAGAGCAATAATATCCTACATTAAGCCTCTGCATATTTTCATCTCGTATACCCAACACACCGTTACAAAGTGCTAAAGGGTGAACGTTTACCTCGGTCAAAAATGATATAACTTTTTACGTTCTGATCCTGATCCTTACCCTGTTTTGTACAGATAGATCAAAATTGATGCCAGAATGTTATTTACAGCTCTGCTGCCAGTTTTACTGCCTCTTGTTGCCTTTGAATCCTTGACGATTAATGGTCTTGCGGGCATTTTCTACCAAACACACAAGTTCTTTTACATCTTGAAAGCTGAAATCAACAACCCTTTTGATTGAAACAATCGTCTCTTTGTTCTGAATTTGTTCTAGGGTTGCATTAGTAGCTTTGTAAGCATTCTGTGATTTCATAGAAGCCTCCATTGCAAGATTCACGTCACTTGTCTGTGAATTAATTACAACAAAATCACGTTATGGTTCAAGACAATTTAAACACCACCCAAACACGAACTTACAAAATCAAGTATCCTTGAAAAATTGGCATGGTTCCGAGCAACAACTTGGTTTCCAAGATGTACAATGCTCTTGGACAATAACGTCTTATCGATTGTTGCTTGATTGTTTAAGTTATCAACATCGGATGCAGAAGATGATGGTGATTCACCTGCAGAGATTAACGATTCATATAAATTAATTATAACATGAACGAAAAAGAACAAACACCAAAAATGCTAAATTTGGAATTACCCTGCGGAACCAGTTGCATACTTATTTGCAGGTCATGCCTAGTCGCCGAACTCTTGCAGTAGACAATTCTCATACAAGCCACCTCAATGCATTTATATGCCAACGTGGCAGAAGCCATTTCTTCTCGTTTTTCGTATTCTTGAGCACAAATTCTGCAAGTTTTCTAAAGTCATGAGCTAGACCATTTAAACAATGTTATTTGAGACATCATAATCATATTATATAATAAATAAGTAAATACCGATACCAATAAAGATGTTATATGCAACTCACTTGCTAAGTTTGGCACAAGTGCTGTAAGCATTCATTGGATCCACTCCTTTCGATTTGCTAAAATCCGTGGTGGGTGCTTCCAGAAGAAAAGCAGCATACAGAAACTTCAAAGCTGAGTCAAAGTATGCATCGCTGCACTCATAATTAAAGCCAGAAGTCTGCAAAAACATAAGAATTGAACTATCGTAAAACCTGACAAATAAGATAAGAATCCAAAGTTATAAAAATAATAGAAACCTTTAAAATTTCAGCATAGTCCTTCGACTCCTCAGCTCTTTTAAAGGCAGAGATAGCATTTTGACTAGATACGTACTCTTTCATGAAGTTTATAACACTTAGATTCTTCACGGTACCAGTATCAGTCACGAGTCTTTTAGCATTCTGATTAGCAGAATCCTCCACTTTTGACACCGACACGTTTAAGTCTCTTATCTTATCAGTTGGGTTCACTTCTGAACTACCCATATCACCCACTTTTGATTCGGATCGAGTATTTTGTGTCAATGATGTTGTTGGTTTCTCATCGCCTATGCTATCACTAGTTCGTCTTCTAGAAACCTTCTTACTAACACTCTTAACATCGTTACTAATTTTAGCACTAGACTCATTTAAAAATTTCGCTCTCTCATCATTAACTACTTCAGCATCCACTTCAACCTTTCTAACTTTATTAGATAACGGTTCTTTACCAGTCAATGAATCAGATTTCTTTATTTTTACTCTTTGGATATTAAATTTTTCGTCTTTATCTTTGGATCTTGATAATGATCCCTTCCCTGAACTCTGCGGAATCATAGCACCATTAGTGTCTTCTGTATGTTTCACTTCAGCTTTGTCATTAAATCTTTGACTATGATTTTGACTTTGACTTTGACTTTTTCTTGAAATTGTTTTACCAGCGGCAGGTGACATCTTCTGTAAATTAGTAGCGGCCCTGATAGGAAATGAAGAAACTGACCCTACAGGAGACCCTTTTCCTTCTTGCAAACTAGCAGCCCTTCTACAAGAACCAGAAACTTTTGACGAGCTTGAAGTCGCGGCAGAAAGAACTTTTTGTTGATTCTTCATAAGACTTGGATTAACTAAATTCTCTTTACTAGCCGACAATTTAATTATCATTGATCTTTTGGTATTCAAAGGTTTGACATCAGTAGACTCCTGCTTTACCTCTGTCTTTAATCGCTTCTCTCTCCTTCCCATTTTATCATCACCGCTTTCCAACATGTTTTCACAAGGTTGACTTTCCTCCCAGTCTTTCATTTTTCTCTTCTTTGCAGGCATTTCCACTTTTTTATCCAATAATTTACTCTTCATGGAGACCTCGGTGTTGTCTGGCTCCCTCTTTACCGAAGTTACTAACTTGTCCCTGGGCCGATGATCTCCATTGCTAACGTACAGCTGCTCACTTTCACTTTCAGTCTTGGTCTTATTTAAAGTTACAGTCTCATACTGATTAGACACCGTCTTCCTTTTCAACCTTTTAGTCCTCAAATCACCTGCAAATATATTTCATAGAGACAAACAAATCAGTACTTTCAAATAATCATCACATCGTAGCAACGAAAATACTTTTAACTTCAAACTTAATTACCTCCATTCACATCCTTGTCGTTTACTTTAACAGTATTTACATGTTTCTCGACCAATGGTTGGTTTGCTTCACTAAAACTTTTTCTTTTCTTTTCTCGAGCATCCATTGATGAATGTGAAGTTTCTATCATATTGGAACTACTACCTTCGGGTCTGGACTTATTATTCCAAAATATATAAGGTATGTTCTCAGGAACAACATGCGAGTTGGGTAAATCAGAATGCCCAATATTAGCTTGAAGACTGTCATGATTTTGAAAAATTGGTCGAAGGTTCATATCCTGAACTGAATTTGTGGTTTCCTCTTCACTGACATCACAACGGTTCCTTCCGGGCCTATATAATGATAATAAATATAAAGAGGTTAAGTTTTACGGAAAAAGAACGCTGTGAGCATGAAATATAATATAACATAGAGAAAACGGCAAAAAACTCACAGCCATGTTAACATGCTACAAAGCCACTTATCAGGTAAATTATTTGGCTCAATACCGATAGGCAAAAGCCGCCACTTCTGACAAAGATCACATGATACCCAATTGTCAGGGATAGCTGGACCCACTTCTGTTATTTGAGGGACATCCACCTCAGCAGGAATTCCGACTCTCGTAACATTTTGATCTTTTAATGCTTCATTGCCAGTAAACATGTCTAACGGTTTTGTTTGTTTATTCTGGTCTTCCACCCGTGTGTCAAGAATATCTTTATAACTATTACGTGCCTTGACAATATCCTTTAAAGCACTCTTTTTGTCTTTCATTGGTCCAGAGAGACTAGAACTTATTTTTTCCTTTTTGAAAGAAGATACGCCATTGCTTTGAACTCCCATTAACTTACTTTTCCTTACAGATGGAAACTTGTCAATATGATTAGGTACCTTTACGTCCTGTGGTTCACTAGTGGTAGCTTCAGGACCAACTTTCGATCTAAAACAATCTATCTCATGCTTAGAAACATCAGGGACGTTTTTACAATCTTTGACATGTTTGACCACCTTTGACTCCTCGCTTGTAAAACCAGGGCCGAACAACTGGTCGTTTATCAAATCTCTTTTTGTTTCTCGTTTCTTCAAAGGTACGAGTTTCTTGGCTACTTCATTTGTTGTAGATGTTGAAACATTAGCATTCAACATGCCACCAGGACATCGTATATTGACTTTGAAATCATTGTTCAAACCCTGTTTACTGTCAAGAGATTCTACTTTGATTCTTTCCAGAACTCCACTTTTGTCCCGAGAACTTACTTCCATCTGCTTCCTTTCTCCAAGAATGGAAGATGAATCGTCAACAAGAACGGAAGAGCTTGTTTTTCTTACCGTTTTTGTTAATAAAACTAGACTCTCATTTAGTGGTGAGAGCAGGCGGTTTTCAGGGACAAAGACAGACGTCATATCCTACATTGTAACAAAAAGACGTAAATAAATAAAAATAAACATTTTAAATTCTACATTATCAAATTTAACAAAACAAGAGGATAAAGATGGTCGAACTTACACGTAGTATGCTGCTAGGAGAATCAATTGGTGTTCCACCACTATCCTCAGGATCGTTGCCCGTTGAGGATGATGGCGTACTAAGTCCAAGACCACTATAAAGTTCATCCTTTTTCCTTGCAAGTAAGTCAGAACCTACTTTAATTCGTAACTTTAATGACCTTTTCTTATTTGGAATTTCCAAATTACTTGTATTTTCGTTCTTTGAGGTAACTTTCCCAACGGAATCACTAGCAGATAATGCACTCTGATCAACAAATGCACCCCTATGTTGGGATGCAGGTGCGACTAAATTTAAGGGAGCAGCCTAAACGGTAACACAATTCACAATCGTCAATTTTAACAAATTTCGTTAACAATCAACAAACAAAATAAAAGGTATAAAATTTACATATACCTTCGAAAGGTAATTTTGAAATGATTTCGGTTTGCTGGAAGTTAGTGCATTCTGAGGAGGCTTCGTATTGGAATGGACTGCAGGAGGATGCTTCTGTGTGGGTAAAAATGATCCATAAGTACCACATTTTGGCCCTGCCAAGAAATTCGTTATAGAGTTGTCACTTTCTGGTACAAAAGTTTTCTAATAGGTGGCTTACCCAATGTTTCCGCAGAAACCAAGCCATCAAAATCTCTCTGAAAATGGCCCAAAACATTTTCAAGCCTCGTATCCTAAAAGAAACAGAAATGCAAACCATTATTAGTGATTAATACTCACAACGAGAAACAAAAAGATGGTACATAATAGTTGCACGTAGAAGTTTACAAAGAATTAAACATGAAGACAAATTTTATACAGACCCCCAACAGTAACCGTCTTTTTCTCTAATATTAAAGAAAGAAACTAGTCATATTTAACATTTTAACGTATCAAACGAGTTTTGATGATCCAAATACAATAACTGTTCGATTTTCCATAACATCACTAGTGTATTTCAGTGAAATGCATCAGCAGAAAAGCAATGAATGTGATTAGTATTCAGATTATACGAGCAAATGCAACTTCACAGAAGTGGAATACGATTCAGATAATTAGGACATCCCACTCACACACAGATTTTAGGTTGTAAATAATTCCTCAATGGATTAAGACTTATGACCACAGGCAAACGAAACACAACAAAACTCGTGTGTACTAATTTCCAAGTTGAATAAAACGAATCATTGCAGAATGTGCAGCAAAAAAACTCAAACTTATTGAGTAACGGCATATCAAGCTCGAATGACACGTTCTTATGGGTTATTATCAATACTCAAAATCATAATTTGCGTAGTAAGTGAAGCAAGCCGGAAAGCGTTTAGTTATTTACAGTCCATAACTCTCAATTCAAACAACTACAAGTACTGTAGTTTCAAATTAAGATTACAATCAACAATGCCAATCAAAACAACACATACGTAACACAATTTCACTCAAATGATCATCGATTATACACACCGTTTAAGTCCAAGCAATCACCACAACAAAGTTCCAAATTTAAACCTTTTACAACAAAAACCGAAGAAACAATTCTTACAATGTAAGAAAAAGCAACATCAGGGTCAATATTCGCATCATTATAATCGAACCGAGCCTCTCCTTCTTCAAGCTCACTTACTTCCATCTTATATAACCTTAACCAAACCCTAACCCTAACCCTAACCCTAAAATTACACCCCAAAAACCCTACCCACCTATCCTAAAGTCCAACATATTTGATCACATTACTTCAAATTCACTTAAATTTCAAAAAAAAAAAAAAACCCTAAATAAAATATTTAAAAAAAATTAAAAAATTAAAATTTTTTCCCCCAAACTGATCAGAAACCCTTAATGAACCTTTTCTTTAAAAAATTAAAAAATTAAAAAAAAAAGAAGGAAAAAATTATGTGTAAAATAAAGATTATATAAAGACGAAATAGTGGCGTTAATTTAGAACGGAGTTCGCCGGAAAACGGTGAATATATTTGATCGTAATTTCGAAGAAATTGTTTTTTGATTTTTATTTCATTGAAAGAAAGATGAAAATACAGAAATACGAGGGGGAGAAAGAGTTTTTTATTTGTTTTTTGGGCTTTTTGTATGTCACTTTCTTCATGTCTTTACACCGGGCCCATACTAAAAAAGTTATAGAAGATTCATAAACGTTTTCAATCTTGTATTAGTTATATATCGTGTAGATTTATGTTAACGGGGTTTGAATGTGTGACTTATTAGTGATGATATTGTTAGGGTAAAGATCTTTTTGATAAAAGGATATTTGATTATTAAGACGATGTTAGATTAAAATTATTATTATGATTATTGATATTTCTAGTGAAGAAATGTATTTTATGATGGTAAAAAGTTTGTTAGGCGTGAATTTCGCGTGTCGGTTTCAGCGGTTTTTCCAGTTTAATCAAATATCTCGACATTAATCTAGTTTTAGTTATATGTTTAGATTTGCTCTAACAAGGTTTGAATATGTGATTATTGTTAGGGTAAATATCTTTTTAGTAATAGGATATGATTATTTAGACGGTTTTGGAGTAAAAGTGACTATTAAAATTATTATTTTGATTATTGATACTTCTAGCGGAGAAATGTATTTAATAATAGTAAAATGCTTGTTAGACGTGAATTTTACGTGCCAATTTTAGCGGTTTTTCTATTTTTGGGATAATCAAATAATCTCAACATTAATCTTGTTTTAGTTATATGTTAGGGGACTTGAATATGTAACTTATGAGTTGGTCAGTTATATCACGATATTGATAGTGATAGGGTAATGACCTTTGTAGTAAAAGGATATTTGATTATTAAGACGATTTTTGTGTAAAAGTGTCGGAAAAATTATTATTTAGATTATTGATATTTCTAGTGCATAAATTAATTTATAAAAGTAAAACGCTTGTTGGGTGTGAATTTTTCACCCCAGTTTCAGCGGTTTTCCTACTTTCGGGATAATCAGATAACCTCAACATTAATTTCATTATAGTTAAATGTTTAGATTTGCTCTAACAGGACTTAAATACGTGACTTATTAGTTGGTTAGTTATATCGATATTGTTAGGGTAAAGATCTTTTTAGTAAACGATATGATTATTAAGGCGATTTTCGAGTAAAAATGTCGGAAAATTATTATTCGGATTATTGATATTTCTAGTGGAGAAATGTATTGTATAATAGTAAAATGTTTGTTTGACTTGAATTTCGCGCTCCAGTTTCAACGATTTTTCTACTTTCAGGATAATCAAATAACCTCGACATTGAACTACAAATATGAATAGTAAAATATCTTTTAATAATAGTGATATTCAATGTCAGGTAATGAATGAACGTATTAAGAGTTGAAAGGAATTGTAATTGCTCATTAGAACTTCTCAAAAGAGGAAACATTTGCATGACTAAATTGGATTTCGAAACGATTCATAAAGTACGGAAAAATCGTTGTAAACCTATTGATGAAAAAGTGAAATGTGCACGATACTTGATATAAATTTAAAATTATCGCTATATAGAAACGTGAGATATCATACTTTGTAGCATTTAGATATCGTTTTTAATAAAAGAAAGAAGGAAATAAAGCGAAAGATAGTCTTATTACGACACTTTAAGCATATAAAAGGATTAAAAACATGATATGAACAATCTAAAGCGCTTACATGTGTTCCTTCTAGGTATGAGAATGACATTCACAAGTTTGTTTATATTGCGCATATAGCCTTGAATAACCTTTTTCGCGTCTTTTTAGTAACTTCTGTCATTGCATTTAGAACGATTAATAAGCTGAACATTCCTTAATTTGTTCGCATTTGATTTGGATTTATTATGTCGTAAACTGCAAGCTATATTGATTGACGAGTAAATGACTATATATATTGTGTTGCGTTTTGTATGTGTATGTGTGGACATTGTGGTCGTATGACCATGCTGATCAGAAGATCGAACAAAGAATATTCCTAAATCCTAAACAGCTTAATAACAAAGCAGAAGGTGATATGGTGAAATCATTAAGCAGTTAATCAGTCCAATCGATGCAAATTAATAACCCCCTTTATAAGCAAGTTCCATAATATATTAGTTTAGAAGTAGCGAAATAACCTATTGACTAAAAAAGTATACACATTTAAGTTCAATTATAAGAATCGACACTTACATTAATCGTTATAGAAGTATTCTTTTAATACCATACCACATAAAACCATTATAAAAAACGTATATCCCCGCAAGTTATGGTCTGTAAGAATACATCTGTTATAAGTCGCCAAACAATGTATTTTACCCTTCTTACCAGATATAGCCATCACAATGCACTCACATTACACCTTCGTTTGCAAAACCGTCTTACAAACAGCAAAATTGCTTTTTCTGATATAATTGTAACTTAACATTTCTATCTACCTTTTGCGTCGTTTCCAGTATGTACTATATAGATAAGATCACAACACACTACAAGCAAAATAAAAGTATATCACACAAAACATTTTGATAACCATACTTACAAATTACTAGTCATAAATGCCCGTTATCATTCATAGTGCAGATACAATGTATACCGTCTTTATAAACTGAAAAAAAAGATAGATGATGAAGCATCAATTGAGTTATTCCAGCAAACCAGTCTTGAAGGCATAAATCATGATGCCTAATTGTCTCCTTGTCTCAACATCCTTAGGATTGTAAGGAAGAGGTTTAGTATGTCGAGATAAAGTGTGACTGACGCCCAAATGTATTCATCGTATGTAAATCGCTTAATCAGGTTCTCTGTGTCATAGATTATGTACCCAGAGAATATCACGGCACCAAATCCACCAATAATTGCATTCGTTGCAGGTCCAAGAGGGAAGAACATCTGCACCGTTATTCCAAACATAATCACCCCATATGAAGACAAATAAAAATTACATTTAAATCCGATTGAGCGCTCTTATAGACTTAAAGGTGACAATTTTGACCCATTTACCTATGAATGGGTCGAATTAGGTTATGTTCTCTCTAAAAAAAATGGTCGAGAAACAACCTTTACTAAATTTTGCATCGTTCAAAAAAATCATGTCAACACAACCCGTTACCCAACCCAACATCTCTAGGAACAGACCAAACCATGTGAAGTGAGTCTGACAAATAATCAAACACCACTATTACCCAAAACGGCACAATGTGGGCGACTGTGTATGTGTGTGTCGGGTGTGTGAAAGAGAGAAAAATTACCTGCATAAAACTAGTGACTAGGAGAATAACGAGGCTTGTAAACAAAATAGGTCCCAAGAAGCTAAAGTCCTTGCCCTTCTTTGACGCCCAGAAAGTGTATGCAGTAAGAGATGAAACCACAGCCGAGGTCAAAATTAGAGCTTCAAGCACGATCTTTCCTGTATAATCAATTTTCAATATATGTTAACAACACAAGATCACATATCACAGAAACCATGTTTACGAACATTAAAAGATCCAAGCAAAGAATACAAACCATCCGTGTTAGCACAGCTTACACCAACAGTAAGACTCAACGACGAAGTAAACAGTCCCAAGAAAATAAAGTTGAGTGGATGCTTTTGTTGATAAACATGCAACGGCCACAAAACTGCAACAAATTTGTTCTCACTTCATTATAAACAAAAAATAACATATACAATATTAGCAATGAATATAAATATACATATCAATAAGGTCCATAAGCCATCAACTAACTCTTTCGCAAACAAAACTAAATCCGTACATATTCATTTCAGTTTTAGGATAATAAGTGTCTACGCCAAAGACTATTATATGTATTTGACTAATGAAAAACTTGTAATCATGCGATATAATGCAAAATATATCAGGATACGTACAACAACGATATTTAAAAATTAAATACATACAAATAGAACGGTCTATTATATGTATCTAACATACGTTGTTGCTGTATGTATCTAACTTTCAAATATTGAATATATCTGATCAATTAAAAACTCGTATACAATCAATTAGATCTATATGAACAAAAACAATAAAAAGTGAAGATCTAGGGTTTGGTTTCATACGAATAAAGGGCAAGAAAACGAGAAACAACAACAATCCAGAATTTCCTCGTAATAGATCGTTGATCGGAGCGTAGAGCACGGTCAGAAACGAGACGGCGGTGGTTAGAACCATCTGAGCGGCGAGAATTCCGTAAACCTTACGAATGAAACCCCAACGAAGAACGTTTTCACCATGGCTGATTCCAGGATACAGAGTTCCTTGTTCAATATCACCATCGTGGTCTTCTTTTGTGTTGATTCTCGTGAATTCCAACATTTTTGCGATCTATGAAAAACAAGAAGAAAGTCTTATTTGTGTTGTATGAGTCGGTGAGTGGATGTCAAATTGAAAGTATATCCTTTGGATTAAGCAAAGGATCAAAATTGACTTATTGTGTTCGGTTTAGTTTGATTTGATTCGGTTTTAATTTAATTATAACTTATCTAGATTGTAGTTAAATTTAAAAATAAATTTTTAGAAATTGTATTCTGTAAAAGTAGAAGTTCATAAATACATATGCCGGTGTTTAGTTGGTTACAATAAAATGATGCATGTATAATCTTTTTTAACGAGAACATATAAGGGTTTGTTATATAAATTTAAAAATGGGTAAATTCGTCCCTTAACATTTATATTTAACATACTTTTTATTAATAATTATTAAAATTAACACTTTTAATCATTAATTTATAAAATAACTAAAAGAAATTATTTTCCATAATTTATGTATCACTATTTTATCTATGTCTATTTCTTAAAAATGAGAATCTCAATTTATCAATATCAATTTATAAATATGCCGATAAGAAATTTTTAAATATTATATAATAAATGATTAATTATTTACATATGAAAAATGCTACATGTGGATCGAAATGTTATAGTTAATAGTGCATAATTAAAATGTCATAACCTTCAATTTTGCCTTTAAATTTTTTTAACTTTTTAAATTTTAAATGTAACCAATGTCATTTATACATGGACAAAATAGATAATTTAATGAAAAAAATATATTTTATTAATTACATCTAGATTGTTTTGACCGTTTTTTATTTTTATAAGCTTTCTTTAAAAAGAAGGGAGTAAATGATATCATAACTACGTGAAACATCATTATAAGACAACATACTCATCTTTCTACAACTCACTAGTCCAAGTTCATTGACAAACTTACTAACTTGTAATAGCAAAGATTAAGAATTAATAACCATATCTATAAATTTATTCATCCAAAATAATTCCATTTAAACAAAAGAGAAACTTCGAGCCTTTAACTATTCATAAGCCTCTTTATAGGTGCAACAAAACCGGTTTTTATCGGTTATCGGTTAAAAAAAAAACAGTTAAAAAAAATCCGGTTTTAATCGGTTTCGGTTTTATTCGGTTTCGGTTTTAATCGGTTTTTTTGAAACCGGTTTTTTTCGGTTAAAAATGTTCGGAATCGGTTTTTTCGGTTTTGAACTGGTTTTTTAATCGGTTTATTTCGGATTCTAAATAATACAAACATAAGTTTTTTTCGGTTTGTGCAGGAATCAAGTTGAGGGGGTTAATATTTCAAGTGTTTGAAGTATGGTGCTGATTGTATGCTACATATGGAGTTATGAAAGTCAAAGGACCAGAATGTTAAGTTTCATAGTATGAGGGCGAATGTGTAATTTCATAGTATAAAAGCTATGTTTACTGCATTTTAGGTCATTACAACACAATACACACTTTATGTGCAGCGCCTCTCTCTCTACTTTGTTACACCCAATTTAGGGTTTCATATTATATTCAAGATTAGGTTACAAATTGTAACTCTAATCCTAGATAGTATTAGTCTTGTTATCATCGATTATTAGTGGTGAAGTATTTGTTCTGATTCTGATTATATTCATTCGTTTTGTGTTATTCGGTTATATCCGGTGGTGTTTGTTGACAGTTTATAGTCCGGTTATACATTTGTACAAATATTCTAACGGATACTGACGGATTCTAACGGAAACTAACTTTTCTAACGGTAACCTGACATAACCGGTTTTAACCGGTTTTCCACCTTAACCGGTTTTAACCGGATACTTAACCGGTAAAAAACCGGTTTCCTCTCAAACTACAAACCGGTCTAACTGGTTCCGGTTATGGGTAACCGGTTTCGGTTATTTTGTAGCCGGTTTTCGTAATAACCGGTTTCGTTTTTGAAGTCGGGTTTGAAAAAAACCGGTTATACCCTTGCACCTATAAGCCTCTTAAAAATATATTTTTTCATCAATAAAAATGAAAACTACATTAATATCGGATTGCTAATAAAAAGAAGCATGCTAAAATTTTAAAAAGGTGACGGTTTTCTTACATTGTTCTTTTTGTTGTAATGACTATATTACTTTTAAATCATTGGTGTAAACGAGTCGAGTCGAGCTTACACCAAACTTGACTACTAAGATTGAGGTTGGGTCGTTGAAGTTTTAGTTAACTGAAATCTACCTGTAAAGGCTGTAAAACACTAAAAATCTTTCTTTTTCTTCTTCATGATATGGCATTTTGACTAGATTTATGTACCTATTTTTAAAATATAAATTTCAAAGAACGATCATAGCTTGAGAGTTAAGGTTTCTCTGTTGTTGAGGTGTGTGATATCGCATATTTTAGTCATATTATTATATGCGATATTTGTCTTTTTAAAGTTTAATTCATAATGGATTTTGGGAATTTCGGGCAATTTTGGTATTAAAATGTTATACAGGTATTAGCCGGAGTTCTGGAGCGGAAGTGACACAATTGAAGCTGAAAATGAAGAAAACAGGTCGATGTTGTATTCCCGTTATATTTTGAGACTAGAAACAATTGGTTACGAGAGATGAAGCAAAAACGAGCAGCAAAACAAGAAAACTGAAAAAATAGCGTGGGACTCCCGTCCCGCAGAGTTTTGGGCTGCAGCTGTTTGTCACGTTTAATGTAGCAGTTTTTTAGGTTTAATTATTATTATCATGATTGTAAGCAAGTTTTGGAGTATTGAAACCCTAGTTTGGATCACGAATTTTTGGAGCTATTTGGTATTTTTAGACTCATCAATTTCGCTGTTTAAGCATTCGGATCATTGGTACTTTAATACTTTTCATTAGTTCTTTTATTATAAAGATGTTTCATTCAATTCTATTGTGTTGCGTTTTTATTATTATGAGTAGCTAAATTTCTTAACGTTCACTTGGATGATGTGATCAATTATGTAGGTTATTGTTTAATTACGTATATGTGAACTGGATTTTATGTTTAATCGAAAAACCAATTCTAATCAGTTTTTGAATCTTGTTTAATCTTTTATATAAACTGTTAGTAATTCATCATAGGTATTCGAGAGGAACTTGTGACATTACAAAATAGTTTATGAAATAACTAATCGGTCAATAATTAGTTTAAAGATATTAGTATTCGAGAGGAACTAGTATTAAAGATTTAAACAATAAAAACGTGATTGTGGTTGTTAGTTAACTAGATTAAGAGAGATCGGTTTAGTTAATTAAGAAGCTATTCGAGAGGAAGATTTATAAGATTAAATCATAAAATCGGCTTAGGTACTTATTGCTTAGTTGTCAAACGTAGAAATTATACACGAGAGTGGTAACTATACATGAGACGATTAAAGTTTTAATGGGAAACGAGAGTTCAAGTTAAATACCTTTTAAGTAGTTCAACATTGTTAGTAATTAAGTGATAACCGTAGTAATTGTGATCAAGTCAAAGTGAATGTATTTTTCATCAATTGTTTACAAACAAAATCTTTTCAGCGATTCATCTGAATCAACAAGTTTATTAAATTTAAGTAGTTTCAGCACAGTGACAATTCGGTCACAACAAACCCACTTTTTGTTTTATTAATTATTAATTATATTTCAAACATCAGTCCCTGCGAACGAACCTGATTTACCTAAAACTATGCTATACTTGATTAGGTCCACTGCCTAAGATTGTGTAGTCGAGTCGTAAGTATTTCTTGTTTTTAAAATATACTCGATTTCGTACATCAGTGTGGACGTTGCATAAGTGGTCTTAGAACGTTCTTGAAACTGATTGTTCTCAACTTTCGGTTGTTAACACTCTCTAGCAAAATGTCCATTTCATTTGCAGTTGAAACAACGTACTTTAGACTTATCAAAGCCAGCCCAGCCTGTTCGAGGACTTCTTCCTGTTCAAGCTATAAACTTCTTGATTCTATGAGTAAGCATTGTTGTTTGCCATTTGTTAGGTCTCACTAAGATCTCAAACAATGGCAAATCAATCACAAATAAGTATTTAGATGTTAATTATTATTTATCGATTGATTACTCAGTTTCAGTAATTATTATAGCGGAATTATAATAAAGAAACAGTGAAAATAACACACAGTTATATTTCGTTTTTTAAGGTTTTTCTTTTACAACGTTCAAGCTCACTATTTATACTCAATAATGGTGAGCTTGATAAGGATAAATCTTAGGAAATCTTCTAAAGAGATAGAAGATCTTATCTAACTAGACTGCCTAAAATTACGCCTTAAGTCTCTTAATGAGTCTGAGTTAGTCAGACTCAGTCACTCAGACTCAAGTCAC
Organism: Senecio squalidus; assembly: GCA_910822075.1. Classification (NCBI taxonomy): domain Eukaryota; kingdom Viridiplantae; phylum Streptophyta; class Magnoliopsida; order Asterales; family Asteraceae; genus Senecio; species Senecio squalidus. The sequence goes on along the minus strand of CAJVGC010000592.1, from coordinate 39,970,793 downwards.
TCAGACTGAGTCACTCAGACTCAGTCACTCAGACTGAGACTTTGATTAACAGATTTATTAATCTTGGGTTAAATCATTGTTTTTCCCAACAATCTCCCCCTATCTGTTTCAATCAAAGTCTTTTACAAAAGATGCATCAAAATAAACACAAACATAAAATTTTAACAAAACATTGTTTGTGAACAAAATAAGCACCAGCCAGATCACTTCTTTTTCTTCAAGGTCCTCTTCCTCTTCTTCAATGATGTCTCAAATGGCAAGGGTTGATCTCTTTCATTCAGCCATTTCAGTCTCTCTGTCTTCCAAGCTAACAATCTTTCCATTTCAGTGTCAGACTTATGAAAATGCAGCTGATATTCCTTCTTGATTAGCTCCACCTTGTCAGGCAATGTTCCAATTTCTTCAATTCTTCTGAGATTGTTGAACAGCCAGCTGATCAGCTTCATTCTGAATGGAAGACATTGAGCAGACTCACATTCACTAAGTAATGCTATGCAATGATAGATTGAAGACATGTTGAGTCTGTCTTTATCTTGAAAACTTTCATCTCCCCCATAATCAACATAACAAAGACCAGCATGCTTCTCAGTTTCAATATAAGTCTTGTCTTGGAACACAACTTCTTTGGGAACAGGATGCATACTGCTTGTTTCCAGACCCAAAGATTTACCCCCAGTTCTCACTTTGTGCTTGGTACAGAAAGCTCTGTAATCTTCATCAGGCACCAGATTCAGCATGTGAGCTGCATTCATATTGAAGATAGCTTCTCTTTTTATAGCCATACTTTGAGCAGTGTCAGTTATGTTGTAGCTCAAAGTTGCTATTTCTTTCCATTCTTCCAATCCCATGGTGTGCATTCTTGACAATCCGACTCTGAAAGATCCACCTTTGTGTGTGCATGTGAGTAAGAGGTCAGTTCCACCATGACTATTACAGTCTAAGTGTTGAATCTTATGCTTAAGCTTTCTCATTGGGAAGTTTGTTTCAATGTAATTGACCCTGGCTTGTTCTCTGAGGACCAGTTTGGCCATTTGTGTGTCAGCTTCCACCCTCATCTGTTCTTCTTCAATGGCTAGTTCCTCCTCAGCTGCCATCTCAGCTTCAAGCTCTTCAGCAGCTTTTGATGATTGATCATATGGATTTATCTCAAACTTCTCTTTGTATAATCCCTTCACATATTCTTTGTATTGTTCCACAGTCATTCCAGCATTTTGAGCATACCTTTGAAGTTTGGCCAATTTTTCAGCTTCAACCTGTTTCTTTTTATCCTCAGTCTCAGGTTCAGTTTGTGTCTCCATTTTATCCTCTTCTTCAGTCTGTTCTGGGTCACTTGTATACCCAACTTTGCCTTTTCCTTTAAAATCTTCCATCTCAGCTTCATCACTTGAGATATCACTCCAATCAGTTTCATAGAATACTTCAGACTGACCAGTTTTAGTGTTAAACCTGGTAGTCTTATAGTACCTTTTCTCCCCCTCTTCTCTTTATCTCAGATTCATTTGTTGCAGCAGCTATTTTCTCCCCCTGAAACTGAGAACCCTCTGCAACAGCCTTGCCCTTCCTTATCATACTGACTTCAGATGTCAGTTTCAACACCATCTCCTTCAGATCCTTCAGCTCCTCTGCATTTTGTGTTCTCAAAGCATGAACCTCAGTCTGCATTGCCTTCAGTCTGTCATCAAACTGAGCTGATACGTCCATAAGGGCTTGTAATAGCACTGGGACAGTCAAGGCAACCTCAGACTGGGTTGAAGTAGTAGCAGTTGTTGGTGTAACTGGTGGCACAGCTTCACTCCCTCCCTGTGATTTAGGAGAATGATCATAAGCCATAGAATAAGAAGTCTGTACCTCACTCAGTTTGGAGAGTAAGGCATTGGCGACTAGTGAAAGAGAGTGTAAGAGATTTGGGGGTGGTACCTTATCGTGAACCAGCACAGAGCTGGTGAAAATAGCCGTTGGAACTGGATGTGAGACTGAGGGGGGTGGTCCCATACTGAGTACAGGGATGTCCAGGAGTGAGACATCTTCTTCAATGCTAGTCACAGGTGTCTGTGTGGTAGCAGCAACATGTGTCTCCAAGTTTACTACCTTAATGGGGCTTTGGGTAGTCAAAGCAGTCAGATCCAACTCATGCTCTAGCAGAGAGAGACTGGTCTGAACTGCAGCACTAGAGGGGAGTGTAGAACTCTCAGCCTCATGGAATAGTGAGTCCATTAATGCTTGATTTGCTGTGGGGCTAGATGTGAGAGCTTTATCAAATGAACTTGATGAGTCCACCAGTTGGGTCGCTTGTGTAGCCAGTACATCAAGATGTGGAGTGGACTGCGCAGACTGAGAGGGGATACTCTCAGACTGAGGTAGAGAAATAGGAATGTCCATACCTGGGTCAGCTTCATTAGGCCCAGCCCCACCCAGTTCCACCTCAGCATCCGCAGCAGGGATATTTCCCTCAGGCCCTTCGTCAATTCGTTCAGCTTGGACCTCTGAGTCTGAAGAGTCAGACTCAGTCAGTTCTTGATCTATGAAAGGATTTGCAATCCATTCAAGCATAACCGGTGTAAGCGCAGCTTCAGCCTCAGTGATATGTATATATGTAAAGATTTTGGGAGTCAGTTTGGGAAGATCACATGTATAAAAGGTTTGTTCAAGCTGATCATAATATTCTTTCCCCATAACTTCCTCAAAGCAAAGTGAAAGGACACGAATGAATGGGACATCATTCGGTCGTTTTGTTTTTAGGGCTAGGGAGAGAATCTCATCAAAATAGAGTTGTGAAAAGTAGATTCGTCTACCCGTTACCATAGCATGAAACAGATGAGTTTCAAACTCATTCATCTGATCCAGGCTGCCCGATTTACCCCCCAAGCACCGAGTGATCATGGAAAACAAGAATTTCCATTTGCCAGTAAAAAGATTGTACTTAATAACCCCTTGGGTTTCAGGCTGACCAATGAGAGGAAATGCTTCATCTCTAGCTTGTTGTTTGCTCCGTCTGGGCTGAAATCCACCTTCTCCAGCCTCAGCGAGAGTGGGGAGTAGCAAGGCAATACGAATAGTATCCTCTGTGATCGTGATTGTGTCTCGCCCATCATTGTAAGTGCCAGCTAGAGCCGTCCTGTCAGCATTGGCGGTGCAAGTGTACCACCATTCACAGAGCACCGGAGGACACATCGTGTTAGCACAAAAGAAAGCGCCATAAAGTGGGTGTGCCTTCATATATTGGATCAGTTGCTCGAATCCCCTGTTTTGACGATTGGCGGGAATTTCAGCAGTTGCCACTCGATTATTGTCCTTGATTTGAACCCTGTGTTGGAAATCTGCACCAGGAATCATTCTTGGAGTAACATGAAGAATCATATTAGCATTCGCCATTGAAGATAAAATCAATCAGAATATTAGTAAGAGAGAAAACAAAATTAGGTTAAAAATTTGAAATTCAGTTAGTTTTAAACTAAAGTAGCGAAAATCTGTAACTAAGTTAGGAAATTTACAATTTAGACCTCTAATTTGTATCATATTTTCACTATTGACCGTTGACTGTACATTGACTCAAAGTAAAAAAAATAAAAAATATATCAAATAATAAAGAGAAGATATGCAAAAGATATATAAAAAATATAAACAATTTGTTCCAAAAATACATTCATTCTGAGCACGAGGTCAGACTGAGATGTCTGAAGCTGACTAGTGAGTCAGACTGAAAATTCACAGGCTGACTGATAGGTCAGCCTGAGATGCAAATTTTTGACAGATTAAGGGTTTAGCATTCCTAGTTCTCCTAAGAGATAGAAAAACTTGTCCTCACTTAGAGGCTTAGTAAATATGTCTGCCAATTGATCATTTGTGGTCACAAACTCCAGTCTGACCTTTCCTTTCTCCACACAGTCTCGTATGAAGTGATGTCTGATTTCAATGTGTTTGGTCCTGGAGTGGAAAACTGGATTCTCAGTTATTTGAATGGCACTCTTGTTGTCACGCATGATAGGAGTGTTGTGAATCTGAATGTCAAGATCAGCCAATTGGTGTTGCATCCAAAGTAATTGTGCACAACAACTTCCTGCAGCCACATACTCAGCTTCAGCAGTGGAAGTTGCAACTGAGTTTTGTTTCTTACTTGACCAACTAACTAGCTTTCCTCCTAGAAGCTGACATCCTCCTGAGGTACTCTTCCTGTCAAGTTTGCAACCTGCATAATCTGCATCTGAGTAGCCGATTAGTTCAAAACCAGAATCTTTAGGGTACCATAAACCAAGATTTGGTGTACCCTTAAGATATCTAAAGATTCTTTTGACAGCTTTAAGATGAGATTCTTTGGGATCAGCTTGATAACGTGCACATAGACATGTAGAAAACATGATATCAGGTCTGCTGGCAGTTAAATAGAGTAATGAACCAATCATTCCTCTATAAGTGGCTTGACAGACTGACTTGCCAGATGAGTCTTTGTGCAATTTGTCAGAGATGCTCATTGGTGTTTTCATTTCTGAACTTGTTTCAAAACCAAATTTCTTGACTAAATCATGAACATATTTGCTTTGGTTTATGAAAATTCCATCTTCCTTTTGTTCTACTTGCAGACCCAGAAAGAAATTTAGTTCCCCCATCATACTCATTCTGTATTCACTACACATGAGTTTTGAAAACCAAGTACACAACTTATCATTAGTGGAACCAAATATGATGTCATCAACATATATTTGAACCAAAATGACATGACCATTTTCCCTTTTTATGAATAAAGTTTTATCAATTGAACCCCTTTTAAAATCATTTTTAATGAGAAATTCAGACAAGGTTTCATACCAAGCTCTGGGAGCTTGTTTGAGACCATATAAGGCTTTGTTTAACTTATAAACATGATCAGGAAAGTTTGGATCAACAAAACCTGGAGGTTGTTTCACATAGACTTCCTCCTGCAAATCTCCATTTAGAAAGGCACTCTTCACATCCATTTGATAAACCAAGAAATCTTTGAAGGCTGCATAAGCCAGAAACAGACGAATTGCTTCAATTCTAGCTACTGGAGCAAAGGTTTCATCATAGTCAATGCCTTCTTCTTGTTTGTAGCCTTGAGCCACCAGTCTGGCTTTATTTCTGATCACCACTCCATCTTGATCATACTTGTTTCGAAAGATCCACTTAAGTCCAATAATAGTCTTAAGCAGGGGACGTGGAACTTTGGTCTGTGACGATGATTCATCTCTGTCAGACTGAGTAGTATCATCAAAAGTGACATTTATGCTTTCTTCTACCACTTTTCTTCTTTCATTATAAACTCTGAATGCTTTAGCAATGCTAGAGTATCCAACAAACAGCCCTTCATCAGCGTTAGGAGACATTTTACACAACAAGTCCCTTTGATTGAGAATGTAACACTTACTTCCAAAAATATGAAAGTAATGAATAGAAGGCACCTTGTTGAGATATAATTCATATGCTGTTTTGCCATGCCTCTTCACAATGATTGATCTGTTCTGTGTGAAGCATGCAGTGTTCACAGCTTCAGCCCAGAATTTTATCTTCATGTTTCCATAACACAACATTGTTCTGGCAGCTTCAATTAGTGTTCTGTTCCTTCTTTCTGCTACTCCATTTTGTTGTGGTGTTCGAACTGAGGCAAAGTTTTTCACTATGCCTAATTGATCACAAAAATCAATTAAGACTGAGTTTTTGAACTCAGTTCCATGATCACTTCGCATTTGACGAACAAGAGTATTTTTCTGGCGCTGTTCTCTTTTGATCAGACTGATAATCTCCTCTGCAGCATCACTTTTGGCTCTTAAGAATATGACCCAAGTAAATCGAGTAAACTCATCAACGATGACCAGTGTGTACTTCTTTCCTCCTTTACTTTCAATTCCAATTGGTCCAAAAAGATCCATGTGTAGCATGAACAAAGGTTCATCAATGGAATGTAACATTTTGGATGGAAATTGAGACTTCGTTGCTTTCCAAGAACACAGGCTGAGCAGACTTTATCTTTGGTGTAGGTCAGTTCTGGCAAACCTCGTACCAACTTGCTTTTGGACAAAGCATTAATGTTCTTGAAGTTTAAATGAGATAACCTTCTATGCCATAGCCAATTCAATTCCTCCTTTGTTTCTGTAAACAGGCATGTCTCAGCTTCATCATTTGCTGTACTCGAATCCAGGCAGAACACATCTCTTTCTCTCTTGGCTAGCAGCAATGGTTTTCCCTTGGCACTATAGATTATCCCAGCTTGTTTCCTGAATCTGACTTCATGATCTTCATCAGTAATTTGACTCACACTCAGTAAATTATGTTGTAATCCTTCCACATATGCAACTCTCTTGAACGTGACAGCTCCAGCATGAATCTTTCCATATCCCCGAGTCATTGATACCCCATTGTCACCATATCTTACTTGAGGACCATTTTCTTCCTTATAGTCATGTAGGAAGGACTTCATTCCTGTCATGTGCCTTGATGCTCCACTATCTAGATACCATTTTGTAGAGTCCTGCACATGAAAATGGAAAAACAATTAGTTCCTTTTGGGTACCCACTTTAGAGTGGATCCATGAACTGAGACAGGTTTAGGTGCAGATTCAATCTTGCAGTCAGTTTTGGGACTGGTATAGTTCCATTTGTTGATTTCATTCATGCAATTAACAGAATAATGACCTATGACACCACAGTATTTACAAGGGGTATTTTTAAGACTGACTCTAGATGGGGCTGACTTATTTCGAGAAGATTGTACAGATGTAGTCTTTACTGGAGAAGTATTTCTTGAAGATGAATCTGATTTTGATGAGGCTGATCTGGATTTTAATGACCCTGACTGATGTGAAGCTGACCAATGTTTTGATGAAACTGACTTCTGAAAATAAGAGTTCTTAGGTCTAGACCTAGTCAGTAGTTTACAAAACACCGCTTCATGCCCTTTTTCACCACAGTTATAGCAATTTCTCTTAGGAGGGGATTTGGGCCTGACTTGATTAGGTGATTTATCCCTGACTAAATTTTTTACAATGTTGGTCAGTTCCAGTAATTGATTTCCTAAGTTATCAATTGTTTTTTATTCAGGACTTTTGTTGTGGCCTCTGGAACTGACTGGAGCCTGACCCTTTGGTTTGCTCATAACTTTGGGAGAAACTTTGTTCAAGGATTTAGAATTCTGCATATCAGTCTCAGATAAAGTAACACATTCAGATTTAGAGGAAGATGAAGGCAAAAGATCATTTTTATTCAAAACTTGAGAAATTACAGGTTTAACAAATGCATTTGACATCATTATTTTATCCCCTTTCAAGTAAGTGAAAGTATTTGGAAGAATTTCTGGTTTAAAAATGATTTTTTCTCTTTCAGCCTTTTCAGCTTCTTCTTCTTCCTCTTCTGTCATGTATTTCTTCAAACTGAACCCTTCACCCAACACTGCTTGCACTTGTTTGGGTACCTGTCTGCTCAAACAATCTTCATTTTTTAAAGATGAAATACACCATGATTTACAAATTCTTTTATAGTGCTCAGTTTCTTCTCTAAATTTGTGATTTTCTTTTGCAAGATCATTATAAGCTTCAGTCTGAGCATTTAAAAGTACTTTGTAACTTTCTAATTCCATGATTTTATCATCTTTAATTTTTAAATTGTTTTCAAGATCTTTGAGTTTTTGTTTGAGTTCAGTTTGTTCTTCAAAAGTGGTGGTCAAGTCAATATAAATGTACTCAAACATTTGAAGTTTTTGTTCATTTGTATAAGAATTGAAATTATGTACCTTGTAAAGTTTTGATTTGTTCCAGTCTGAGTTGCAGCTCATTCTTTCTGCTTCCTTTAGATCCTTCTCGAACTGAGAAGCAGATTTCTCAGCTTCAGTTACTTCCTCCACTAATGCCATCAGACATTTGTCCTCTACTTCCTCTTCATCAAATGACAGTTCCTCATCTAACCATTCTTCAGCAAAGAATGCTTTCTGCTCAGCTTGAGGTTTTTGAGGATTTGAACTGTAGCCTTTCTTATACTTAAGATACTTGTTTCGGTATCTTTGGGCTCTTTCAGCAACTTCATCCATGTGCTCAGTCTGAGCATTCTTTACTTTACAGTCAGCAGCCATGTGACCATATTCATTGCATTTGAAGCATTTTACCTTCTTCAGATCAAATGGTTTCTTTCCTTTGTAACCTGTTTTCTGTTCAAGCTTCATGGTCAACAGGGCAAGCTGAGTTTTCAGTTTCTTAACTTCTGACTCATCATCAGACTCTGAGTCTGAGTGTGACTCAGACTCAGATGAGTCAGCTTTAGAATAAATTTCTTTATTCCTCTTGCTAGTTGCAACTAATGCAGCTTCTGGATCCCTTGCAGTTCGCCTATTGTTGATCTTCTTCCTTTCTTGAGATTCCTCAAAGTTCAACAATAAGCCAAATAGTCCTGGCAGCTTGTAGGTGGACAGTTTCTCACTCACTACAAGAGATGTAATAACAGATTCAAATTTGTTAGGTAAAATGTCAACAAATTTCTTACAGATTTCATCATCTTCTTTTGTCACTCCCAGAGCTGACATATCATTTAACATGATTTGAAATCTTGTGTGAACATCAGCCAAAGTCTCCTTTTCTTTCATGTAAAAGTTTTCATAATTTCTTATGAGACTGTTTAGTCGTTGTTCTTTCACCACTGGGACACCTTCATATGACACAATTAATGTATCCCAGAGTTCTTTAGCAGTTTTGCAGCCAGCAATTTTTGAAAATATTTGTTCAGATACTACATTTCCTAAAATGCTTCTGGCTTTGGGATCAAGATTGTACAACAGCTTGTCTTGATCTGTCCATTGTGCTTTGGTGGTTTGAACCCATCTGGCACGTTGGACAACTCTATCACTGATGTGTAAAATCTAGTCTTATTTTAAACCTACTTTTTTCACGTAATTACACACTTCTAGGCAGTGGACCTATCCGTATATAATATAGTTTTAAGCAAGTAAAGGTTCGTTCGCAGGGACTAATTTGTTTTAATATTCCGAATAAATAATACTGAGTATTTTTGGGGGGTTTTATCGTAACAAAAGATTGCAAGTAATTAAGAAAAAGTGATTAATTAAAATCGAGCGAAAGATTTATGGATTAAATCAAATAAAGAGAGATTACACTTGTTTGACACTTCACCTATTTTCCGTTAATTTTACGAGATCGATTGTTGTTTCAACTTCTAAGATATAATAAAAGTCCTTCCGAATCTTTTACTAACTTTAATTATTGCTACTTACACCGTTCCTTCCGAATACAGTTAATAAATATTAATAATCAAGCAATAAGTATCAAGCCTGTTTTTAGTGATTTAACCTTATAGAGTTTCCTTCCGAATAACTCCTCTAATTATCAAGTCCTTCCGAATCTTAATACTTAGACCTACTCACTTAAATTTAATTACCTAAGTTGTTATTACTAAGTCCTTCCGAATCTTAATAATTTTAAATCGATTATAGACCGACCGATTACTTCATAAAACTTATCTAACCTATCTAGATTCCTTCCGAATACCTAGAATGTTGATTAAACAAATTAAATATAAACAACTACGATAACATATTAAAATTTAAGCAAATAAGGATCGACGATTAAACACAAAAACATAAAACAATCGAAAACGTTAAATAAACATCAAATAGGATCCGTTGTTCAAACAAGCATAAAAAGAAATTAGCCACTCATAATTATGTTCAAAATAAAACTAATAATAAGAGAAAACATGCTGGAAAAATAAAGTTTAAAAAGGAAACAAGAAACAAACTAAAAACCGAAACGTGTCGTGACCGACGTTGAACGAAAACGAAAACTCCTAGCTTGAAATCTTGCTTCTAAACTCGAACTCCAGCTCTAGACTTAATTAATGATGATTGAATGATTGAAAAATCTGGATGAATTTGTCTTGTATTTATAGGCAAAAATCGTGAAGAAAACGTATTCGACTCGTATTACAATTCCTTGTAATTATCCATTTTATTATTTCCCGTTTGTAATTATCTAAAAATAACTGCGTCTGAATTTCCCGCGGGACGGGCGTCCCCCTCATTGTGACGGGCGTCCCCCGCATTTTTTCCATATTCTAATTTTTGCAAAATGTAGCTCTCTCTTTCTTCTTTATTCTCCAATTTGAATCACCTAAATCGGATATCGTATGAAGAAGTTATGATCAAAACGGTGGAGGTGCTACTGCAACGTTCTCTTCGTCAGAAATCACTATTTTTTGTCTTTTAAGCTCATTTCTTCATCTTTTTCCACTTCCCGATCATGTAAACCTGTAAAATAGATAAAAACACTTTTCCACACGATTAGATGTAAAAACCTATCCTATCCATCATGTTTACTATGACATGTGACACAATATCGCATATAAATAGTTATATAAATATGCGATATCAAATCCCCCCAAACTTGCCTTTTTGCTTGCCCTCAAGCAAAAACTGTTTTAAAAGTAATTTATCAAAGCCAAAAAATAACATAACCAAACACCTCACGATTTTTATGGAAGTGAAATCACACAATCTCTCAAACTAATCTAAAAGGGTGTGTAACGTATTCTGTAGAATCGCTCAATTGCTCAGTCATGGTGCATATTCTATCATAGGCTTGATAAAGTATCAAATCTCCACCACTAGAGTCTAGGTACAACTAAACGGGGACTTTTATTCGGGTTGTAATATACAGGTAAAGGCATGTGAATAAATATATACTGGAGTGTAAACGGGTTAAATAAAATAATACAAAAAACTTAGATTAAATCCGAACTAACTAAAATCTCTAACGTACGGGATTGCTTACTTCCTTCAACTTGTACTTTTTCTTCTTTTTCTCCTTTCCTCGAATATGTATCGTAAAATAATACATGACTCATAATACACTATTTCGCTTAAATTCTACAACTAATTTTTTTTTTCGCTTTTCTGTTTTTCCGATTTTTTTCTTTTTCACTCTTTTTTTTTTTTTTTCTTTTTTCTTGCTTCTCTTTTCAGCCTAGTACATGTCTTACAAAATAATCTTTTCTCGTGGTAAGTTCACATGCTCAAAAGGCTAGTAATCAACTATATATATCTCTTTTGTTTTACTATTTCTCCAAATACAAATAAATACAAGGCAATAATAATCGATATTTTTTTTTTCCATGCCTTAATAAACTTCACTTAATGTAATAATAATTGCAATCAAAAGTCTAAGTTCGGACTTAATCTAAAAGGAAACGAAATTAAGGCGAGTGTACAAAGTAATATAGTAGTGTTTAGAAACGAAACGGTTTAGGCGCAAAGTGGTTTAACTAGAGTTTCTAACACTAAAAGTAAGTGTTACAAGGGTTAGGCGGAAAATATATAAAAAGAAACGAAAAATGGCTAATCAAATGGGTTAATCCTAATTTGCCCCTATCATTGTACCAAATCACACTAAGTTACCCTAATGCAATTGCTCATATGTGGTCTCGAAATGTATAACAATGTCAAGTTCTAAAGTCATCAACCATCGGCACACTCAAAGAAACGAAAAAGTAGCATTAAAAATAAATGCTTTCAATAGGCTCAAAAGTCTCACTATTTTCTCGAGTAGGGTATCAAATGCGTCTGGTTATGCTTAAAGTTTAAGGTATTACCGACTAGACACGTTATATTTTTTTATATTTTTCAATTTTTCAATTTTTTTAATTTTCTAGTTTTTTTCTGACTCAAAAATATACAAAAATAACACAATTCAACATGATGGAAACTAAGCTAAGGGTCGAAAAATAAAATGTAAAATTTCCCGATGACCCCCCCAAACTTAAGTAACACATTGTCCCTAATGTGTTTACGACTCAAAACTAAGGGAAATTGCTACAAAAATAAAATCTAAAAAGAAAAAATAATACAAAATAAGAAAAGAAGAAATTAGAACCCGGTCGTAGATATCGAAAAATTTTCGGTGAAAAGATATGCCGAACTGAATGCTAGTCCCAAAACCGGTTGTTGAACTTACTTCAAATCTATAAAAAAACTAAAAGAGAAAAACTAAAAACAAATATTAAAATCATAAAAGAAAAATAAAATAAAAATAAAAATTCCAAATTACGACGGAATAAAAATAATAAAAATAGTCTACTATTTTTAAAATCTAATAGAGGAATATGGTAAACAATAACTTTACAAAAAATTACAAAAAATCTCTGACTTTTTTTTTGTTATTTTTTCTGTTTTTCAATTTTTTTTGGTTTTTTTTTTATGTTGGTTTTCTTGGTACCTAAAAACTGAAACTGAAAAAGAAAATGTTAAAAATACCGAATACTAAAGAAGAAATAAAAATAAAAGAAAATGGAAAAATTTAACTACGAAAAAGGGAAAATAAAACCCGGGTTGCCTCCCGAGAAGCGCTTGTTTTTCGACCGAGTCCTTAGCTTGACTCGATATGCCTCCACTTACGACTAATGTAAAGGTCGAGATTTTTCTCGTCTTTCTTTCCCACGTGTTTTCCAAAAAGTAATGATTCTTCCTCCGACTCATGTCCAAAATGATCTCCAAGTGGTAATGCTTCCTTTCCAACATCAAGCATCTTATTTCGCTTTACCCAAGCGTCATGCCACTCTCGAGCCTCAGAAAATAGTAACCCGTCATCCCTTCGTTTTAAGAACTCGCACACGTTATCACATTTGCTCACATTAAATTCCTTCGTCTTAAACTCGCTCCGCGATGTGTCATTTCCGATATCCTCAAATTCCTGCAAAATATTTTCCTTTCCCTGACAAGTTAAAGAAAATGAATCAAAAGGGTCGTGATATGTACCTTGACAATTTTCCCCCAAACTTGAGTTAGATTTCTCGAGCACTTCCTTAAATGGAATTCTTTCCTCCAAAAACGTTGCACCCGGATTGTTCATTAAATACTCGAGCTCAAGTAAGTCTAAATCCGGGTCGGATTTTTCAAATATCATGCTCGTAGAATTCTTCTCAAATTCCTCCAGCTCCATTTTCAAGATGGGATCAAAATCCTCGAGCTCCTGATCTTCCTCCTCTTTAACTTGTTGAAACATTTTCATGTCATGAACTTGAACCGGTGGACTAGTAGCTGATTCGGATGTGGCTATATATATTTGAACTACCGGGTCCTCCCATTCTTCCTCGTCCGACTCAAAATCACTATCAAAATCGGAAACGGGTTCCGAGATAACACTGCGTCGCAGTGAGTGTGACAGCGGCGCAGTGGGTTCAGGTTCAGCTTCTTCTTTGTTTTCAGTTTCTTCATCCCAATACTCATATCCCCACCGTGTTGAAATTGCATTTACTTGTTCCTCTTGTTGACCCCTTGCTCTTTCTTCCAACTCCTCCAACTGCCATTCTAACCGTTGTTTTCTGACATCAAAATCCTGACGATCAAGTTCAAGTCGAAGATTTAGCAATTCAAATTGGTTAAGAACCCCATCATTTATCTGTTTTTGCATTTCAACAAAGGATTTAAACAAGTCTTTCAACTCTTTCTCTTCTTCTTCCTTCGGTTGATTTTCCTCATACCAAAATTCCCGTTCGTAAGATTGATTGTTCCCCCGTCCTCTATCATATCTATAACTATATCCAAAATCACATATTGGGTCTTGGTAATTCCCCTTATCCGAATATCCATAATAGTTGTTATATCTCCTGTACATCGTCTAATATCTACAACCTGTAAATCACAACTAAACAAAAACCAAAACGTGAAAAGCACCTTATAACAATTAAAGTAACTTTCAAGTAAATAAATACTCAAAAGGATCGTATCACAAATTCGAAACAAAAACTAAAAATCAGTCCCCGGCAGCGGCGCCAAAAACTTGATGTGTAAAATCTAGTCTTATTTTAAACCTACTTTTTTCACGTAATTACACACTTCTAGGCAGTGGACCTATCCGTATATAATATAGTTTTAAGCAAGTAAAGGTTCGTTCGCAGGGACTAATTTGTTTTAATATTCCGAATAAATAATACTGAGTATTTTTGGGGGGTTTTATCGTAACAAAAGATTGCAAGTAATTAAGAAAAAGTGATTAATTAAAATCGAGCGAAAGATTTATGGATTAAATCAAATAAAGAGAGATTACACTTGTTTGACACTTCACCTATTTTCCGTTAATTTACGAGATCGATTGTTGTTTCAACTTCTAAGATATAATAAAAGTCCTTCCGAATCTTTTACTAACTTTAATTATTGCTACTTACACCGTTCCTTCCGAATACAGTTAATAAATATTAATAATCAAGCAATAAGTATCAAGCCTGTTTTTAGTGATTTAACCTTATAGAGTTTCCTTCCGAATAACTCCTCTAATTATCAAGTCCTTCCGAATCTTAATACTTAGACCTACTCACTTAAATTTAATTACCTAAGTTGTTATTACTAAGTCCTTCCGAATCTTAATAATTTTAAATCGATTATAGACCGACCGATTACTTCATAAAACTTATCTAACCTATCTAGATTCCTTCCGAATACCTAGAATGTTGATTAAACAAATTAAATATAAACAACTACGATAACATATTAAAATTTAAGCAAATAAGGATCGACGATTAAACACAAAAACATAAAACAATCGAAAACGTTAAATAAACATCAAATAGGATCCGTTGTTCAAACAAGCATAAAAAGAAATTAGCCACTCATAATTATGTTCAAAATAAAACTAATAATAAGAGAAAACATGCTGGAAAAATAAAGTTTAAAAAGGAAACAAGAAACAAACTAAAAACCGAAACGTGTCGTGACCGACGTTGAACGAAAACGAAAACTCCTAGCTTGAAATCTTGCTTCTAAACTCGAACTCCAGCTCTAGACTTAATTAATGATGATTGAATGATTGAAAAATCTGGATGAATTTGTCTTGTATTTATAGGCAAAAATCGTGAAGAAAACGTATTCGACTCGTATTACAATTCCTTGTAATTATCCATTTTATTATTTCCCGTTTGTAATTATCTAAAAATAACTGCGTCTGAATTTCCCGCGGGACGGGCGTCCCCCTCATTGTGACGGGCGTCCCCCGCATTTTTTCCATATTCTAATTTTTGCAAAATGTAGCTCTCTCTTTCTTCTTTATTCTCCAATTTGAATCACCTAAATCGGATATCGTATGAAGAAGTTATGATCAAAACGGTGGAGGTGCTACTGCAACGTTCTCTTCGTCAGAAATCACTATTTTTTGTCTTTTAAGCTCATTTCTTCATCTTTTTCCACTTCCCGATCATGTAAACCTGTAAAATAGATAAAAACACTTTTCCACACGATTAGATGTAAAAACCTATCCTATCCATCATGTTTACTATGACATGTGACACAATATCGCATATAAATAGTTATATAAATATGCGATATCAATCACCTTCTTTGACTTCATCAATGATCTTTCCTGGAATTATGGGTCCTTCAGTTATGATTCTTATCATTTCTTCATGAATTCCTGACAAATGCCACTCAGCTTTAAGCTTCCAATGGGCAAAGTTATGACCATTGAAGACAGGAATTCCTTTTCCAGCCATTGCAGTTATATTTGAAGATGATGACATTGTTTTGAGATTCTAAGTATTGATCGTTTAAAATTTATAAATTTATTAAAATGTAAATCTTATTTGCTCTGATACCAATTGTTAGGTCTCACTAAGATCTCAAACAATGGCAAATCAATCACAAATAAGTATTTAGATGTTAATTATTATTTATCGATTGATTACTCAGTTTCAGTAATTATTATAGCGGAATTATAATAAAGAAACAGTGAAAATAACACACAGTTATATTTCGTTTTTTAAGGTTTTTCTTTTACAACGTTCAAGCTCACTATTTATACACAATAATGGTGAGCTTGATAAGGATAAATCTTAGGAAATCTTCTAAAGAGATAGAAGATCTTATCTAACTAGACTGCCTAAAATTACGCCTTAAGTCTCTTAATGAGTCTGAGTTAGTCAGACTCAGTCACTCAGACTCAAGTCACTCAGACTGAGTCACTCAGACTCAGTCACTCAGACTGAGACTTTGATTAACAGATTTATTAATCTTGGGTTAAATCATTGTTTTTCCCAACACCATTGTATGTCCATTTCCTCCATATCATCTTGGTCAACCTGTCCAAATTCTTCATCCCATATTTCTGGATCAACAATTTTTCCTTGAACATGGTTTCCATAGACAACCATGAAGCAAGAAAGGATTCCAAAGATTCTTGAGCTGATTTCACACTCATAGGCATGTTGCAATGAGTATGTGTGGAGTGAGTTGATTTTGAGTCTTCATATAGTTTTCCAGTTGAAGGAAAATCAGTGTTTCCTATAGAAGATTGCTCTTTGTCAGAGTAGAAAGTAGTGACATCATTGTTCAGTGTGCTTTACTCTAGAATTTTTCCATAATAGAGTGCTGGATTTTGTAGGTATTCTGGTGCTGCCTCAACATTTGAGTTGGTTAATTGGTAACCTCTCAATTTTTCAATTATCTTCTCCAATGTCAACTGATCTTCAGTTTCGTCCTCTTCCTCCTCAATTTCACCTTTCATCAGATTGACATAAACTTCCCATCGTTTTGGCAAAGATTCAAGAGATCTCTCCCTTTTCTCGTCTTCTACATCTATTGCATGGTTTTCCAATTCAGATAGAAGGGGATATAATCTATTAATCGTATCCTCTAGTGATTCTGTTGCAGTAGCTTTGAACATAGCAAACTGTCGTTTAAACATATTTCCCTTATTTTTCTTCTGTTTAGCAGTACCATCATACTTTTTCTCGATTGCTTTCCACAGTGCATAGGTGAGATGCAACATCTCAGTGGGAAAGGACATCTTCAAACTTGTCCATGCTCTATTTTCAGAATCAAACACCTTCCTATGTTCAGCTGACAAGGTGTTGATTCGACTTTTCCGAACTTCTCCTTCTATTGTTACATTGGATGTACGTATTCAGATTGAATACATAACCACACTTGGACATCGTTATATCTACATAAGGATTCAAACTTATCAACCCAATCATAATAGGTTGAGGCATTTAGCAGCTTGGAATGACTGTTTAACGATTTTGATTCCATTTTAATTAAAAGATCCACGAACTTATTTGAATGAACACTTATATGAACAAGTAAACGAACAATAAAGTTCGTCGAACTTGAATATAAAAGCACAAACGAACTAATCGGTCAACGAACTTCAAAAGTCAACGAGATTTAAAGAACGAACACAATGATGTTCGTCGAACTTGGAGTTTAACAATCCACACGAATTCACGAACTAAAGTCACGAACTTTAAACCACGAACAACATACATGAACTTGATTAAGTTTAATCCACGAACTGGGCAGTCAACGAACTATAAAATCCACGAGCTTGATTTATTTTAATCCACAAACTTTAAAATCCACGAACTTTAAAGTCCACGAATTTAATATAAAACCCTAAATTTGTTCACGAACTAGGCCGCCGAATACTCCAATAATAAACTTAACGAACAACAAACCCTAAGCAGCCGCAACAGTCGAAAACCCTAAAATCGAATTTTTGTTGTTGCTTTGCCGTAAAACCAATCCAGATTCACAGTTAATCACAAAAGTGTAGATCTAACCTTGAATCAAATTCTCAATAAAGAGCAAACGAATTGTTTGCTCTGATGTCAATTGTAGGTCTCAGATAACTGATCAACAAGGTCAAATCAATTGATTATGATGCGAAATCTCGATAATCAATTGATCATTTTGCTATTATAATTCGATGATCGTTTTGCTATTATAAATGTTGGAACCTTTGTACCTCTGATATTACTGATACTGTTTACACCTCGGGTTTCCACCTGAGCGGGGTGTGACACAAAAAACCCTTCTCAACACATGGAAGACTCGGATACACTAAGGAGATTTACTTATCACTCATCATGCATGAACGGGCATAAACATGAAGATATGCATGGTAATGCATGATACGAGCTTACCGGTTAATCACATTGAGTTCTGAAGAAGTTATACTCATCCAAAGATAGTCTCGAGAAGCCCCTAGTTCAACATAACTATTGGGATATCTTAGCAATGCTAGAAGAAGCCAATTAATTCATTCAAACCTCACTCAAAACCCATGCACCTTCCATAAACAAAAGCCCTAGTTTTGGTACTCTCGAAACCCTAATTTCACAAAAATCATACCAAACTTATCCATTGCCCTACACTATCCTGAACCACTTCATATTAGCCTAAAAGAACCCATCTAAACTGATTTACATCCACTATAACCCATCTTTTCCGATAAACCCATATGTAAACACACTAACATGTGCCTACTATGATCATATTAGGAAAACTTTTGTTTGAAATATATTATCGAGTTAAAGTCATAAAATAACAAACTTGTCAAACTTTATACCCGCAATTTATTTTCTATCCAAATGGCACATGAACTTACTAGTTTTGGAACTTGAAAACACTAAAAGGTAGGTAAATTAAACGAATTTGTAAAACCTTGATTCATGCAACCCACAAGTATAAGTTTGGTTATATTTCATGCCAAGCATGTGGAGCTTTTACGTGACGACTATAAATAGTAATTAGTCTCTAACAAATTATATGTGGGTTTCTTAATTAGAATTTGATATGAAGAGCTATTTTGTGCCTTCTCTTATATTCATTCTCTTGCTACTGAGTTGTATTCCTAAAGGTAACTATTAAACATATTATGTGTCTACTTTTTGATTAGTTATATGTATCTTGATCATTTAACAACAGTTAGTCTCCACAACTTAATAAGAATGTCAAAACTAAAAAGGGGGTCGTAAACACTTTTTAAGGCATGTTTATTTTATAAACCTCGATAACTTTACACCGTTTTTCATAACTGTAACCTTAATAATATGTAAATCTATACAAGTGTTTGTTATAATCGGATATGTAAGCAAGATGACAATCGGTGACACACATCTAGCTGCGTGCTAGTACTTTCTACAAGAACTTTAATTAGTCCACTAGCGTATGAGACGAGTCTTGGGGATGGTCATGTGTTTTCGTTACTTACTCTCGAAATTTGTCCGAAGGCCGCACTGCAGCTCAGTAGCAACCCACTGCGTCGTAGTAGGCACCAACTGTGGGACAAATTTTCGACGTTCGATTTTTCTCGTTGTTTAGTACTTGTACGATAGCAACTTAGGCACGAATTTGACTCGTTAGAAGGAATAACTTTGTAATATTAATAACGTTAATCTTATTCCATAATCGCAGGCATAAACACCCTAACTAATATTAAGAGAGTACTTAACTAAAAGGCATCAGATCTTAACATACTCTCGTTCCGAAGAACAGAGTTTAAATCCACAAATAATCAAATATCCCGACAAACATATAACAAAGTGTGATAAAACACAAGGCAATCATAAGGGGTCAAAATAATATATTGTTAACACGGCAAATGACAAACCGGAATAATAATGAAAATCACGGTTGTCACAAAGAAGTCTAAATATATATCATTTAATAATAGGTGTAGCATTTATTTGACTTAATAATGCTTGTAACATTTATTTGACTTTATGTGTAGGTAAAACAATGGAAATCAAAGGGAAAAAGAAAGCAAAATGTAGAAAGATTTTTGGCGACAATAATGAAGATATAGAGCAATGTTGTTGTAAAAAGCTTGGAACATGTTATGATGACGACTGGAAATGTGGACCGAGGTGTATGAAAGAAGTACTGACATTGCCAAATATATTTATGGAAAAGGGTAAACTTCTTTAAAATCTCATTTCTCTTATTGCTTCGGGTCTCAGATAGAACTCGCTTTAACGCGCGGATATCTTCTCGTTTGACAGTGATGTGTATTATCTAATAATATGTGTAACGTTGATTTGACTTTCTATATAGGTAAATACTCTGGGATAAAAGAAGTAAGTCAAGATATATGTAGATATAAAGGTGCGGAGCAATGCTGTTGCAGCCCTCAACTATGTTTCAATGACCAGTTGATATGTAACAGAAAGTGTAAATGGTTATAAACCATACAATAAAAAAAATAATTCTTATTATGATATATTATTAGTAAATGTTGTAATATCAAATACTGCATGAACTCACATCTTAAATAAAGTTACTTTCAATTTAAAAATGTTATGTACTTCAATTTAAATGCATCTGATCTAATTGACTAGAAACTAACTCGTTAACCCGTTTATTAAACGGGTTCGCATGTCAATCCAAGTTAGGGTTAAACTTTCTTACCCAATACCCCAATAGAGGTTTGGCAAACCGGTAACTTCTAAAACAAACCAACCTTACCTGCCAATATAATAACCCGATTTTTTTTACAATATTTCACTTAATACAACTTTGATAAACGTTTTTCTGTAAAATTACGGCTTTTGAAATTCCCTTTTATAAAATCACATATAATTTATAATAATATCACAACTTGTAATTCTCTAGGTGTCTAGTTTATGTTTTTTATGGGTTTTGAATTTATTCTTTTTCGTAGAAAAATCACTAATACAATCAAAGGTGATTTTTGCTAAAATGACATGATTTTACTGTTATAACATATTTACATGTGCGTGCACGTAGATAGGTGTCTCCGAAACAACCCAATCTCGGAGGAGAGATGGAAGTCACTTATATGATAACATACATAGCATAACCATTTAAAAGAAACCTTAATTTAAACATTTGAAAATTTTCTGTACTCAAACAAGATGAAACTGCCATACAAGAATCTTACTACGAAAACTTTCATTAGTAACACTAAGATATGATAAATGTAACCGAGACAAATCTAGGAGTCTTCCTTATCTATGGTTTGATCTTGCACTCTTTGTCCCTTAAACCCCTTCGTTACCTGCGCATGGAAATAAAAATGATGCTGGGCAAAACTCTCCGTGCACGAATAAAGAAAACATAAGAAAATGTACTATGAACGAATATATAACTGAACAAAAAGAGTTAACAGAGAACGAAAATAAATAACTATAATAAACCCATGCTAATGCAAAAGTGGATCATAACAGATCATAACTAATATAGGGATACGATGGGGTATGATATGACAATCCGAGCTCAATAACAAACAATGGGTACCTGCACCTGAAGATCCAAAATAACTATGGTTAACCAATACGCCTCCAAAAATCCCTTATCACACCACAATGAAGAGACGTCGTACACCAATCACACCGCTACGGAAGTGTCACACCATTGGTGTCACAATGACCCCCAATAGAGTTGATAGCTCGTTAAAAGCTCGCATACCCAAAATAGAAATCACGATAATATCAGTAAGACACACAATGAAGCTATACCAATAAGTTTGTCACAATGATGCAATAACAATGAGTCCAAATCAATGAGATGTCAAGGAAACAATAAGAAGAATTATTGTTACAATAAGCGAACGTAGTACAATACAATATTATCTAGGATTTGTATAATAAATGAATATTTTCAATCATTCGATCGATTTGAAACAAACGATATAACTAAACAATATAATCAACAAGGTAAAGGTCATGGATAAAGGATAGATCTCCGTACCTCAAACGATGACGATGACTAATCGAAAACCCAAACTTACTTCACTATTAAACAATCTGTCTCGAAATAATGTGTTGTTTTCTTCCTCTAAGGATTCAGCCACCACCCACCGAGATTTAGATAAAACAAATAAACTAAGAGTCTCTAACTTTGTTCATATGCGGGTTGATAGTTTAAAGGGTGTTCAGGAATTAATCTTATTGATGAGCAGGCTTAATTTGTTACGTATATATAAAAACCATATCGTTTCTCACATTCAGTAACTATATTAATAGTCATGATTATCACTATAATTATAATTGAACTTATTTAGAGGTCTAAAAAAAGCGAACATTAGTTCTTCTGATTCAAGTATATCTATCCTATCGCGATGGCATTTACATGATTTGTGACAACCGTATATTTTAAAGTACCTTTTCGTTGTGCCTTTTGTCGTTTATTTTCTTGATTTTTGTTTTGACCCTATTATTATTTGTTATTTCGTTTATCACGCGTTATTTATGTAGTCGTGTTTTATATTATTGTTTTTTCCCTTCATGACGGAAACATTTTAGTACCTAAGTGCTTAGTAGATATAAGTATGCTCGTAAGATAAGTTAGGGTGATCTATGCCTTTAACGAGGTTAACTTTAAATTCATTATAAACTCAGTCTTTTTAACGAACAGTTAACTGGCAAAGGATTGCGACGTTGTCGTGGTCTGGACAGGAAAAAGTAAAACATCTTTTTCCACTTTTCTTCAGATTCCACAACTTCAACCACGTGAATTTGACCTGGATTTTCCCTATTATGGGTTATTTGATCCAGATTTAGATCTCACTAACCCTTCCCGTCATCTCTCATGCCAATTTTGTAACTTTACATCTTCACCACCTTTTTCCTTTTCATTTCTACCATTTCACAAAATCAAAACCTCTCTCATTTCCTCTCCATTTCCATAAAATTAAAAGACCACAAACACATAATTGAGTGAGTCTTACATTCAAAGAAGATTCATCACTATATTCTGCATCTTCACTTAAATTCCTTCCACTTGGTAAACATTTTCCAACATAAATCCCATCTTTTTATCTCTTCTTCTTCTTCTTTGTTTATGTTAGGGATTCTAACATAAACCTTGTGTATTTTTGCAAGGATTCACCTTTCATTTCCACCTTCCATTTTCGGGTTTGTATCTTGCCATGATGGGAACTTTTCCATCTTGAGTTTTGGTGAGTAAAATACATCTCAACCATCTACTCTATTTCTTAAGCTATTTTCATTATAAAGCTCATATACTAATAATGGTGTTTTTGTGTTTGGAGTTTGAATCCTTACCACCACCATCTTTGGAGCTTACTTTCGGGTTTTGATTTCGAGATTTTTTCGACGATTTTGGTCGATTTTGCGGTGGTCTTCGGTACCCCTTTATTTATTGCCTTAATCTCCTTTCGTTTTCTTAATATTCACTAAATTTCGTCTAAATAACTTATATAGAATAGATGAACATGTTTAAAATGGTAGAAAACATAAGTATTTAACGTATTATACATAATATTTATATATATTAAGTTATTGGTAATTTATAACCTAAAAAGGGTATAATATAAACTTTATAAAACGAGTAATTATAAGTGAAATATGTATTATTAGTAAAATTTCCACCTAAAGTTGTTTATTTTGGACTCATGGACATTTTAGACAATTTTGAGACTAATTGGACTAAAATATACATATTATGTTATTTAAACTCTTATTAGTATTATCATTTAATTAAAAACTTACTTATATAATATACCAATAAACTTATATAAATATTTATACATAATATGTATTCTGCACATATTAATAGTAAGTCTTAATATAAAACGTTAATAATATATAAAAACGTGAAACATAATCAGAAGACATTCTTTCAAACAAACGCGCCATAATTTAGTAAAAAATTCCTTTCCATCCAAAAACAACAAATTAATGAGAAAACCAAACAATAAATCTAAGTTTAAAATCATAAAAAGCCATTCCAGTTTCATTGTTTACCCATACTTTGTTTTTAAATAAATAACATTTTAAGATTCAAAGTAACTTTGGTTATGATACTGAGTTCGTGCGAGAATTGAGATTATAACATCAAGCTAGTAATTATATATTATCAAGATACAATTATTATTTTATTTTTATTTATTAATTCCAACACTGTGCATCACATTCTTTTCTGTCATCGACACACCATGAAATTGGAATACAACACCATCCCTGTTTTCCTTCATTAGTTTGACCCGGTTTACATTTTACTACTTTCCTTTCCCTTTTGATCCCGGTTGTTTCACCTATACAGAAAGTCACGTAAATTTTACAACTCGATAGCAAGAGAAAGAACATAAGAGTAATAGCGGAAATAGTATAAAAGGGAAAGACGAAGGATAGAGACAAATAAGAGAAATGAGATTCTTAAGTAGTTAACCGTTTTCTGTAAGTTTATCTTCCGTTTGTCACTTTGATCCCGCTCGTGTTAGCTATACATAGACTTAAAATACTTTTTGTAATTCCTTTATATAAGGGGAATTTGGAATTATTTTGTGTTCACTATCTTTTGTCAATTTTATCTGATAAAATAAAACAGGTTCACATATATTTCGCATATGTAACAACAACACATCACTACAACTCAAGATTCGTCTCACAAGCTAGTTATGACTAAAGTCAATGAAGAAAGTACTAGCACGAAGCTAGATGTGTGTCTAACCGATTGCGATCTTGGTTACGTATTCAATATGATAAAACATATAACATAACATATATAGATTAATTAAAAAGCACAGACGAATTATGCATGATAGTTTACCTTTATCCATACAACTGAGTAGCAAGAGAATGAAAATCAGAGTAGGCACAAAATAGCTCTTCATAAATAATTTTAATTAAGAGACACATATAAATTTGTTTAAGTAATTAGTATTTATAGTCATTAACGAAAAATGAAATAGGTAAAATTTCAACATGTTTGGCATGAATATAAACAAACTTGTACATCTAGGATGCATGAATCGAGATTTCATGTACCATTTCGACAAAAAACAAAACAAAGCTTACGGGTTTATTGTTATTTTATGACTTAAACTCTATAACATAATTCAAACAAAATTTATTTTTCTAGTATGAACCTTGGCGCATGTTCGTTTATTTACATAAATGTAATATTTTTTTCTCTTGAAAATTAATACAAAATTAATTAAATAATTATCAAAAATCACTTATTCAATTTAATAATTAAATTATTCGGATAGTTCATCTCTTAATGTTAAAATTTCACTTTCAGTCTTTCAAACGTTTCTTTTGCATATATCGTCATTATTATGGAAACTATGTACTCGGTTCGTCTCATGACAATAACTAGTTTTGAATGATTATGTTAAAACCATGCATGTGCGGGTGTTCGTTTGGATAAATCGGTTTGATCCGATCCAATTAGATGAATATGACTGGATTTCGGTTCTTAAAATATGAATCTAAACCATCCAAACATGCTTAAAATCCGAATCGAACCGAACCAAAACACTATTCGGTTGGACCAGTTTTTAAAATTCGGTTTTCTATTGATATCTAAATGTATATCCCAATAAATTCAACGACAATTATGTGCAAATGTCTCGAACGAAATGTTTGTAAAATAGAAAGAAAAGTTGAGAATCCTTGTCAAATGTCACTAATTCATTAATACATAATAGAGATACTAATCTTATAGGTATGAAAAAATTATTGTTGTACAAACTAATAAATATTGATGTAAAATAGATTTTTATTCGGTTTCTTTGGACAATTCGGTTTTTTTATATGAACCAATAACCAATCTAAAATCCAAAATACTTATTTAGTTTTGATCAAATTCGATCCAAATATTCGAAAAACCAAACCATATAATCCAATCCAAATTGTCCAAATAAATAATTCAATTTTATTCAAATAATGAACACCACTTCCATGTGCCATACACATGGGGTTATATCGGTTTTCTATTCATTCCCTTTAACTTTTATTAACAGAAGTCAAAACTAAAAAAAAGATCTAAGAATAAAATGTCCCAACCACCCATAGTCCCATGTCAATTCCGCCACTAGACTATAACCCTAACAATGAGCCACTGAATAATGAAACGAGCTAATAAGCAAATCTAATACCTAATCAAACGAACTAGTTAAAAAAATCTATTTCCTAATCTTGTTTCAATTAATTCCCATGGCGAATGAAAATGCTAGAGGAATTAACCAAGCATTCAGATTACAGAAAGTCGAAAGGTAGTTGCAAATGTTAAGATTTGTGCGAAAAAAAGATTAAAAGTAACTTAGGTTACGAAACTGACTTCATGGAAGAACTGAGATTACAACATTAAGCAAGTAATTATATATTATCAAGAGACAATTATTATTTTCCTCTTATTTACTAATGCCCACACTTTGCATCACATTCCTTTTGGTCTTCAACACACCATGCAATTTGAATACAACACCATCCTTGTTTTCCATCATTAGTTTCACCCGTTTTACATTTTACTTTCTTTGCCACTTTGATCCCGGTTGTTTTACCTATACAAAAAGTCACGTAAATGTTATAGTCATTACTATATGATACACATTTTAATTTGTTTATGTTCATTGTCATTTGTCAAAATATGTAGTTAAATGAAATAGGTTTGAACATATTTTGAGTACGTAACGACCACACCTTACTAGCCCCCGAACTTATACGATAGTGAGTTGGGACTAGAGTTGATATGCAAAGTACCTACAAGAAAGTAAATGTGTGTGTCTACCCAATTCACATTATGCTTACGTATTCAGTTATGACATACATATACAACATAGATCAGGGCCGGAAAATGAATTTGGGTGGCCCGGTGCGGTAGTCAAATAAGAGACCCATAAAAGTGAAGAAAATAAAACAAACGCGATAAAATAAATGAGCATCGTCCGAATTTTCATAATTACCAGTCATTTTTAAGAAATTTATTGAACAAAATTAAGAATTGATTAACTTTTAGGCCTTATTTAACTAATATACAATTTCATATCAAAGTTTTATACTAAGACAAGTAAAAATCGGAGACCCTAAAAATACGGTGACCCTGTGCGATCCATGTTGCACATGTCCATATGACATGACATACTGACATAGATATGTATATACAAAATACCATGTTACTCAATAATAAGCACATAAACACAAACAAACACAAACATGTAAGACTATCGAAGCGTTAAAGTAAACATGTCTTCACAAGTTTTGCAACCCTTTCTAGTTTTAACATTCTTATTAAGTTGGGGAGACTAATTTGTTGTTGGATGATCTATGCATGAACAAATTTAATTGAGAAGCACACCTATAATTTGTTAAGTAACTCTATAGCAAGAGAATGAACATAAGAGTAATAACTGAAATAGTATACAAGGGAAAGACGAAAGACAGAGACAAATAAAAGAATTGAGATTCTTAAGTAGTTAACCATTTTCTATAAGTTTATCTTCCTTTGTCACTTTGATCCCACTTGTGTTAGCTCTACATAGACGAACATAAATTTTCTTTTGTAATTCCTTTATATAAAGGGGAATTTGGATTTATTTTGTGTTCACTATATTTTGTCAATATATTTTTCTAATAAAATAAAATAAAATAGACTGATTTTCAGATTTGGGGATCTGGATAGAAGGCAAGTGAAACTGTGGAATGATTGATGAACACGACCACCGCTTGTCACCACTAACACCGTAGACCACCGGTCGCTGACAACACCACCAACCAACTGACGTCCCCACAAACTTACGGATGACACCAAAACTCGAATTAGACATCACTAAACCCCCAAAACTTTGAATCGGACATCAATTTATGGTTTCTTATTTGATTTTATTCATATGTTAAAAATTAGGGAAATTGAGGTTGTTGATTTCTGATTACTAATTTAGTAAGTGGTGAATGAAATTAGGTTTGTAACAATTTCATGATGAATTGATTTATGATATAAATAGAATTGTCCTATCATGAAATTTGTATAAAAAGGATAGAAGTGTGTTCTTGGTGGGAAGAGAATAAAAAGGATAAAAGTGTGTTCTTGGTGGGGAGAGAACTGATGTTCCGGTGTTTGTTGACCAAAGATTTTATTATAATAATTTATTTCCTTTACATAATGACATGACAAATCCATATTATCAGGTAACAATTCAAACAAGAAAATAACCGACAACTTGGAGAAAAAGTAAAAGTATACATGCAATAGACATATATATAAGATTAATAGATACAATAGAAGATTTAAAAATTGGATGTATAGAATAGTTTTTGATATAAATTCAATATATTTCAAAACAATTAACCCAATTATATATTATCAAGTGACAATTATTATTTTACTTTTATTTATTAATTCCAACACTCTGCATCACATTCTTTTTTGTCATCAACACACCATGAAATTGGAATACAACACCATTCCTGTTTTCCATCATTACTTTGACGCGGTTTACATTTTACTATTTTCCTTTCCCTTTTGATCCCGGTTGTTTCACCTATACAGAAACTCACGTAAATTTTACAACTCGATAGCAAGAGAATGAACATAAGAGTAATAGCGGAAATAGTATAAAAGGGAAAGACGAAGGATAGAGACAAATAAGAGAAATGAGATTCTTAAGTAGTTAACCGTTTTCTGTAAGTTTATCTTCCGTTTGTCACTTTGATCCCATTCGTGTTAGCTATACGTAGACTTATAATATTTTTTGTAATTCCTTTATATAAGGGGAATTTGGAATTATTTTGTGTACACTATCTTTTGTCAATTTTATCTGATATAATAAAACAGGTTCACACATATTTCGTATAAGTAACGAACAACACATGACTACAACTCAAGATTCGTCCCATACGCTAGTTAGGACTAGAGTCAATGTAGAAAGTACTAGCACAAAGCTAGATGTGTGTCTAACCGATTGCGATCTTGGTTACCTATTCAATATGATAAAACATATAACATAACATATATAGATGTGCATATTGAAAAAAACATGATACTCAAAATTATGCATGGTAGTTTACCTTTATAACATACAAGTGAGTAGCAAGAGAATGAAAATGAGAGTAGGCACAAAATAGCTCTTCATATAAAATTTTAATTAAGAGACACTTATAATTTGTTTAAGTAATTAGTATTTATAGTCATTAACGAAAAATGAAATAGGTAAAATTTCAACATGTTTGGCATGAATATAAACAAACTTATACATCTAGGATGCATGAATCGAGATTTCATGTACCATTTGGACAAGTTTATTGTTATTTTATGACTTAAACTCTATAACATAATTCAAACAAAAATTATTTTTCTAGTGTGATCTTAGGCGCATGTCGTTTGTTTACATAAATCTAGTATTTTTTCCTCTTGGAAATTAATTAAATAATTATCAAAAGTACACTTATTTAATTTATAAAGTAATTCATTTTTAGTTTATAAAATTTTAAAAATGTATATATCGTTTTTGCAAGAAACCTAGTATCATCTATGACATTAACTGTTTATTTAAAAAATTTAAATTTGTTGATTGTATAAAGCGTCACTCCCAAATATGATATCTACATAAAGTTTTTTCTCATAAACAATACACGTATTTTCAAAATCTTAGGAACAAAAGTTACAATTTAAATAAATGTCACGAAATATCAATACAAGAAAAAAAGATCTTTAGTGACGATTCAAATTTGGTCACTAATATTATTAGTGACCAAATATTTGGTGACTTAGTGACCATTTTCTTTCAATTGCCTCCATATCTTTAATGCAAACACCACCGCCGCTAACTCCAAATCTCGTACCGGGTATTTCTTTTCATTTTCTTTCAATTGTCTCGAAGCATAAGCAATAACAATTCCATGTTGCATTAAAACACATCCTAAACCGGTATATGAAGCATCACTATAAACTACTAAATCTTTCGTTCCATCCGGTAATACTAACACCGGTGCTTCACTTAGTTTCTTCTTTAAAATCTGGAAGACTTCTTCTTGTTTTTCTTTCCATTCAAACTTCTTATTCTTTCTGGTTAACTCGGTTAAGCTCGAGGCTATCTTAGAAAAGTCTTGAATAAATCTTCGATAATACCCCGCAAGACCAAGAAAACTACGGATTTCCTTCGCATTTTTCGGAGAATTCCAATTGACAATTGCTTCAATTTTCGCCGGATATACTTTTATACCTTCTGCATTTACTACGTGACCCAAAAATTGAACTTCTTCTAACCAAAATTCACATTTAGAAAATTTTGCATATAATCTTTCTCGTCTAAGAATCTCCAACAATTGTCGTAGATGATCTGCATGTTCTTCTTTACTCTTTGAATATATCAAAATATCATCAATAAAGACTATAATTGATTTATCTAACATCGTTCTACAAACTCTATTCATCAAATCCATAAAAGCAGCGGGGGCATTTGTTAAACCGAAAGGCATAACCAAAAATTCATAATGACCATACCTCGTGCGAAAAGCTGTTTTTGGTACATCTTCTTCCTTTACCTTCAACTGATGGTAACCCGACCTTAAATCTATCTTTGAAAAGAATTTCGCTCCTTGTAACTGATCAAACAAATCATCTATCCTCGGTAACGGGTATTTATTCTTGACTGTTAATTTATTAAGTTCTCGATGATCTATACACATACGCATACTACCATCTTTCTTTTTCACAAATAAAATCGGTGCACCCCACGGAGAAGAACTAGGACGGATAAAACCCTTGTCTAACAATTCTTGTAACTGACTCATTAATTCTTTCATTTCGGCCGGAGCTAATCTATATGGAGCTTTTGCTACAGGTGCAGCACCGGGAATCAATTCTATTCTAAACTCTACTTCTCTTTCTGGCGGCAAGCCCGGAAGATCTTCGGGAAATACATCTACATATTCATTCACTACATCTACTTCTTTTAATTCTCTCTTATTTTTCTCTTTATCTACCACATACGCAAGGTATGCTTGACAACCTCGGGACATATATCTTCTTGCTTTCATTACCGAACAAACCGAAATTTCACCACTCTTTTTCTCCCCATAAATAATGGTTTCTTTTCCTTCTAAATCGGTAACTTTAATAATTTTAATCTTACATAATATAATAGCATTATTCTTCTCTAACCAATCCATACCAACTATAACATCAAACTCTCCCATGACCATTGGAATCAAATCTATCGTAAATTTTGTTGATTCTATCTCTAATTGATTATCATGATAAACATCTGACACAAGAACAATTCGATTATCCGCCACTTCTACTTCTAAAGGATGTTCTAGCTTACTAAGGGGCTTAGAAAACTTCTCACAAAAATTACTTGACACAAAAGATCTATTTGCTCCCGAATCAAACAACACATAAGCAGGTTGAGAGTTTACAATGAAAATACCTGAAACGACATCAGTCGATTCTTTTGCTTCTACGGTTGTGATTTGAAAGGCACGACCACGACCTTTATTATCTTCAGCCTTCTTTCCACTACCTCCTCATTCAAGAAGCAAAGGAGCTTTCGGTCCTACCAACAACTTCTGATTCTGCGGCAATTTTGGGCATTCACTTTTAATATGCCCCGGGTCCTTACAATAGTAGCAAATACTTATTGGATTAGGACATTCACTACTAATATGACCCGACTTCCCACACGTATAGCAACCCATTTGACCGAATTTGCATTCTCCCGAATGATTCTTACCACACTTTCTACAACCATAATCTCTTCTTGATGACTCTTTCTTTTCAAATCTTCTTCCCGAACTTCTACCCTTTTGTTCATATCGTTGCTTTTTATACGGTTCTTGCACATACTCCACCTTGCGTTTCTTATTCTCTTCTTCAGTTCTATTCAAAAGATCTAACTCTCTCCTTCTTGCCGCTTCAACCATATCCTCAAAAGTCTTAGGATTATTAGTGGAAACGTGTTCTCTGATGTCGGGACTCAAACAACATAAATAACGATCCATCTTCATCCGTTCACTTACAACATATTCTGGACAAAACCCCGCTCTATCAAGAAATTCATTAGTAATCTCATTCACGGTTTTACTTCCTTGTTGTAATGATAAAAATTCCCGAGTAATTTTATTCACTGCCGAAGGTGGACAGTAGTACTCCATAAATCTCTTCTTAAAGTCTCCCCACGTCATCTTCACAATCCCCTCAGCCGGGAATAACCTCACTATAGACTCCCACCAACCTTTAGCTTGATTTCGAAGTAGGTTTGATGCATAAATCACCTTATCTCTATCCGCACACTTACAAGTTAGGAATGCACCTTCTACCTCCATAACCCACCGCATACTCACAATGGGATCAATCTCTCCAAGAAAGAGTGGTGGATTGCAGCTTGCGAAATCTTTATACGTACACCCCTTCTTATAACTTTATGTGGGTTCTTCTTGATGATCAAAATGATCACCCTCACTTCCTGAATCTTCTTTCTCTTTCTGCTTCAATTCTTTCTCCGCGAGCACGCGGTCTATCTTCTCATCAATAATCTCTACTACATCATCTCTCACCCGTTTAATAATAAACGGTATTGCTTTCTCAAAGGCTTGGCTAATCTCCTTAGCCACAATCGTTTGCATATCTACTTCCTTGTAACCATCATCATGATGGCTACCTTCTTCTTCCATTTTCTACAAACTGAAATTAAATTCAGTTAATAATGACATATAAAACTATAATCTATACACAATTATAGTTTATACGTCATACATATATACTTTCTAACTTTCTTTGTCCCTTGTCCTTAACATGCTTCAATCATATTGGATACACATAATATGTCCAAAATTAGCGTTGGCCAGACGTTAATTTTAAGCATATTAACTCTTGTACATCCAATACCATCAACGCATAATTAAGACTAAGGCAAATAACTCTTTCTCTACAATTAATCTTTCTTACTCTTATCTCTTCCGCAAGGCAAGCTTCTTCCCCCCTTACAAAGCCTCAGCTTGGGTTTAAGTATCAACCGAGATACTCAACTCACACAAGCCAAGGCTCTCATACCAACTTGTAACACTAGTATTTTAAACACACCAATTTATTTTTTTTATTTTTTTTTAAAACATTCTACAATATATACATAACTTAACCAAAATGGGAGTTATCGTTTACTTATACTAAAATATCATTTAACATGTTTAGAGCGGAAGCTCGTTACAAAAGATTTATCTTCATATCTAGGTCCCCATCCATCCTTCCTATGCTTGCCTTGCAAATACGAGATCCTTTTTACCTACAAACATAACAATCAATAATATACATTAGCATTAAGCTAGTGAGTATACTTAATAACATAGTGACACATCTCCAAGACTATTTAAAGTCTTACTACATACCCTCGCGGTATATAATTATAACTAACTCTACTCTTTCCCGACTAATGAAAGTCGATTCTACTTCTCCTTGACACATAAATGTCTTCTCCATTCTTCTCTATCATCATGATAAGTTAATATATCATTTCTCTACTTAAACTACCTTAAAATACACTAAAAACTGATCTAGGGGTCGAATGCTACGCATTCGGACCCATAGGCGACGCATTCAACATGACATAACACCACATCAGCCACTGAGCTCCGAATGCCTCGCATTCAACCCACAGGCGACGCATTCGGGGCATTTTCTGGCTGATTTTCGTTTTTCAAACGTTTCCTGCACTTACATGTTAGTTTGCGCCACTTTAAATCCTTATTTCCGCTAACAACACTAACTATAACTTGGAACAACTTACCTAGCAATCTTTAATACATTAATACAAATTTTAAACACCAAAACCATATGAAAATGAGTCTAGTATACTCACCTTGATGTCGAATTACTTTCACTATCTTTACGTTGCCTTCCCTTTGCCTTTATCTTTCAAATCTGAATTACAAGGTCAAAATACTAAAACTTCAATACTCATAACCACATAACTAACAACTTTATCATACATTCTCTTCTAACAAACTTAACATTACTTGGTTAAATCGTTTTCTACTCATCATGTCACTTTTGAGGTCTTTGACCCATTAACATTTACATATACATGAAAGCATTTCAATTACTATCCAATATATATATATATATATATATATATATATATATATATATCAACAATACATAAAAATGGTCATTTCTTTCTCTTTAACCAATTTCTACCCATTTGCCACCCCTTGGGTCAATTGACCCGTTTAGCAACTCCAAATGGAGAAATCATAATATCATACTCTATCTCCTTCATATAACTTAAACATACAATTCTAACATTAAATTAACATACAAAATGCTCAAATTAACATACAAAATGCTCAAATTAACAATTCTCAAGATTACCCCCAAATTATAAAAACCTAATTTTACCAATTAAACATTTCTACTCTTCAATTAAACATCCAAATAATGCTATAACACATAGCACAAACTCAAATTCATCAAGAAATACCAAAAATATATATAAATTTACCTTCTCCACTCCAAGGTCAAATTAGCTAAATTCCTTTATCTTCAAGTCTTAATTCCTTATATACTTCACCAATTTAACACTAATTTTAAGGAAATTGAAATCTCTCTTAGCTTAAATCACTTACACACATTCAAAACACATACAAAAACATCAGAATTTGACACCTAGCTATCTTACTCATACCAATTTTCGGATTTACACTTTTAGTCCCTCAACTTCTCAAATCTTTCTAACTTACAACAATTATTAGAATTATTAACTAATTAAGTCCTTTCTAACTAAAATCAACTATCTTTCTTACAATTCTAGTCCTTCACTTATATAACTTCTCAAATAATATAAATATAACACATTTATATTATAAACAATTAAATACTTACGAAATATTTAAATTTCCGAAAACCGGGATGTTACACTTGTATATCACGAAACTACAAGAAAGTGGTTAGTACATATAAATAATTTTTTTTTTAGAAGGGATACACTGAAAACCATTAATTCATAACTTTTTTGTGGCTCAAGGCCTGAAATAAAAAAATATGACCCCTTAATTATTTTTATAACTCAAATTACCGAACAAGAAATTATTAGATGATAAATCTAAATAATTATTAGTGGGTTTAAAGGGTTGGATTTGAAATTATTAGATATCACCGCTTTGTATTGTTACTTATACCATATTATAGTCAAAGAGCTATTGTATCAAATAAATATAGATATCTTACCACTAGAATACACTTAATGGAGGAAATGGTTGAACGAGAAACAATTATAGCAACTCTTTTTATGCCTCAAATTGCCAAACTTGAAATTGTTACCGCAAAATTCATATTATAACACGAACGACCAAATAAGAGAGTGTTATACTTAATATATAGCCGGAAATAACGAATAACAAACTATCAAAACTCATTGTCATATCAATAATTCTTTTCCATTCCGAAAGGTTGAGCCGGAAATCTTTACCCCATAATTTGTTTTGGCCCTAAAGACCGACCCATAAACCATTACTCTCACGACATAAATCAGAAGACGAATCAAAAACTACAAAAAAGCATTACCACACTATACCTTTTCGTCGCCGCTGCATTGCACAGATTTTATACTGTTATTTAATTACGAAAGTTTTATCCGATATATTTGCAATTCTCTATATTATTTATATATTTCATCATGGATAACAATAATATGGTGTTTGAGTTATCATATTACGGGTCGGATTCATATAACTCTATTACTTTATTCATTAGTATACATTTCACCCCAACTAATTCTCTCTCTCTCTCTCTCTCTCTCTCTCTCACAATGAGAGGAAACGATTTGATAAATTCAAGATTACCAGACGAGTTAATCTTGGAAATCTTTCGAAACCTGGATTCAAAATCAAGCCGAGACTCATGTTCTCTGGTCTGTCGCCGTTGGCTGAGCCTTGAACGCTTCAGTCGAGACACGATTCGAATCGGGGCTTCAGGTAGCCCTGATGCACTTGTGGATCTACTCGCTCGTCGCTTTCCGAATGTAACTAATGTTTATATCGATGAGCGTTTATCTGTTTCTCTCCCTCTCGATTTCGTAAGTTTTTTTTTTCTTTTTGGGGATTAAATTAGGGTTAGTAAAGTTAATGGCTTTGTTGTTTAATTGAGATTTACCTGTATCGGGTTTAAAGTTTCGTAGCGTAATTCCGAGTTAAGGATGTAGATCATACCAGTAGATCATTTTTCGTATTCCGTAAAGAAGATAGTTTAGTTAGGGGTAATGAAGGGTAATGTAAGTTGGAAACTTTGCATTTCTAGGGATGGATTGACATTTGATTTAATCGACAAAGTGTGTATCTTTATCAAAGACGTGACGTTATACGTTTTTTTTTGTTTATTAGATTACTAAAGTTGTTGACTTTATTGTTTAACCGGTTTATAAATCTGTGTAAATTGAGATTTAGCTGAATTAAGGTTGTAGATCATACCAGTATGTGTTTTATGAGGTTGGAAGATAAGTAGGGGAATATTTTACGTGATTCGTAGAAGAAAGGTTGAAATTTTATGGTAGGAATGAGGGTTTTTGAATAAGTAGTTTAATTAGCGGTAATGAAGCATAAAGTAAGTTGGATACTTTACATTTCTAGGGATTGACTGACATTAATTTAATCGACAAAATTCATCTCTTCCGACAATCTGATATATTCAAACTGGTTGTAGAAGTGTAGAACAATACAATCACCAAAAAGACCAGAATATCCTTAATGAAGAGTATGATTGCTTAGGTTAAATCGTAAATGAATTAAATTGTTAATATTCTAGTAAAAAGTTTACAGCTTTACGTCATTTTCATACATTTGTAGCATTATCTTAGACCAAGGTAACGTTATAAAGAAACTTTTTTGTTTTTTTCTGTAATCGCTATCTCACATACTTAAGCTCACATATCAGGACCGAAAGTTACATCATACAGCCTGAACATTGAGTTGCTTAACATAGTCGATGCATTCTGTATGTGAAATTTAATGATTTCTACAGATTACATCTTATCTCTTATCATCTTAACTTATCTATTTCCCCTCTTGAGCTTCATCTGTATAAGGTTTAAGCTGGGCATGTTCAGCCTGAATAAGTATGACGATCATCCAATATTTCTTCCATGAAATTTTAAGTAACCGATGCTAATTGTTTACTCGCTTTTCATGTTTGAAAAGAGAAAGAAGCCAGCAGTTTTGGTGGGCCGGAGAGTTTGTGAACAAGTAATTGTATGAGTAGTTATGCTTAATAAAATCTTGACTTATACCGACCCGGAGGCCGAGTAAAAAGTAGGGTTTAAGCAAATTAAGATAGACAATCCAGTAGATGCTATCTAACTATGATTTTGAGAAGAGTTAAAGCATGGTCTATGGGGAATTTCGTCGATAGAAACCCTTGAATACTCTACAACTCTAATTTAGTAGATTTTTGAAATGGTTTGATAAAAAGAAAGTGAGTATTTCCCTAATATTTTCCTAACCTAACTGATAAAACTGAGAATAAAATTAAATGACAAGGTAATAGACGTCTTTATAACCAAAGAGATATCCGGAATGCTATTCTATATGATACTTATTTCAACTGCTATTTGTTATTCACAATTAAAAAAAATAACGAATTATGTTACTCCCTTTGCCTCTGGAGAGTCTAGAATACTTTTTTGTACCAGCGTACATCTATTAGGTATTATAGATTCATTTTCATAAGTTACCCTTCGGCTCTAAAGGATGTATGATTAGCGATAAACATTGCTCAAAACGTTTTCTATATGTTCCTTTGGGATTAGTTATTTGATTATAATACTTAATGAGGTTCCTATTCAAATTGAATCTGGTCATCACGTAGTTTATCACCAATGGATGTAGGGGAGAAGGCGAAATGCTAGTCACTCTGCTCTTTCGTGGCTCAGGCTTCACTTTGTTTCTGAGAAAAGTGATGCCGGATCCAGTGAATCAGATTCATATTGTATATCAGATGCTGGTTTGACTGCTGTTGCTGACGGATTTAGTAATCTTGAGAAATTGAGCCTAATATGGTGCTCCAATGCAACAAGTGCAGGCCTCACATCTGTAGCTGAAAAATGCAGATTCTTGAAATCTTTGGATTTACAGGTAAATATCTCAGATGATGTTTTATGTTTGATGAAATTTAAAATCTTATTTAACTTTATTTTTTTGGTTTTCGTGTTTAAAGGGTTGCTATGTAGGAGATCAAGGTCTAGTGGCTATCGGCAAGTGTTGCAGGCAACTTGAGATACTAAATTTACGGTTTTGTGAAGGTTTAACGGACACTGGTTTGGTTGAGTTAGCCCTTGGATGTGGCAAGACTTTGAAATGGCTCGGTGTTGCTGCATGTGCTAAAATAACTGACGTGTCGTTAGAAGCTGTAGGGTCTTATTGTAGTTCCCTCGAGACATTGTCATTAGATTCTGAATTTGTGCACAACAAAGGGGTGCTTGCAGTTGCAAAAGGGTGTTATCTTCTGAAAAACCTGAGTCTACAATGCATTAATGTTACTGATGAGGCTTTGACTGCTGTCGGTGTCTTTTGTTTGTCACTGGAGTCGTTAGCGCTATATAGTTTCCAGAGATTTACCGATAAGTTAGTTTCTTTATCTTTATATCCTCCTCTTCTTTCAATCTGTTTGACCTGTTCGACCCATTTGTGCCGTTTCCTTTTAGCTCGTTTTATTAGTTCGACTTGTTGTAGTTACTTATAATCTTATTTGGCATAACAGGAGTCTTTGTGCGATTGGGAAGGGATGTAAAAAGTTAAAGAGTCTAATGCTTAGTGATTGCTATTTCCTAAGTGACAAGGGATTAGAAGCAGTTGCAGCAGGTTGCTCTGAACTTGCTCATCTTGAGGTTAACGGGTGCCACAATATTGGTACATATGGACTTGAAAGTATCGGAAGATCTTGCGTGTAGGTTTCCTTATATCAGTTTTTAAAACTTCTGTTAACAAAGCTAATTTGATAAATTCATTTGCAGGCGGCTAACCGAGTTAGCTTTACTATACTGTCAAAAAGTAGGCGATCAAGCCCTATCTGAGGTCGGTAAAGGTTGCAAGTATTTAGAAGCTCTTCACTTAGTGGATTGCTCAATCATCGGGGATGATGCCATATATAGTATAGCTACAGGTTGTAGGAGCTTAAAAAGACTTCATATACGCAGATGTTACGAGGTACTCTACTCTCTATTTTTCCCATTATATCATTTTACGATATAGAATTTAATCTATGTTTCTTGCATGTCTGTATTCATAGGTTGGAAGCAAGGGAATTATAGCTGTTGGTAACAACTGTAAATACCTTACAGATCTTAGCATACGGTTTTGTGACAGGTATAAACCTTCCCGATATGTTGTCTTTAATCTTTATCGATTGAATTTACTTTCTCGACTATATTTAAGTTTACCATATGTTATCAGGGTGGGGGATGAGGCTCTGGTTGCTATTGGCCAAGGCTGTCCCTATTTACGTCATTTAAATGTCAGTGGTTGCCACCAAATTGGTGATAATGGAATAATAGCGATTGCTAGAGGGTGCCCTCAACTAAGTTATTTGGATGTCAGCGTTCTTCAGGTGACATTCGTAATTACTTTTATACCTTATACCCTTTCTGTGTACTAAACTTAAACTCATGACGAATTATTATGTGTGGACAGAATTTGCGTGACATGGCTTTGGCAGAAGTAGGTGAAGGATGCCCTTTACTAAAGGATATAGTACTATCACATTGTCGTCAAATAACAGATGTTGGTCTAGCCCATCTTGTTAGATCATGCATACTGCTCGAATCCTGCCACATGGTATATTGCCCTGGGATTACAACAGCCGGGGTCGCTACAGTAATTTCCACCTGCACTAATATTAAAAAGGTTTTGATCGAAAAGGCCAAAGTTAGCGAGAGGACTCAAAGGCGTGCAGGATCCGTCATTTCATACCTCTGTGTTGACCTTTAGGTTGACGAGGTACTTATGTTTTCACTTTGTGTTTTAGAGTTGTATCTTGTTTGTTTGTTTTCGTTATTACTTTTCATCAGACTTTTGCGTTTTAGAAAGTAATAGAGAAACCCATGGAGAATCTTCGACATTAGAGGTTTATTTGTGTTGTAATAAGGCGATGGTTGTATTTCTTTGTATGTGATTTGAGTTTGGTGTAATATAACATTATTTTCTTGACTCATATGCTATGTTTGTAAGTCACTTTTCTAAAGAACGGGTTGAGTACTGTGTCAAACATGTACTCTGGTTCTTCTTGAGTTGTTGAAATGGGTTGTCCTTTTTTAGATAACTCGTTTGTTGATATAGATACGAATGCTACAATTGTTGTCGTATTAAAAGCCATAATCCTCGATTTAAGCATGGTTTGATGTAAAAAAAGGAATTGCATCAACTATACCAACATTTGGTTTTTGTAATCTTTAAATTTACCAGCGGAGTTTATAGGTTTGACATAAGAATTGGACGGGTTGCGTAACGTGTCAAGCCGGGTATCCGGCCAAATGGTATGATGATGATTTGTTTTTTAGGATGAATCGACATTTCATGTTTACTTACTTAACCACTCCATGTCAACACACTAGATTAGAAGCGTAATCTGACTTTCACAACGAGACGCCCACTTGAATGTCTAATAACATGTCGGAAAAATTAATCGCCTTATATCTAAACACAATTCTACTTTGTTGAATCTTTTTGATACACTCTTGATACCAAATTTGTTCTAACACGTTTATCAAGCTTTTTTTTTTTACTTTTGAAAAAAAGTTGTAATTTATATGTTAAATATTTTAAAAATTGCTATTTTATTTTTTAATATTATCAATAATAATTTCAAGCTTTTAAAAATGAACTTTTATATAAAAATATGTTCTACTTTACTAAATAGAAAATAATTCATCATGGAAAAGAAAATTCGAAAATTTTAAAAGTTAATTACAAAAACTATGTAGGTTAGACATCTCGTCTCAATCTTTCAAAAGTGTAGAAATCGTCCCTATGAGAAATCTTTGGTTTAACTTCAGTCCCTCCTCGAACGTAAAATGACTTAACTACTCTCGTTCAAGGTTGTAAAAATGTCATTAATCCACCGATTAATCGATGATTAAACTCTAATCCTTACTTTATCGATGAGATTTTCATTAAATCATCAATTAATACCTCGGTCAACTAATCGGTAAAAATCAGTACAATTCGGTCATAATCGGTTTAGAGTAACTTGTAATCGAAAGAAGTGTGAAAATATGGAAGCCAACGAGATTGACATAATACCATAGCTAGGGGTGTTAATCGGGTCGGGTCTAATCGGATTTTTCAAAACTCAAAACATGACCTGCAACCCGACCCTAATAAGATTTGGGTACTCGGGTTCGGGTTTATTCGAGTCGGGTCTATTCAGGTTCGGGTTGGATGAAAATAAAATGTATAATAAACTTTGTCCAAATTAGTAGATAGCTATTAGTTCTTAGATGAATGGCAAAATAATTTCTAATAAACAATTTCTTAAGGAGCAAAATAGTCGCGATCAAACAAAATTTTTAATGCTTTTAAAGTTATAATGAATATTAAATAGGAAATATATAATGTTGCAATTATATTATATACAAAAATGCTAAAAAGATAATCCAAAAAAGAAATAATTCACTTAATGTAACATATTTTCGCCACTATCAGTTGTTTTCATGAATTTTATAAATATTTATTTTACTACTAACATATAAAAACACCAAACATTCATAAAAGAGGTTCAACCATTTACTATATAGAATTTACGAGTTAGGTTGATTACAACCTTTAATGTGAAGTTGTGTTTTGTAAAAAAAAAGTTCACTTTTCAAACAGTAGGATTTAAGAAGAAACATATGTAAGGAGTTTATTTCAAGAAAGGATCGGTCTTTTACTTATCAATTTATTAATGAATTGTATAAAATATTGTTAAGCTTATTAGTAAAAGGAGTAAAACAAAGAAAAAAAATTATTCGGGTTGACCCGAACCCGAATATTGATGCTTAAAAAGACCCGAAACCCGACCCTAATTAAGTTTTGGGTTAATCGGGTTGACCCGAATAACACGATCGTAAATTCTAAACCCGACTAACCCGACCCTAATATGCTTATTCGGGTTCGGATCGGGACAGGTCAATCGGGTTCAGGTTTTTCTGACACGCCCTAACCGTAGCCCATTTAATTAGTCAATTAAATAGAAAATTCAAATAATAATTCACAAACAATTTAAATAACAAATTATATATTGAAAATTCGATCCGATTAATTTCGATTCATATACTATTCATCCTGATTAATTTTTAATCAATACTCCACCGTCTAACAACTTCTACAACATTATTTTTTGATCCTTCCAAACTAACGATTTAATAAAATATAGGAACGAAAAATACAATCCGACCAAACTACATGGACGAATAATTTTCTCAAAAAGGATAAGTTCCAATAGAGATTAATGACATCACAATAGCTAAAACGCCGGGCCCATCGAAGAAGAAAAACACACCCAAAACCTCCATTTTTACACCCCAAAATTAAGCTCAATTTCTTCAATTCCTATTTATCAATCTCCCTATTTTTCGATCAATTCTCACCAAATCAATCAATTAGTAGCCAAATCAATCAATTATTAAAACTTTCAATTTTGCTCATGTAATTTCATCGCATAAACCCTAATTGAAGTGTTGACTATCGATATGCAAAGGTAATAGCTTTTATTGATTTTCATAAGTTTACTGCATTTGGAGACTTGTGTTAATTAGGTTTTATTGTGTGTTTTGAGAATTTTACTTGCTTAAGTTGACAAACAGATTACGTAGTTTAGTGATGTTTAAGTGTTGGATATGCGGAAACGGATTTATTTTCTTGTGTTGTAAGGAGTTTTAGCAGCTAGGAAACGAAGCTTATGCGTAAAGATATAAACTTACTACTTTACTAGGTTCCAGGAAAACTTATGTTAATTTTTTTGTGCAAGGAAAACTCTAGGTGCTTCATCGTTATCTAGTAAAAGTACGGTTTTATCCAGTTAAAATTCATTGATTCTTTATATTTTACCCTTGTGTCTTGTAGTCCTATTATATAAATATACTTATGTTATTGACTATCTGTATTTACCGTACGCAAAAGTAATAACTTTGATATTTGGTGTGTGCATTGACAACCACCACGTATATGTTATGAAACGTTAAGATATCAGTCCTTTTAGCTCTACACACATTATGTCGCATCTTTTGGGAAACTGAGGCTTCAACTATAAATAAACTCGAAATACTTGACTTGTGTGTGGCATATGTTGCTTCTTGATGACCTTAGCATCTTCTAGTGCCTTGAGATTTGATATTTTCTTTGTTTACGTTGATGATTGTAGTTTTAACAATATGCGTAACCCAATCAGTAAAGGTGACTCATTGCTAACTTTTTCTCTACTAATCGTTTTTTAGTATCACTTAATTTTGGTCATGGAAGAATCGTTTGTTTGTGAAATGCATGAGTCTACTGGTTGTGTGTGTGCACACGCATACAATTTTAAACATGCATGTTTATGTAAGCTGTAACTCTAAATACACGGTGATGGTTTCCTTTGTTATAATTATACTTATTTTAGACAAGAGCATTTATGACCTGAGTTTTAATTAGTATTAGTTGATACACAAATTGAGGAAGACGAACGAAATGCTTATTATTATGTTTATAAATATATGTCACCACAAAATATGTTATTGCAAGTTGACCATGACTCTAGCTTGAACATTGTGTTACCACTTTTTACAAATGTCCTACCGTTGTTTCTTGATCCAGCACAGTATTTCCCGATATGTCTTTGAACACTTTTAGATACACCTTTGGATATTTTCTATCGTACCATCTATAATATAGCGGGATTGCACCTTTATTCCCAAAATTCATATGAATACATTGCTGTGCATTAGCTCTGCTGTGCATTAGCTCTTATATGAGATAGATAGTATTTCAAGTATACATTTATGAAAATTATTTATTCGGCTTATTAAGATATTTGGTTCGGTAGTTTACTAAACGTGTTCAAGTTTTTATAGCATTATAGTGGATGACCCTTGTCAACCTTTATAAACGTTGGATTTTTAAATTAGACTTTACATTAGGTGATAATATGAAAACCATAAAACAGAAGTTTGCTACAAGAAGCCCATCCCCGTGTACGCAAAATTTTAAGTTTCAACCATGAAGTTCTTTTAGGATGGGACTATATTAGGAGACCATAGTGTAAACATTTTTCATAATTTAGAATTTTTCAGTATCACGGATGTTCTAAATAAACTCTTTGTTCGTTAGGATGTCTGAAAATGGTTGTAACTTATTAAGATATTTGTATGCACACTACTAATCAGTATAACATATCAATTACAGTTACTAGTGATTTGTCTTTTTGTCGTTGCACACTGGCCATCTTTAGGTATTTAACTAGTAGTCATATATCTTATTGAACTCTGGGTGTACTAAAGTTCGTGTTCATTTTGGGTTACAGCGAGTGTTATGTTTCAATTCTAATTTACTATTGAGTTATGCAATTGCGCCACTGTTTGATATTAACAATCTCGATAATTCATGTTCTGTTATTTTCACTTTTTCAGGAACTGATATGAATAGGCAAGATCTAGGCAACAACATGACCATAAGAGCAAAACCTGATCCAGTGGTCTTTAGAAGTAACGGTCATATGGGTGATGAAGGGGAATCTGGAGTCGAGCCATATGTAGGCTTAGAATTTGATTCAGCAGAAGCAGCACAGGAATTCTATACGACATACGCTACTCAATATGGATTCAGGATTAGGATTGGTCAACTTTACAGGTCGAGAGTTGACGGGTCGGTTATTTCACGAAGATATGTTTGTTCTAAAGAGGGTTTTCAAACCAGCTTAAGAACCGGTTGTCCTGCATTTATAAGAGTACAAAAAGGTGATTCTGGAAAATGGGTTCTAGCAAACATAAAAAAAGAGCACAATCACGATCTTGACATGTCAGGTGAAGTCCGGACCCCAATTATACAAAGAAAAGTTATTCCCTCCCCAAAACCAGCACCAATTTTGTCATCAAGAACAGGAATC
Organism: Senecio squalidus; assembly: GCA_910822075.1. NCBI lineage: Eukaryota > Viridiplantae > Streptophyta > Magnoliopsida > Asterales > Asteraceae > Senecio > Senecio squalidus. The sequence continues at coordinate 39,926,212 of CAJVGC010000592.1, read as the reverse complement.
AGATCACTTGAAGATGATGGTCCCTCAGGTACAATTGATCTTAAACGTCTCAAAAGGGAAGAATTTGAAGCAGAACCAAGAGGTGAACCATGCAAAGGTCTGGACTTCACATCTGCTAATGAAGCTTACAAATTTTACTACACTTATGCAGCCAGTACGGGTTTCAAAGTGCGAATTGGTCAGTTATTTCGTTCAAAAAACGACGGGTCAATTACTTCTAGAAGATTTGTGTGCTCAAAAGAAGGCCATCAGCACCCTTCAAGAGTTGGTTGTGGAGCTTTTATGAGAATACAAAGACAAGATGCAGGTTCATGGGTAGTTGATCGTTTATCAAAAGAACATAATCACGAACTTGACGCTCCTGAAAACTCAAGTAGGAAAATTTCAAAAAGTTTTAAAGAGGAATTTAGCAACGGGTTGGAAAATTTGGATTTACTTGAAACAAATGGTGGTCTTAGCCTTGTGACACGAGATAGAGGAAGTGGAATCGGAAGTCAGTGGTACAATGTGCTTCTCGACTACTTTCAAACCCGTCAAGCTGAAGATACGGGTTTTTTTTACGCTATAGAAGTTGACAACGGGCGATGCATGAGTGTATTTTGGGCTGATGGTCGGTCAAGATTCTCCTGCACTCAGTTTGGTGATGCCATTGTTTTCGATACGTCTTATAAAAGATCAAGTTACACAGTTCCGTTTGCTTCTTTTGTTGGTGTGAATCACCATAGACAGCCTGTGCTTCTAGGATGTGCTTTAATCTCTGATGAATCAGAAGAGTCGTTTTCTTGGGTTTTTCAAGCATGGATTCGAGCTATGTCTGGAAAACGTCCAGTTTCAATTATAGCCGATCAAGACAGACCCATTCAGAATTCAATTGCCCAAGTTTTCCCTGGAACCCATCACCGGTTTTCTTTATGGCAGATTCTTGCTAAAGAACATGAAAATTTAGGGGCGTTACGGTCCATGGAAGAGTTTAAATTCGAATACGAAACTTGCATTTCGCAAAGCCAGACTGCTAGTGAGTTTGATTCGTCATGGAGCGTTCTCCTTGCAAAGTATAATCTGAAAGAGAATAGTTGGTTAAAGGAAATGTACAGAATGAGAAAAAGTTGGGTTCCGTTGTATTTAAAAGGAAACTTTTTTGCTGGCATCCCAGTTGACGGAACGATGAAATCATATTTTTCCACATTTTTAGCACCCCAAGTTCCGCTTAGTGAATTCCTAATGCGTTACGAAAAAGCAATTGAGCATAACCGTGAAGAAGAAAGAAAGGAGGATTTCAATTCATTTAACTTACAAACTGTTCTTCATACAAAAGATCCGTTAGAGGAGCAATGTAGACGTCTTTATACAATAACCGTCTTCAAAGTATTCCAAAAGGAGCTTCTCGAAAGCTACAGCTATGTTGGTATAAAAATAAACATCGAGGGGGCTATTAGCAGATATTTAGTTCAAAGATGTGGGAATGGAGATGAAAGAAATACCGTTGCTTTTAATGCTTCAAATCTAAATATCAGTTGTAGTTGCAGATTATTTGACTTTGAGGGCATTCTCTGTAGACACGCATTAAAGGTGTTTCAAATAATGAACATAAGAGAAATCCCGTCTCGTTACATATTACATAGATGGACTAAAAGTGCCAAGTACGGAATTCTGCGTGATGCGGATTCTGTTGGTGGATCACAAGATTTGAAGGCGTTGATGGTATGGAGTTTAAGAGAAGAAGCTCATAGCTATATCGATGCAGGTGCAGCTTCTATAGAAAGATATAAATTGGCGTTTGAGATTTTGCAAGAAGGTAGGCGAAATCTGTGTTGGCAAAACTGATCATATTGAACAAAGCTCTGTAACTTTACGTTAATTACGTTTCTTTTTAATTTTCAATCCAGCGAGTTTAGGGTTCAGGACTTATAATATTATGAAATTTGCATGCTTGATTTCAGCAGTGTAATTGAATGGGAACTTTTTGCACAAAATAGAACGGAAACCAGATCATCCATGTAGTTTTCACTAATTTGCACTTTAGCTTTTCGTTGTTTTTTGGGGTAAAGCATGTCTTCTAGTTTAAGATCAATATACCACAGCTTCTGTTCTTTTTAGCGACCATCTTCTCAGGTGGGTGAAGTTTTTCTCTGTATCATATGCTAGAGGTGGCCATGTGGGCGGGTCGGGCGGGTTGGGTAACATAACACGCCAAAGTGGATATTCTTTTGTGTCCCTAAAAGCCAGTCGATCAAGAACACTTTCTGTTTAAAACTTGTCAATGATTTATAAGTAATTGTGTGTCAAATGATTATAAAGATTGTCCTGGTTCAATTGTGTGTAAGTTTTATGTATTAAAAGTACATTTTTTGTGTCTGACCCCTTTACAGATAAATATATTAAAATTTCCATTTTTGTGTACAGATAGATATAACCTGATGGAATGTTTGTCTCGCTAGGAGTGACAATCATGACCCTAAACTATTAAAAAGGGTCGATTGGGTTCTTTTATTTTGTTTGTTGGGTCAATTCGGGTCCTCCAAAAACATACCCATGGGTCTAACTGGGTCATCTTAAAAACTAATATTATAATACTACGGGTCAAAGGGTTTCAACAACGGGTCGAGCGGGTCATTATCTAAAATCATTTAAACCCTAAAATTCAGACGACACTTGATTGAAGACTGGCGATACCTGAATCAATATTTGAATGAATCAATATTTGAATTGAAGACTCACAAAATCAATTACTTGGAGTAAACACTTATTTTTAACATCAGATCAAATTTATTCCACTTATTTTTGTTAAATTTCATATAATTTATCTTAATTTATTGGATTTTATAAAAGAAATATAATTTGTTGCTACTTTGGTGTGTGTAAATTCCTTGTAATTCATATAATTTAATAGTGATTTGTGTAAAATTCCTTGTAATTCATCTCAAATTTGTCTAATTAAAACTAAAGTTTGAAACTTTAAGCAAAAAACAGTGATGGGTTAGTTTTGATTTTGTGTATTTGTGCAAGGATAGTTTTATTTTAATTTCTTGATTAATTTTAGTTTGGTGTAATTTGATATGTTTGGACGAAATGAGGGTTAAACCAAAGAAGTTGTGTTTTTAATTTTGTATGTTAAGTGAGAAAAAAAATGAAGTTATAGTGGAAATTAACTCTAATTTTTTATTACACGCTTACTATTTTGTGTAGATATGATCAATATTGTACGTTTAGATATGATCAACTTGTATATGGTAATATGTTGTTTCTGACTGTTTTTAACCTCCTGTTTATAGTAATTTGTGTTTACGATTTTTTTCTTCCTTTTTGCAACCTTCCATTGTTTATAGTATTAGCCTACCGTAAAATGACCCTACTGTTTGTTGTTGACAAAATAGCATTTCAGTATATGTCATCTAACCGAATTTAAATTTTACTTATTATAAATATATTGATGGCAAATTGGCAAGTCTCATAGTTAGCACTGGAGTCAAAGTCGAGTCATTGTACGAGTCATTGATATTTCACACATAAGCTATTCAAGTTATGTCTATATTATTTTGAGTTATTAGAGTTCATGATGTATTTATACTAGGAGTGGCAAAATGGGCCGGTCATGATTGCCACTTTTATATCGACATATGTAATTTCGTTAAAAACTATTTGTAGACTCTCGATGGATCTACAAAATATAATAAGTAACATCATAAACAACCACAGGATGGGATCTAGAACATTTTATGTATTCAGACTTTGATGAGATTAAAAACGAATTTGTTTCTAGAATCTGTGATTTGTACCATATCTTTATTTCTAGGAATTGTGACACTTTGTCGACTCTCGAAGTAGTTTAGTAGCATCACGAAGCTTTATATTTTTTCTCTTAATTTTAATGTATGATCTAAACGTCTTATTCAAATTATTTTTGGTGAGTAAAGTACTTTAGGTGGACAATCAAGTTGATGGTTTGGTGGTTATTCAATGTAAAAATTCGAAGGTGCGTTTGATTTGTTGGTAGGATCCACCCGTTATATAACAAAAATTGCTTCACACGAATGCAACAATAGGAAAGAAATAGCAGTTTCATTTATTTAAAAAAAAAAAGGGGTCAACCTGACCCAACCCTGTATGACCCATTTGACCCGTTTTACACTATGACCCGTTTTGTCCATTTACTCAACCCAACCCGACCCGTTCATTTTGCCACTTCTAGTTTCGACTTATTTATTAAACTTATATAAATTAGATCATAAGTCTATTTTTTTGGTTTATGAGCTTATGACCTTATAATAAGCTATAAATCCGATAAATAAGCCTAAACAAACATCTCGTAAATCGACTGATATATAAATAAATTAGCCGGAATTGAATTAATCTATGTAATATCAAACCATGAGGGGAGATGAGTTTATACATTGTAATTAATTGTTATATTGTATTTCGTTTTGAATGATTTATCTAATATACTGTTAAAATGTTTTTATGTATAACGAAAAAAATATATGCATTCTTTCTTAGCCTCTCCTTTCCCTTGTTTTTATCCCATAATTCAAGCAAAATGTTTCGCATTTCACAAACTTCACATTGTAAGACAATTTTCACTTCTAGTTTTCCGAGTCTTTCTATTCATCGTTTAACATAGAAGTTTACGCTTTGCTCGTTAGACTTTCTTCAACTTCCGCTATGTTCTTGATTTTGTTTGACGATTTTGAGCAATGGTAAGAAGCTTTCCGACAGGTGAGAGTCCTCGAACCAATCCATTTCGATCACACATATTCACATTTGCTTTTATAGTGGCTACTATTGCAATAGTTTCATTTCTTTGTGGAAAAAAGAAAAGAAAACGATCGTCATCATTAAACAACCACACAACAACAACAACAACAACAACAACAACACCTGACGAGAATACTGATTTACTACCTTCATCAACAAATGAAGAGACACACATTACGGTAGAAGATAAGAAAAATGATATTATTCCACCACCCGAATCAACGACACAAATAGAAAACAAAGAACTTCCCGTACCCCCGAGATTAGCTAGCCTAAGAGCGAGTTCTTACCATATTGGGTCAAGCTCAAATGCATCTCAAGGTGCAAAACTGACGTCAAGTATGAGCATGAGGTTAACGGGTGGATGGAAGGGGCTCAAAAAAGGGTCAAAGAGGCATGACAGCATTATCGATAAGAAACTTGAAAATGATAAATTTACTCGTGAGGATTCCGTTTGGAAAAAGACGATCATTCTTGGAGAAAAATGTAGAATTCCGGACGAGGATGAGGATGACATCATTTTGGATGAAAATGGACAACGAATCACCACATTTCATCGGAAACAGTCGTGTTCATCGTTGTCTCGCCAAAGTTCAACAGCCAGTAGGATTTAAATTCGTTTGCATTTTTGTAATTTATATTATTCGACATTCATATAAAATCGATGAGCTTTACCATAATATTTTTTTGATAACATACTTGATATAGTAATAATGGTAAGAATTCGCTACTTGATCATTATTACTATATCGATTTTACCATAATATTTTGATCAATAACAGGAAAGATATGTAATAATAATCATTAGGAAAAGGGTATAGGTCAATCTACTCTTTTAAAATATCCGATTGAATCATTTAACTAAAAAACTATATATATTTCATTCACTATACTTTTAAAAACCGTTTAGTTAAATGATTCGGACCCACAACACCTACAACAACCCACTATAGCATGTTAACTTTATAAATTTTTTTCTTAAATTTATATGTAATATTTTATTTATTTAGAACTTAAAGTGATAAATTCAAGTAAAAGATCTTCTTCTTAATTTCATCGTTCCGCTAACACTATTTCTTCCTCATCCAAATTCTACAAAACCCATGTTTCTTCCTCGTTCCCCTAACACTATTTCATGGAAGTTATTTGTTGATGATGCGACACAAAATGCTTGCTTAATTAGTTCAATGATAACATGGGTGGCTCATTGGTTCGTCATGTCTTGGACTCATCAGGGAGTGGCTCCAACTTCCAACCAATATAGCACCAACACAAGTGGATACTTGTGGCATGTCGTACACATTTTCCTTTGCAACGCAATGGTAAGACTTACAAGCTAAACCAATAATCTTCTAGTTAAATTTGGCCGATAACATTAAGGGAAACTATCGACTATAAAGCCTTCTCAAATTATGTTTCAATTCCTTTTTTCCTTTTCTATACAGGAAATTACTTTTCAATTTTTCGTCAATCCAACTCAGCTATTATAACATGCTATTTGCTAAGTTTCATTACATGTTGATACAATTTCTCTTTATTATATATTATACTAAATGTCGATTAGAATTCGGAAACAAGAATAATATAAATATGTGCTACAAATTTAGGATCTTACATTTTCTTAAAAGCCTAATATGTTTTTTTTATTGATTTTAAAATTTAACCGACCTTAACTAATAACCCCTAACTATATCAAGTCATGCCCGAATTCGCCTTAATTCCAATCTTCTAAATTCATTTTTAGCTCATATCATGCTCTAAAAAAACAAAAATCTATTTACGGTTTGGAGTTTATGACATCCTAATTAATCTACAAATAACCAATTTCTACAAAATTTAATGATGCCAATGTATCTATTGTAGAGTTCATATGTATAATTTATATTTATCCTATCTAACATTTACCAACTGGGTAAATACTATCTATAAGCCTTTTATGTTGAATCGAGCCTAGTGTAAAATTATCATTTTTTCACTTGAATGGAGCCGAGTCACATCTAGAATTAAATGAATTGTTTGATTTTATCTTTCACGTGGAAAGAGCTTAAGAGAGTCGATCTGATCAGAACCACACTAATTGAAACATCTTTTATTAAAAAATTAATTACCAAAAAATCACCTTCCACTAATGTTTTTCAAAAATAATCATCTGCTTCGTGACGGATTTCCCACAACACCTTTCCGTCTAAAAGACATAAATTATAATCAAACCAATAAAAATTTGACACATCGTCACGAAAATGTTTAACTTCACCATAATGTATCTAATTTTCATCGGTCCAATTATATTTAAGTACTTTCATGACGAAGAAAATATCACGAGAAATCTGTCGCAAGGTCAAATATCCCCTCCGTCCAAAAAGAGTGTTTGGAAAAGAAGAAAAAAAACGATCGAAATAAGATAGGTGCAGTTAATGAAATTTTTTCCATTATATTACCTATTTTGTCAATACATTAAATACGTCAGTTACTTTTAGAGTTTGAAAGACTAAAAATATTTAAGGACAAAACGGTAAGTTATATTTAATTATCTATATTTAGAAACTAAACAATAATATTAAGACAAATATTAATAGAAAAATAAAAAGTTTAGTTTTTTGGACAAAAGAAGTAATTATTTTTGAAAAGTACGAATATCAAATGATTGTTTTGCTGATTTGCTCTTAATTAAACGACATCAACATATAAAAACATCTTTCAAGGTCATGAGTTCGAGTCAAATTTATAAACAACTAAATATACCTCAACTAGCTTATCAACCGTGTATACACGGAAATAAACAAGTAAACGTTCTGTTCTCGAATTTAAAATTAAAGGAAAAGAAAGTAATGTAAAGAAAAAGAAATTATTTATTTTACTTTACGATCATCCCAAATATGACTGGATTGTTTTATTGAATAAAATATATAAACTTTATCTTCTAATCGTTTACTTTTCTATATTTTTTTTCTTGAAAAACTCGAAAACACGACTATTTATTTATTTCATTTTCTAAAAACTTGGTAATCTTTCTAATCTAATAAATGAGAGATATCGCTGATGTCATAAGGCTGATGTGGCGGTTTCTAAGGTTGTCCATGTAGAAAAAGTTATTTGATTGATGATGTCATTAACTTGAGTTTAATTTAATTGATTAAAATAAAAGAAAAAATATGTTAGGGAAATAAAGGATTTTTTTTTATTGGCTTTGGTTTCTTGTAAAAATCAACAGCAGATCCTCTTTTTTTAATAAAGTGTGGTAGATTTCATTGATAAACGAAAGGGTGATTTAATCAAGAATTCAAAATCTATTTCGTGTTCTTTGCATTTGAATTCTCTCTCTATTTGTTTTATTTTATCGTTTAAATTTTTCAAATTCATATTACTCTTCCTCAATCTATGCCGATGCACCATTTTCAATTTCTCTTCTACAGGTTTTCTATTTCTTTTAAAGATTGAACATGGTTGTAGTGTTTCTATTGATTTCTAATTTCACTTTTTAGAAGCTCGGAAATCGATTTAGTTTATGTTAACTTATCTTTAAAAGAAATAGAAAACGTGTAGAAGAGAAATTGAAAATGGTGCATCGGCATAGATTGAGGAAGAGTAATATGAATTTGAAAAATTTAAACGATAAAATAAAACAAATAGAGAGAGAATTCAAATGCAAAGAACACGAAATAGATTTTGAATTCTTGATTAAATCACCCTTTCGTTTACCAATGAAATCTACCACACCTGATTAAAAAAAGAGGATTTGCTGTTGATTTTTTCAAGAAACCAAAGCCAATAAAAAAAAATCCTTTATTTCCCTAACATATTTTTTCTTTTATTTTAATCAATTAAATTAAACTCAAGTTAATGACATCATCAATCAAATAACTTTTTCTACATGGACAACCTTAGAAACCGCCACATCAGCCTTATGACATCAGCGATATCTCTCATTTATGCATCTTAGAAAAAATATGAAAATATGAAAATTAAGTTATATGTTGTTTCTATCTTCTAACTCTGTTAGACCATATTAAACACTCATAACAAGTTTATTCAATTTAGGCAAGTACTTTTTGAAACTAAACATATAAATGAATGACGATTATACAAATTTTTCCAAACTCTTTTAAGATAAGATTTTTGTTCAATACCGTGTGTCCAAACTTTTCACGTAATTGGTCAACAATAAAACGTCGTCTTCAAATAAAGGGGATCTTTTGCCCCCAAATAAAAAATTATATAAACCCTAATTTCTTCAATTTTCAATAAAACCATAGATCCAGGAACAATAAAAACAATTTCTCCCAAATTCAAAGAATCCTCAAACCGTTTTCAATTCCCAAAAAAGGAGAGAATCAGGTATCTTTTATGCATCAAGATACCTGCTCTCCTTCAAATTCATCCCCAATTTCACAAACCCAGATCCAAAATCAATCAATTTACCTAATTTAATCGGTTTGTGATCATAAAGTTTCGTAATTTTAGTGTTTGATGCATATGGTTGTTGTTATTTTTCAAAAATATTGTATCTATTGTTATAGAGATAGATGGGAATGGGATAAAGACTATTTCATTCGAAACCCGAAAAGCGAAAAAAAGAAACTGGGGTTTTGGTTTTTGGTTTTAAGTTTGGATTTTTAGTAATGGGTTCTTCTTCGCAAGGCTCTTCGTTGTCTGCGAATGTGGCTGGGTTAGTTGAGGGTTCGTTTGTGGATAGTTTGCCTGTTTATGTTAAGGAGTTGATTGCGGGTGGCTCTGCTGGTGCGTTTGCGAAAACCGCAGTTGCTCCACTTGAACGAATCAAGATTTTGTTGCAGGTAGGAATTTTGAGTTTGATGCTTTGTTAAATTACTAATTACAAGAATTGGACTAATTTGTTTTTTTGGATGTTTAGACGCGGACTCAAGGTTTTCATTCACTTGGTGTATATCAGTCGTTGAAACGACTGTTGAAGCATGAAGGGCTTCCGGGGTTTTACAAGTATGGTTTTTGAGTTTTTTGATGTTTGATTAATGATTGGGATTTGAAATGTGACTGGATGTTTTGTGTTTTTTGTAGGGGAAACGGTGCTAGTGTTCTTCGGATTGTTCCATATGCGGCATTGCATTTTATGACGTATGAGCAATACCGATGTTGGATATTGGATAATTATACTGTTTTAGGAACAGGGCCAGTTGTAGATCTTTTAGCCGGTTCTGCAGCTGGTGGGACTGCTGTTTTATGCACGTATCCGTTAGATTTGGCACGCACTAAACTCGCTTATCAAGTGAGTTATTATTTCATGACATATACAAACACTATTATGTATGTTCTTTTTTTTTATCATTCCTCATTGAGTCGGTAAATGATTTTATAGGTTGGGGACGAAAAACCAAGTTTGGGGAATGGTTCTAAAAATACTATTGCACAACCTCGATACAGTGGCATTAAGAATGTGTTACAGAGTGTTTATAGAGAAGGTGGCATGCGTGGCTTGTATCGTGGCGTAGGTATGCATCTTTAGGTCTTTTATCCTTTTTTTTTCCGGCTTCATGAATAGTGAGATTTAAAGGATATCAACAATCATCGATAAATAAAGATTTTACGCATAAATAGGTAACGACCTTTAGGCTGACTTCTATTTGGGATACACCCATTCGCAACCATACAAAAGGCTCAAACTTTCAATCTGTTTTCTTTTACAGTATTCGTTTAAGTTAACCCGAGTCCAGCCCCATGTCAGAAAAAAAAGTGTCATCCCAAAGTTTGTTAACTTTCTACACAATATTGATAAATATAATTGTCCCTGCACCGGGAAATAACCATCATATGTATATTTATCTAAACTAGGTCCAACTCTTATCGGTATCCTGCCATATGCTGGTTTGAAGTTCTACATATATGAAGAACTCAAGAGCCAAGTTTCTGAGGAACAACAGAGATCGATCATGATGCGTCTCTCTTGTGGTGCTTTGGCCGGGTTATTTGGTCAAACATTTACGTACCCTTTAGACGTTGTTAGAAGACAGATGCAGGTTTTTTTTTTCATTTTCTCTTGGTTTTTGTTATTTTATTTTGTTGTCGTGGTGTGTTTGGTTTTGATAAACGTGGTGTTGTTTTTAGGTTGAAAATCTGCAAGGCTCTGTTGGTGGTGGTGCTAGACACAAGAATACATGGAAAGGACTTACGACAATTGTTTCCGAACAAGGTTGGAGGCAATTATTTGCTGGCCTCAGCATTAATTACATCAAGGTAAAACCTCAATCAATTATGAGAACGATTGTTACAACTTACACTTTTAAGCTCACCCAACAATAGAATTTGGGCGACTATTCCGTCCATTTCACTTGTTTCCGTAGCATACTTTCTTGTTCTTAAAACTTTTTATCCATTTAATATAAAACATTACCCGAATCGACTTATTATTAAGTGGGTCAAAGTTACCACCTCTTAATTAATATGTTTTAACTTTCATGATACATATGAAATCAGGAAATCTTAATTTTCGACATGCTAACAAAGATTTCACTATTGTTTCCAGATTGTTCCATCAGTTGCAATTGGTTTCACTGCATATGATATGATGAAGTCGTGGCTTCGAATACCTCCTCGACAGAAAACCCAATCAGTCTCCGCAGCATAACTTTACTACACATTTCCTCAAATTTAGCCATCAAAGTTACCAAGATTGAAAAAATAGCAGCCGGAATATTCAAATCTTTCTGTTTCAATTCTCATTAGACGAGTTCCCATTAAAACAAGCCACGATACTTACAAATTGTGTTTACTGTTTAGGGACATCATCCCTTTATACTTGTGAACATTTCTTATCGGTGAATCAAACAAACTATATGCAAATTGTATATATATCGACTTTGAACGAGTTTTTTTAGCTATATCTATACTCTTTATGTAGAAAAGTAAAACAAGTTTTTATATTGGATCAGTGACTGAAAAGTGTCGGATAGGGTATGAGCGTGGTACCATACTGGTCGGTATCGAGGGTTTTTAGTCATTTCTTTTGTACCAAAAACCGTATCGAATAAACCGATTTGATACTTACATGATATATCTATACTACATATAAAACATTTGAGGTGTTTTTTTAATATTAAAAATTAAGAATGAAATGACTAAATTATCCTTTCATTTTCTTTATATCACTAATTTGTCGACCCATCTCAACTATATAACTTTTCAAAATATATTAATTCATACTTATTTTCTACATATACTTAAATACAATTAAATTTAAATTCAAATTTAAAGTTATTTTCTATTTATTAATTTCGTGTCCAAACCAACATAAATATAATTTTATCGTTTATAAACTTTTTTGTCCCGCTAAATCGACCGGTTTCCAGCTAGTTACATGAAATGGAAATGTTTGTGGTTTAAAATGAGAAAGGTCTAGAGCATTCTGGAACTTGTGAATTGTTCATATTCATAACTCATGGGCACCCATACCCTGCTCCACTGACAACACACCAATATTGTTTCAAAATTAATCACTTGTACAGTACAAATAAGCAAAGCATGATATCCAGATATTTTCAAATCACAAATATCTTAATGTCCATTACCTACTTGTACACTACTTGTACCGTACAAGTAAGCTTGGCATAAATCTAACTTCTTTAATTATTTTTTGAAAAGTGAGAAATAAACAAAAGAGGAAATTTTTGTTGATGTAAGTTTAGTTATAAAATATATTAAGAAAAATAAAATATGATCTTGCAACGGTTGAATGATAACAGTATTAGTATGTACTTTGTGTTAATTCGTGATTTGAACTTAACCTTGCTGAGTTCAACTCATCGTTTTCAAAAGAAGTAATTAGTATTTTAAGATTATACGTCTTCAACAATCAATCTCATACTAATATGAAAATATATAATTTGTAACATAACAACCGGAATATAAAACCAACATTAACAATTGATCTTTGTTATATGTTATATGTCCCCAGCCATTTTTGGTGAACGTAGGTATGAAAATAGAAGAACGAGTTTAATTATCAGTTGAACTCTTCAATATTATATGATTCTAGTGTGACGTTGAAATTACATACTTTTGAAGTTTTTGAATGTTTCATGTGTTATAGAAGTGCTCTTGTCACTCGCTTCTTTTTCTTACTATTACTTGTTTTATAAGCAAATCTCTTTCACATTAAAATTTTTATACTATATTTGTTCAATATTTATTGTTTAATTTTATCTTTTGAGTTGTTTTAGTGATTATATTTTTTTATAAATAATGTGATAATTGTTTGTTGCCATTATGACAACCATTTTGAAATAGATGAATATCAGGATATCCTTTATTTAATTATAATAATTTGTATCTATATCTATAAGAAAAGATCATTTAAGACCCATAATTTTCTTGAGACAAAAAGACATCATTTTGTCACTTGATCCCATTTTAATCTAATGGTTAAGATTAAAACCAAAACCCATTTTTCTTTTATTTTTTTAAATTAATTTATCTCACAAACCGTTGATCGTTAGACGAAACAAAATACACCGTTGCGATCGTCTCGTTTTTATTTTTAATTAGAGCAGTGGTGTTATATACTTTCGACGACTTTTTTTTTATTTTTTTTTATGGGTATTGAAATTATAACGATAATATCATATATGATATTTACATCATTACGTAAAATTGTATAAAAAAGAATTACTATAAAATGTATAAATTACCTAAATTTAGAAAAAAAAAATCGAATTTTAACTAGTTTTATTTTTTCTCGTTTTTTGACATAAAATGTGATATACTAAAATCACATATGATATTACTATATCATATGTGATATTACTGTAAATCATATATAATATGAATATAAATCATATGTGATATATATTAAAATCGCATATGATAATATTATATCATATGTGATATTACTGTAAATCATATATGATATGAATATAAATCATATGTGATATACACTAATATCACATATGATAATACTATATCATATGTGATATTAGTGTAAATCATATATGATATGAATATAAATCATATGTGATATACACTAAAATCATATATGATAATACAATATAATATGTGATATTACTGTAAATCATATATGATATAAATATAAATCATATATGATATTATGTATGTAAAAATTTTAAAACTTAAAAGACAATAACACACATGATTTTAACTCTAAATATGAATTTTAATACACAACAATGTTATACAACGTATAACCTATATAGACCCAGAAAAAAGTTCGAATTTTGACGACTTTTATTTTTTCGTTTATGGCCAAATGTTGAAATTCATAAGACAATATCACATATGATTTGAACACTAAATACGAGTTTCGGAACATAGATTTGTTATATTACATACATTCAACTTAAATCAAAAAGAAAAACAAAAAAATAATATGTCAAATTACTGATATCATATATGATAAAACAGTGATTTGTAATATAAAATTTCAAAACTCGTAAAAAAACCCGAAAATAAATTTCGTCAAAGTATATCGAGTGGTTGCTCTATAGAAAGAGGAGAAAATGCTCGCTTTAATGGTACAATTTATTCGTTTAATACATTTACCGTTTATGAGATAATTAATTTTTAAACAAAAAAAAAGTTATGATGGGTTTTTGAAATAAAAAGTTGTTATTGGTCTATTTGATCTTAAATTTTTTAATATTTTTTCTTGATCTCAACCCCTATATCTATATCTATTTATCTCTATGTATATTAAAACATGGTTTCAAATGACACATATCAATCTCTATCTACATTAGCCATCCCCACTAATATTTACACGCTATTTTTTACTTTTATTTAAACAAATATTAATAAAGACATTATTTATTTTTATCATTCACTTTCATCTTTTAAAAATATTTATTTAAACCCATCAAATATTAATAATTTAATTTTTGATATTCATGTTTTCCTTAAATTATTTAATTTTTTTTTTTTACACATATAATTAAATCAACCCGCATATTATATATATATATATATATATATATATATATATATATATATATATATATATATATATATGAGTAGGATATTATAAAAAAGGTTTAAAATAGGAAGGATAGAAAAAAATTATAGAGTGACATGTGACATTTATTTTATTTTTAATAAAAAAAAATATATAATTTTTTTTTTTTTAACAAAAAAAAAAAAGTTTAATAAAAAAAGATATTTTTTTACTAAAATAAAAAAAAATTCGAGGGAAAAAAAAAATTTTCGGGGGAAAGAAAAAATTTTGAAATATTTTCCGATACGTAATCATTTTCGTGCACAAGTTTTGAACTTATGTACACGAAAAATTGATGCACCAACTAAAAAAGTGATTTTTGGTGCTTCATTTTATAAAAAAATGACAATTTTAGTGCATAATTTCGTTTAAAAAATATTTTTCGTACATTAGTTTTTGAAAAAATGAATTTTTGGGCATAACTTTTTTCGAGCCAAATTTTTTTTTTCTCCGGAAATTTTTTTTTTTTATAAAAAAATATTTTTTTTTATTAAAAATATATATTTTTTTTAAATATTTTTTTTTTATTAAGTATATATATATATATATATATAGATTGAGGTTTAAAAGGGATCCCTAATTTGCTAGAGATCTAGGGATCCACTTTTTAACCACAAGATCACCTAAATTTTGTGGTTGAGATTAAAAGTTGGATTTAAATGAATTACAAGGAAAAGACAAGGAGGGGCAGTTTAGTCTTTTTACCTTTTTTCTTTTTTTTTTACTCACACGCATATGTAAATACTCTAAAGCTACCAAAACCTCAGCTGCATAAAACCTGGATTATCAAAATAAAATCAATAATCAATAATCAAATCAATTAGCTCGAATATCAATAAAATTTATCCTTGATCCGGTAACTTTGATTTGATATTTTATTACAGTAGGCTCCATTAATAGCAAATTTGCAGGTAAAAAGTCAAAAAAGCTGAAACTAACTTTTAAAAATCGGTACAGTCCAAATTTATACAAAATATTACTCTAACTTAATTTTAAAAAAATTATCAAATATATAACTAATAAATGACGATAAATGTATACCTAGCTGCTTGAAGAGAAAAGCGTTTACGCGGTTGTTTATAACGGTTCTTTCACATACATAATGCATTAAACAAAATTATATGTAAAAACTATAGAATCATAGGTGATTACTAAACATTTGGTGACATTTTACATCATCATACTAAGACACATTATTAATAAAATCACAAGTGATTACTAAACGTTTTGTGACATTTTACATCAAAGAACTAAGGCACTAAATTATAAACAGTTCTTAATGTAAAAACTATGGAATCACAGGTGATTACTAAATATTTGGTGACATTTTACATCAACATACTAAGTCACATTTTACATCAACATACTAAGTCACATTATTAATAAAATCACAGGTGAACTAAACATTTGGTGATATTTTACATCAACATACTAAGGCACATTATTAAAAAAATCACAGGTGATTACTAAACATTTGGTGACATTTTACATCAACATACTAAGACATTAAATAATAAACAGTTTCTTAATGTAAAAACTATATAATCACAGGTGATTAAATAAGCATTTGGTGACATTTTACATCAACATACTAAAGAAAATTATTAGTAAAATCACAGGTGATTACTAAACATTTTGATGACATTTTACATCAACATATAAGGCACTAAATTAATACAATCACAGGTGATTACTAGACATTTGATGAAATTCTACATCAAGGTACTAAGGCACTAAATTAAGAATCTTAAATGTATTAAGGTATTAAGGCACTAAATCACAGGTGATTTTCCTTTACAATTTGTTGACTACAAAATTACATTTAAGATATTTAGTGACTTAATTTAATAAAATCACATGTGACATAGTTATTGTTCAAAGAAAAAATACACCAAACCGAAAGTATTCTCAAACAAAATATTTGTCTACTCATTTCAAATAAAATTCAACTAGTAAAGTAACATATTAAATTATTGTTGGTTGTTGAATCCCCTCTTTCTTCAATAGCTTCTTTTGAAATTAGTGTCATCATCTGCAATTAAAAAAAAATCGGATCTAAGAATCGATTGCTAAAATATCCTTCAATCGATTGTTAATATTTGTGTCAAACCTTCAATTGATTGTTAATATTACAATCTAAGGCACATTATTAATAAAATCACAAGTGATTACTAAACATTTTGTAACATTTTACATCAACATACTAAGGAACATTATTAATAAAATCACAGGTGATTACTAAACATTTTTGTGACATTTTACATCAACATACTAAGGCACATTATTAATAAAATCACAGGTGATTACTAAACATTTTTGTTACATTTTACATCAACATACTAAGGCACATTATTAATAAAATCACAGGTGATTACTAGGTGATTACTAAACATTTTGGTGACATTTTACATCAAGGTACTAAGCCACTAAATTATAAACAGTTCTTAATGTAAAAACTTTAGAATCACAAGTGATTACTAAACATTTTTTATGACATTTAAGGCACTAAATTAATACAATCACAGGTGATTACTATAGATTTTGTGACAATTTACATCAAGGTACTAAGACACTAAATTATAAAACAGTTCTTAATGTAAAAACTATAGAATCACAGGTGATTACTAAACATTTTGGTGACATTTTACATCAACATACTAAGGCATTAAATTAAAAAAATCACAGGTGATTACTAAAGATTTTGTGACAATTTACATCAAGGTATTAAGGCACATTATTAATACAATCACAGGTGATCAATTGAAGGTTTGACAATCGATTCTTAGATCCGATTTTGTTTGCTCAGTTTAATCGATTATTAACATGTATGGTACACTATTAAATATAAATAAAATCGAAAACGAAAACATAAACTTACTGCTGGAGGATAAGTAAACAAAAAACATAAACTCCACATAAATTCTACATATTATCAAAGTAATAGTAATCAGTTTGAGTTTAACAAATCAATCAATTAATTTATAAAAAACATAAATCAAACCAACAATTGATGCTCAATATAAAAGAAGTACCTTGTGTAAAAATCAGTGGAGAGATTGATGAAAGTTTGAAGGCCTAATTTGTGAAAAAGATTAACCTGGTCAATGGAGAAGGCATCATCATGGTCAACGCCGCTTCATTCTGAAGCCTTTTCTTGCAGACTTTGCATTTCTCAATATCAATAATAAATTCGTAGATTCACCTTTGCCTTCGCGTCCTGTTCTTCAAAAAATTAATTAAAAACACAAAAAAAACATCTCATTAATTACAAAATCAAATTAGATTTTCACCTGCCATGTTTGAATTAGAAAAGTCAAAATTAAGTAAAATGGAGTGATTAATTTTGAGCCACGATGCAAAAATTCGCCATGGAATAATTCTCCAACAACTACACAAAAAATCGGAATTAAAAGGAAAAAGCAGTGGCAGCAGATAGGTAAATCAAAAAGGGGATAAAGAGAGGCGGTGGAATCAAAATTGAAGGCGCGTGAGGTTTTAATTAATTTTTTGATATTGACTAAAATGCCCCTCTGTGGTTTTGATCCTTAAGTGATTTTGTGTGGCTAAGAGGGTGATCTCTGGATCTCTAGCAAAAAAGAGATCCCTTTTGAACCCTCCCCTATATATATATATATATATATATATATATATATATATATATATATATATATATATATATATATATATATATATATATATATATATATATATATATATATATATATATATATATATATATATATATCGCGTACAAGTAGCATAAGCACAATTCGAAGAAGCATCCACTGACTCTTGTCTCGAACCTCTAGAAGTTTCTACAAAATCTTTCCCCTATATAAAACTCACCAAATCCAAACCCTCACCATTTAATTTGTCAGAACAATGGAGTTAAACACAAAACAAGGATCAACAACAATAAAAGAAGAAGAAATCACAATAACAGCATACTCATCATCTTCGTCTTCTTCACCAAGACCTCGAGAAGGCTTACACGAAGTAGGTCCTCCTCCTTTTCTAACCAAAACATTCGATATGGTTGAGGATCCCGCCACCGATGCCGTCGTTTCCTGGAGTACTACTCGGAATAGCTTCATTGTTTGGGATTCTCATAACTTTTCTACTACTTTGCTTCCTAAGTTTTTTAAACACAGTAATTTTTCCAGCTTTGTTCGTCAGCTTAATACTTATGTAAGTTGTTCGTCTTCTTAAAATTTCAGTTTCATTTCGACCGAATGATTTAGTAGTATGTTTCATATGATAGCTCCCCTAAGGTTTATTTCAGTTTTTTTTTTGTTTGAATTTGTGAATTAATCAGGCGTTACTTGTTATTGTTGTTTGATTGTATCGATTTCATGTTTACGTGTTTGTTGTTTAAAATTTAGCTCTGATTTAGTATTTAAAATTTAGCTCTGATTTAGTATTTGATTCAATAATTTAATATTTCGAGTTTATCTGTGTTTTTTGTGATTGAAATCATCCGGTATTTGAAGGAATGTTCTAGTAAATTTTATTAAATTTAGGTATATTTGTTGTACTCTGTGATTTAGTATTGTTTGATAAGTGTATCGATTTCGCGTTTCTGAGTGAGCTTGATTGGATATTATGTTACAATTGAATGTTGATATTTGATGTTTATAGGGTTTCAGAAAAGTGGATCCGGATAGATGGGAATTTGCGAACGAGGGGTTTCTAGGAGGTCAGAGGCATCTTCTTAAAACAATTAGAAGGCGAAGAAATGTGGCATCGTCGTCTTCCCAACTGAAGCAAGAATTCGGTGCTTCTGTTGAAGTTGGCCAATACGGGATTGAAGAAGAGCTTGAAGGATTAAAAAGAGATAGGAGTTTGTTAATGGCGGAGATCGTAAGACTAAGGCAACTTCAGCAGCATTCAAAAGACCAGCTTGTAGCCATGGAAAACAGGTTAAGAACCACAGAGAAAAAACAACAGAACATGATGGGTTTCCTTGCCAAAGCGTTTAGTAACCCCGAATTTCTTCAAAAGTGCATGGATAAGTATACACAAAGGGAACAAGAACAAATTGAAATCGGCCGCAAAAGGCGTTTAACACTCACACCAAGCGTGGAGAACTTACAAGAACTTGGAAGTGGTGTTG
This sequence comes from Senecio squalidus, assembly GCA_910822075.1. Classification (NCBI taxonomy): domain Eukaryota; kingdom Viridiplantae; phylum Streptophyta; class Magnoliopsida; order Asterales; family Asteraceae; genus Senecio; species Senecio squalidus. The sequence continues at coordinate 39,906,374 of CAJVGC010000592.1, read as the reverse complement.
AAGATGAAAACATAGTTGATCAATTCTTTGCAGCCCCTACTGAAGCTGAATCAAGCAATGATGTCGGTAATCAAGGAGATGTGTCGAGTTTTGTGGAAGATGAATCTCATGATAATCTGTGGCAGGAACTGCTGAATGTTGATCTTCCGACAGAAAATAACCCTGGAGAGTTTGTTGATGATTGGGATGAAGATTTGCAAGAACTAGTGGATCAGATGGAATATTTAAGGTCGTCATCGAACGTTTGAATTCTTGATTGAGGTTGCGATTGATTTTTATAGTGTAGGGTTTGTCGGTCTCTGCAAGTCCACCCCCTCTTTAGTAAAGTACAAGTCAAAGATGCATATGATTTGATGAGTCTTTAGTATTTGTGGTATGTTAATTCTGCATATCTATCGTTTACGTTTGGTGTGTTTGAGTCGAGCATAATATTCTATGCATCTGATGTTGTACTTGTTTAATACAGAAGAGGAGATTGTGGAATTGCAAAGGGGCCAAGCTGCTGTTCTATTGTATCCTTTTAACGTTTTCTTTTTAATTTAATTTCCGTCTTGATTGTGAGTTTTCCGGGAAGAAACAACCGATTTTTACCTATGTTTCGTTCATCTTTGCAGGGGACAAAAGGCCACAAGAAGATGTTCAAGTGTTCTTCATTAATCATTCGTTTGCATAAAGAAAGACACAAATCTTTGTAAGCACTGAACGAAGAAATGAGGTTCGTAATATGTGAAAATCTTCCTAGTGTCTGCTTGTTGTATGTTATATTGCAATGTATAATTAAAAGGTTGATATGGAGGTGTAAGTTTTTCAGATTAACAACCGATTTGTGTGCAAATTTCTAGTAACTTGGTACTTATGGTGTTAAGCCATACGCTATATGATAACCAGAACAATTTATACTTTGTGTAATGCCCATTACACCATTGTGTTAGGATAGTGGTTCTATTTCTAGTAAGACAGGCGCATGAGTAGGAAAAACAGCTAAGCGTGGGGGGGTTGTGTGGGTTCTCACTTTGCAACGTAGTTTGGGGGGAGCAAGGCATGTGGGCGCATCAATGAGATCTTTATTGTGCCTAACATACCTTGAGAAAGGCACGTGGGAGCATCAATGAAGTGTCTTTGATATAACCATTGCCAGATTGAACTTTAAATTACCCAAACGGTCACCATATCCTCCACCGTAACTGTGTTGTTGGCTTTTAGGATACTTTCGTGGTTAAGTCTTTGTTTAGCCCTTTACAGAGCGAGTCCTAATTGTAGTTGGTGACTTGTATGAAGTTTGAGAGTTTGTTACGACCCGAAGTAAGATTTCAAGGCAGTAAGTATTTGTTTCATTAGGCCTAAAGTCGTATGGAGGAAGTGTAAGAAGGGGTCGTCTCCTGGTCTGTAACTGTTAAAGGTTGATATCTCATCTTGTATATGGTTTGTTGTAATTAACTAATTATAGTTGGAGTTTGTGGTTGTGGTTGTGAATATTATGTGTTTATCTCGAAACGGATGAGAGGACGATGGTTATATTCCACTGTGTTGTTTTATGTTTATATCTCCCTCCGTTTTGACATACAGATAACTCGTGGATATCGCTAAACCAATGTCAAGCTAGAATATAACTTATTTTGTTTGGAAAAAGAAAATTGAAAATCACAATTGCAACATGAAAATCAAAATCACGTGCGATTATCCGATTATCCGAACTGACCCTAAACGGACTCACATTAAGGTGCTCGAAACAAGAATCAAATCTAGGACATAAGTAGAACTGCAACATATTATAATTATCTAACAAACTGATGCTGAATAAGCTTATCTTGATGTATTATCCAACACACATTCTACTAAATTATAGTTGTTTATTAGAGCACACGGAGTGGGGGATTCTCGCTCGTTGTGAGAGTGAGAGCGAGCCCCGCTCGTAATGACTCCGGGCTAGCTTGCTGTGGGAGAGTGTTGTCACCACAACGGCTCGTTGTAATTTTTTCATTTTTTTTTTTTTTTTTTTTTTTTTATCCCAACGGCTTGTTCGATTTAATAAAAAAAAAAAAATTCAAACAAATACCAACTGTAATATAACCGTTGGTAATAAAGATTTGTTTTTTTTTTTTTTTTTTTTTCTTTTCCAAATTTCACCTATAAATACAATTATATGTTAACCAAAAGAATCACACCTTCTTTCAATCTTATTCTATCTTATTCTCAATCTCATACCATAATCTTATCTCATACCAATAATCCCAATCTTAACCAAAATGTCTTCATCTTCTTCAAACGCTTCCCAAACAAACACAAACACACATTCGACGCCACAATCACAAACATCCTCCGGTTTCGTAAACTACCACAATACAACAAACGCCCTATTTTCACCCAAAATACCAAACTTTAACCAACAACAACAACAACAAATTCTAAACACATATTTAGCGCAACCACCTCAACCAATGTTCAATCCCGAACAATTTGCAATGCATCAACAACTTTTGATGCATCAATAATCTTCTTTTTTTCCCCAACAACAATCATAGTTTTTTACCCAACAATCCCAATTCTATCCCCAGCAAACACAAATTCCAACCGATCAATCACAAAGCCGAGTTCAAGAAACTCAAGAAATCGTCCAAGAAACCGACGACGTGGTCGAAGAAACGCAACGACCATCCACGTCTAATCCCAAAAAGAAAAAGACGTGCAAAAAGGTGGCATGGTCCGAAAAAGAGGAGGTCCTTTTGGCAAAGATGTGGTGCCACGTTTCCGAAGATTCCGACAAAGGCAACGCCCAAGCCGACACAACATTTTGGAAACGGATCGTTTCGGGTTACAACGAGCAAGCGAAGGGGCAACAGTTGACGGAGAGAAACAAGGAGTCCCTCAACAACAAGTTCATGGGGACGAGTGCCTCGGTTAAGACTTTTATCGGCCACCATTCGGAGGCGTTACGACTTCGAGGTAGCGGGACCGACGACTCGAAGGTTATAGAGGGGGCTCGTCAAATGTTCTATGGGACGGAGGGTGTGCCTTTTAGGCATATGGGGGCGTGGGAAGTCTGGAGAGAGCATAGCAGATGGCGTACATTTACCAAATTAGATACTCCAGTCGCCACAGTCAACCTAGACGACGTTGACATATCAGATGATATATTTGCGGATGATCAACAAGAACAACCTCCAGGAAAAACAAGAGGTAGTAAAAGAAAAGAATCATCCGACGCATCCGATAAGGCACAGACATCTTCGTCGTTGGCGTTTTGTGGGCTCGTCGCGTCACACTTAAAAAAACTTACAAAGACAAAAAAAGAAATCGCGCAAAAAAAGGCACAAACACTCTTAGCACAAGAACAAGCGGCTTACACAAGTGCAAGAAGAGACGATATGTTATTTCTTCAACAAAGCACGGAGGGGTTGCCGCAAGCCCAAGCGGATTGGATCGAGGTGGAAAAAAAAAATCCAACAAAAATATGGGATGATTTAGCTTAGTATTTATTTTAGTTTTAATAATTTGTATTGTTTTTTATTTATCTTATTTACATGTTTTAATTATTAGTTTTAATAATTTGTATTATTTTAATTATTTATTTATCTTATATTTAAATGTTTTAAGAAAAGAAAAAAAAATTGGGTCCCATAACTCTCACAATCAGCACAATCCTCATTATCATACTACCCAAAATCTCATAATCTTGATTCTCACTGCCACGTCAGCAAAAGTAATCCCATAATCACCATAATCGTGATTATCACTTCGGGTGCTCTAATGTAACATTTGCAATGGTAATTACCGATTGAATGTTGATTGAAATGAACTTAATTAACAATGCCTATCAATTAACATCCATTTTCTCACTAATGGAACTCGATGGACGTTTCAACAATACCAAACAAGGTTCAAGGTAATTCAGTTAAGCCATCTTTTATCCCACACCGAACCGATGTCAAGTAAGCTACTTTACATCTTATCGAACTTATGTAATTAAGTTTATCAGAACCCTGTTCTTTAAACTGGCCATTTTTGTCAGGTGTTAGTCGAGTAAGTTAAATAACAAAAATAAAGTTTTTGTTACACCTTACGTAGTTACGTAAAGTGAAAAGGTAAAAGTTAAGTGAAGTGCTATTCCATGCGATTAACACCTTCTCTTATGTAGAATTAGTACAAAACCGTTGGGTACAGGCAGAGACGGAGCCAGAAATTTATGTTGAGGGGGCTCGATTTTTTTTTCCGATAATAACGTAAACTGCCTTTTTAAAAGCTAGTAGTAACATACAATTAGCTTATGAATTTGCGTACTTATTATAATTATAATATTTGTCTGTCCTGTTGATGAAAAAGCAAACCCAATTCTCCAATAAAACCCACCACCGAATGCCTTTCTCACCTACGCTTCACATTTCACATTTCACATTTCACATTTTTGCATGCTTTCTCTCTCTACTTTCTCTCTCTAAAAAACCATTAATGGCGGTTGAAGCAGGTCCTCATCACTCTCTTTTCCATCCACAAATGATGTTAACCAATAATCAAACAAATACTCCATTACGATACGCTCATCATCAAAACACACACCAACAAAACACAGCAATGGAATCCACTCGTCTTTCATCTTCTTCAACTTCTACTTCTTCTACCGAAATACCGAACCTTCATTCGCGCCCTCATCGTAAATCAGATCTTAATTGGTCCGCTAGGTCAGTTAGGGGGGGCCGAGCACCCTCCAGCCCCCCTACTGGCTCCGTCGGTGGGTACAGGATGCAGATACACAAAAATCGAACATTTGAAACGTTGTGTGAAAGTTTTTTAACTTTTTAACATGTTAAGAAACTTATTACCCATTCTTGATAGCATCTTTAATCCCGGTTTTTTTTCTTGTTAATCATCGGTTCCTCTTGGACGTGAGGGTTATCTTGCCCTCTTAGTCTTATATGTTGATGGTTTTAGTGTTACCGCCAAAACACAAGGGCGCAACTGTTAATAAGCAATTGTTCAGTTTAACGTTAAATAATCAACTAATATGTTGGATAAATGCGAACAATTTTTGGTCTCTTGGACATACAAATTTATACCATGTTTTCCTCTTTTGTTTCGATCATAACTTCTTTTGTCTTGAACTCTGATTGCATCACTTATTTATTCCTATATTGGTTTCGTGATATCCAAACGCACGCGTTGGGGCGAAATACTATGTAATGAAAGTTTAATTGTTCATTGTTCAGGCCGATTATCCAAGCAAATTAATACCCAATTTCTTACACGATCGTTCTTATTGGAACTCTCCTTTTCTCGTTGTGGGAGTCTTCTCCTTTTATTTTGTAATTTTTTTAATACTATTTATTAGAGGTGTCATGCATGCCTTGTATATTGCCACCATGTTGTACTCATTACATGTCATTAGTCGGGCTAGTGTGATAAGTCGTGCTTTATACCAGGATCAACGAGCCAGCTTAAGGACCATGTGATTCGTCTAGTTATCATGATTGATCATTCATTCGACCTCTCTATCTAATGCATCCCTTCCGAATTGATTTTTATTTGCACGTATTTGTTTAGATGTGTTTGGTAAACAGGGACGAAGCTTTGTTGGGGCCGGAAGGGGTTCCGGCCCCCCCGAAAGTTCGAGATTTTCGTAAAATTTGTATTATATTCGTACAATTTTGAAAAATTCGTAAGGTTTTTATATGTAATATTTCGAATCGAATGATTTTCGCCCCCCCCTTCCGCCACCTCCAAGCTCCGTCCCTGTTGGTAAAGATCGTCGGATATGCTTAAATATATAAAATAGAATTACAAACCAATAAAATAACATAAATCAAATGAAGGGAATTTTAATAATGATCACAAGGTTAATTGTATAGAACCTCTACGTATTTTCGTTTTGTCCATTCCAGACTATCGTACAACTTTATTCCCTAACCGGTCATTATAAGTTGTTAAATTAGTCATTTTTTTAATTTTTCTTTTAGATTAATTAATAAAAACAGCCCCTATAGTTTGTATAATTACGAAATTTGCCCCTAATTTAAATTGGTTTTTACAATATAGTACTTTATTTCACTATTTTCTTACTGTTTTAGTCCCTCGTTTGTTAAACTTAACAATTACTATGTTAAATCACAAAAATACTATTTTGCCCTTATTATAAAAGCTATCAACGAACACATCACCATTTTCCCCATTACATCTTCAAATCCTATTAGATTTTGTAGTATCCGAAGCTTTGTTTTTATCCAATTCGTCGTATTCTAGCCAACCATAACCGTCATTGTCTTTCAATTACGAAAATCATAAGATTTATTAAAAAACAAATATGTAACAAAATCCCAAAATCCCTAGAAATGGAAGACAATGACGGTTACGTTTAACAAGAATACAACGAAGATGATGAAACAAAATTTTGGATACTACAAAATCTAATAGGAAAGAGGGTGATGTGTTCGTTGATAGTGTTTATAATAGGGGCAAAATAGTATTTTTTTTATTTTTATTTTAACATACTAATTGTTATGTATAACAAACGAGGGACTAAAACCGTAAGAAGATATTGAAATAAATGATGATATTCGTAAAAGAAAATTAACTTATGGACGAACTTCAAAATTATACAAACTACATGAGATGTTTTGTAAATTAGTCGAAACTGAAAAATAGAAAATGGACAACTTGACAACTTATAATAACCAGTTAGTGAATAAAATTGTTCGATGGTCTAAAATTGACAAAACAAAAAATACATAGGAGTTATAGACCTCCCTTTATCATATTATTAAGTTCGACTTGAAGTTGGAATATTAATATTGTCTACCGTTAATAGCTAATCTTTTTTTTTAAATATTCTCAAGTGAACTTACTCTTTGTTGTAGGATGATGCTAGGAATCTTCCTTTGTACTAAATTTAATCAACAAAGCTTGGTTCTCTTAAAATTAATCTAGATATCTCAAAGGTACTATGTAATTCATAAGAAATTAAGAATCTACCTAGAGTTCGTATACATATTTTAATAAATAGTGGCTAATAATACTGTTTGTTTAAACATTTTTTTTGTTTCCTAGAGATTTTCATAGATTTTTTAAGGATTTTCTATTGCTTTGAAAGATACTACCAGATTTTATTATCGGGGTGTCGATTTTTTCTTAATCTAAATTAAAGTTTAAACATGTTTTTAGGTTTACATCTAAACTAAAGTTGCACCCCGTTACCCAACGTGCATGAATGCACTTGCGAGTTGCGACTTCTAAGTTTGAGGCATATGAATGCGTATCAAGTATTTCAGGTACAAAACCGAAGTTTGTAGGAAGTTTACAGTGATTGATATATTTATCTTCCGATCTTAATTTCCCTTTTATTTATTTTTTCTAATTAGGTTTGAAAGCACAAGAGATCTGCAATAAAGTAACAGACACTGCAAAGAAAACATGGTGAATGAAGTACATTGCACCATCAAGCATTTTTCAACGGAAATTCATCAAATATAAAATCATCAAAGTAACATAAGAAATGACTATCGGTATATTTGACGTAAATAGGGCTAGAAGTGTAGCTACATGCTTTGGAGCTTATTTTTGTGCTTTTATTTTTTTAAAGTCTCAAACTCTTTGAAAAAGCTTTTGATTTTGGGTTTTTATTCTAAATTAAAAGCTTGAAGCTCTTCGCAACCAAACGAGTTTTTTTTTACATTTAGGGTCATTTATTTTTTAATTTAAAAGTTTGAAGCCCCTAGAAGCCCCATCCAAACATACCTTATATACATTTTTCTGGGCCAGGCCGAAGATTTAAGTTACACCGTGGGACGAGAAAAAATAGGGCCCTAAGTACATGTAATCTTTAATATAATATAAAAGAGAGGCCTTAAATGCCACATGGCGAAGTAAGGACCCTTAGATGGGTTAACTTATTTGATTTCAACCGTTAGATCAAATTGATGATGTCATCAAACACTATTTTCATTTTAGTTGTCCCACATCGCTTCAGGTATGAAACTTTTTCATACTTCTAGCATATATATATCATATGTCTTTAGTTTTTCCTACTTTGTCCCACATCGCTTCATGTATGAAACTCTTTCAGACTTCTAGCTTATATATAGCATATGCCTTTGGATTAAAATATAGTTCGACGGTAATTTTCGGGTCAATCGGGTCAAACCCGAAACCCGACAAACTGGAACTATTCTATCCGAAACCCGACCCTATTTATGAATCGGGTGTTGCCTTAAATGCCACATGGCGAAGCAAAGACCCTTAGATGGGTTAACTTATTTGATTTCAACCGTTAGATCAAATTGATGATGTCATCAAACACTATTTTCATTTTACACCCTTTTACAAAACATAATTACATTATCTCTTTAATTTCAATCTCTACTTAAATAAAAACAAAATTCCAATTTACTTAAAAAAAATTCACTCAATTTGAACTATGATTTACATTATTTTTATTTAAAATCTCCTAATAAAAAATATTAAAACATGTATATAAACGTAAAAGTGTTTATGTTATTATAACTATAAACAACATGTTATAAACGTAAAGGTATATATATGTTATTATACGTATAACATTGTCTTTTTATAATAACCTAAAATCTACATAAACATAAAGTTTACAATTCAATTTTTATTTTTTTCCGCGCTATCGCGGGACAATAATCTAGTTTATGTATAAAAGACAATGTTCTGTTTACTATGATGTTTGTTATTAAATTAATTAATACGAAATAATAATAACAAGTTGTTTTATCTTATGTTGTCACATAAAATGTAAGATTGCTGCTACCATTAAACACGTATACACTGTTTACTAAAAAGATGGGCCCCAAGACTTTTTAGACATTCTACGGTCGTCCATAGTATACTCCATAAGATTCAACTTTTTTTTTTTCCTTTTTCTTTTTTTCGAAAAGCAATTTACTATTAAAACAAAAAGACTCATAAGACATGAGTCATACACACACGATTACAACAATAGGAAACACTCAACCTCACAAAACTTCACTCAATCACCCACAACAACTAAAACTAACATATACAAAACAAAACAAAAAAATCCCACCAAAATAATGAAATACTAGCTCCTTCCTAAAAACCTATATATCTAGACAAAGCACAAAAGGGTCACCAAAAGAACGTTGCCAAAATGGCTTCAAGAAGAAGCACAAAAAAAGAAGAAAAAAAATGAGGAAAAAGATGCTAAAAAAAGATACAAAATAGTACAGATTGTTTCCTACTACTTATCTCTTTTCATATTAACCAATAATCCTATTATATCTTTAGGCCTAAATTTATACTTATATAATTAGACATACTTATCATTTTCTAATATTAAATTCCAATGTCACACTCACATACAACAAAATCCCAACTTATGAACATATATTAATTAATAATCGTGATAACCATAGTTCCAAAAGTTATGATTAAATTATCATGATAAAATTTAAATACACGTATTTTATTTAAGTATGGAATGACAACTCCAAATACACGGGTCTGGTTATCATTAATTTGATAAAATAAAACTGGAATACTATGTATATTCCGATTGGGGTTTCTTGAAAAAATCTTAGCGTCTTTCTCTAATTTTTTATAAAAGATATTTTGTTTATCAGAATAGAGGTTAAAGGGGTTTATATGTTTGACGTGTTCTTTATATGGATATCAGAGGCTAGGGAGCCATGTCATTGACTCGTGCCGATGAAAATTTTACTCCACGAGAAATGGACATTCTAGTCAAGGTACAACTAAATTATATATATTTCTATTTTTTTTATTACAATATGTAAAGGTAGTTGTTATTAAAACTTAATTAATTATCACCAAGATAACGCATTGGTCAAACGTTTTGATATACCCATAAAAATATGTTCGACCTCACTAGTTAGATAAAAAAAAGGTCACTAAAATACGTCAATTAGGTTTCAACGACTTGCATCGTCTTCGTTTATACTTATTCATGTGAGTATTGGTTGTCTCTTTTATGTTTAAGTTTAATCATATCAGTTTATATACATGGTAAGGAATATATTTGAACTAACACCTTTTTGTAATTCAAAAAACTATTTATATAAAATATTTTATAAAATATAAAGTTGAAGAAATTGAAAAAGTGTTAGAAAATAATATTTGTTTTTTATCTGCTTTAATCAATTATATATTTTGGAAAGTAGTTTAAAGAATAAGTATATCTTTTGTGGTAGTTTAATATATCTTATTATTATAATTATATTATTATATTATATTTCTGACCTAGGAAAACAACCTTTTTATAGTTTAAGTTACTAAGAACACGTCACGATTAGAAAAATGCAACATTTTTTAGTAATTTATTTTCATATGAACGTCTTTAATCTTTAACATATAATAATTAATAAAAGATGAGCTGGAAATTACATATGGTAAAATAGAACCTTTGAATGAGTTAACTTTTTTTTATTTCAACCGTTAGATCAAATTTATGATGTCATCAAAGATTAATTTTATTTTACACCCTCTTACAATGAATAATTATATTCTCTATTTAATTCCCATATCCATTAAAATAAAAACAAAATTCTAATTTATTTATAAAATCACTCAATTTGTACTAAGATTTACCTTATTGTTATTTTTAAAATCTCTTAATAAAAATTATTAAAACATGTGTATAAACGTAAGGGTGTAAAAGCTCCTAATAAAAAATATCAAAACATGTGTATAAACGTAAAGGTTAATATGTTAATATAACTATAAACAACATGTATATAAACGTAAAGATATATATGTTATTATATGTATAACAATATCTTTTCATAATAACTTAATATCTATATAAACATAAAGTTTACGATTCAAGTTTTTATATTTGTTCGCGCTATCGCATTACAATAATCTAGTTAATATATAGAGTACTCTAATATATATTAACAGAAAGTCTCTCAAGTATTTCGAAAATGACCATAATACTCTTACAAAGTGTAGGAGTATAAACTACGTAATAATTCTTCCTTTTGGTGATGTAAGGAATCATGGGCTATAAATCAAGCCTCCACAATTTACCAAAACCACGGGAGAAAGAGATGCAAGGTCTCCGATGCTACAATCTCCTCTCCGACGACGAATTCCGTCTACAATTAACTCCAAACACCACTTCTTCACTCTCAATAGACGTATTTGAATCCACTCATACAAGAATCCAACGTCTTATAAACGAAAACCCCATCATAGTATTCAGCCGTCCCGAGTGCTACATGTGTGACGTTATGAAACGTCTTTTTTATTCAATTGGTGTTTACCCTATTGTTATTGAGTTGGAGGAGGAAGAGATCACCGAACTTGATACCTTTCAACATGATGGTGAGGACGTTGCTCCGGCCGTGTTTATCGGTGGGAATTGCGTTGGTGGATTAGAAAGCCTTGTGGCACTTCATTTGAGTGGTCATCTTGTTGCAAAACTAGTAGAAATTGGTGCTCTTGAGGGTGTAGTGTTGTAGCAAGTAGCAACCCATGAAAGGGGTATTGTTATAATTTTCCTTATATATGAAGATATTCTTGATTTTATAGGGCAAGTAGACATAAAAATGTAATTCGATTTCATTTTCTTACCACTTAATATATAATTGTCGCGTGTGTTCTCATAATTCGTATAAGTTTCTTGACTACATTAGTCGGTAACAAATGTGTACCAACATGTTTTTAGTTGAACGACATTGATGATAGCTATCGTCTAACAATTTGTGGGTTGAAGTTCCGTTAAAGACAAATTTGATAGTATGGAATAGGTGTACGAGTGGTTATGCTTCGAAATAAATTTTTAACAATATTAGTTACAATTAAAAGAGTGTTTATAATATCCGTTTATCTAGGAAAGAATAAAGTTAATCGTGTAATTAGGATTATATCATATTAAAAAGAAATAAGAATTCCACATTATGTAAATTGAAAAGGTTTAGTATTTTAGAAAAATCATATAATTGAACCAATTTCAAATATACATACTTTTAAATTGATAAATAATTAAAATATATTTTAAGGTTATTGAATAATTTTACGAACCCAGAAACCTCACCCACTCCAATAACGTAGTATAATCAACCAAACATTTCAATTCCTAACGGGTTCAACGGGTTATGCATAGCAATGTTATGACACCTAGATCAACAGATGTAGTTTTTAAACGTATTGACTTTGCAATTCAAAAGGGGTTAGCGACACAGTTTGTTGTTCGTTGCCTTCTGTCACTTTGTAAATTCTTTTAGTTATATATAATACCTAACCCAAATTATATTATGTATATAATTTCATGATGATAACAAACTTCTGGCTTTCGGAAAAGAAAAAAAGAAGAAGATACGATAAATGAGGTATGACGATAAAGGCTTATCTATGACTACCTCCGGCTCGCATTGGGTTGTGACGCTTTATCATCGTGTTTATGACACTTCCATCCATGTCTTTTTGAGATGCCCACCTAAAAGTAGTTTCTCATGAGGTCGAAGAGCCGATGATGTCCTTTGGACCTCGTGGTGCTTACCAATATAAGGTCATGTCGCTAAATAGAAAGATACACACTTACATCGTCATATACAACCAAAAATTCTTTAGCTTTCTATAAAATTTAAATGGGAATTGCTAACCATTGCCCCGGGGTAATGATTAATTATGATAAAATACATTTAATAAACTCATAGTTTCCATTTTTATATTTAATATATTATATACCTTCCATATTTATATAGAATTTTAATAAACTGTCATTATGAAAACATTAATTATAGAATATATTAAATATAAACATGAAAACTATGAGTTCATTTAATGTATTTTATCATAATTAATCATTGCCTCGGGGCAATGGTTAGCAACTCCCAATTTAAATATACATTTTCAATTAGATGGAACAATTATTTATGCTTAAAGAATGGCCTATTGGATCTTGTGAGTACTTGTTTTCCCTACTTATCGGATATCGAATCCTAAATTATACGGTCAACATAATGTGTATATTTTATTTTATTAATCGAATATATTAAGACTTTTTTATATGAAATTAATGCAACACTATTTTGTCTCTTTATGAATATGGTATATTTTATTTGTTTAGTTGTTTTAAAAAATTGTCATCGTACTACAATTTTTTTTTTTTTATCAAATAAATCATTTTTTTAAACACATTCTACGTATACAGTGATGATATGATGTCATAAATAGTGATTTTTTTTTAACTTTTTGTTAAATTATTTATTATATTATATACTACTTTAATTAGAATCTTGTGCCACCTCAGCTCAAATGGTTACCATTCAACTACATCTCTTTTATTTTATGTTTCATTTTTATTGTTTTTTTTTTCTTTTGTTTATTATATTACTTTTTTGTTTAAGAGTATTAATTTTATATATATATTTTTTAATTTATTGTTTTTCTTAATATATAATTAAAGAAATTTGTTTGGTCAAAAAATAAAATTACATTTTCACTCAATAAAACGATTGTTGCCGGATTAAAAAAGGAAAAAAAATTATTCGAAGAAAAAAAAACGGAATCATTTAATTGTGAAAATAAAAGATAGTTCTAAACCAATTATGATGAAGATATATTTACTTTACAAATTATATCTTGTCTTTGCCTGGAAAATTGAAGTTTTCAAACAAATCTGAATTCGAGTCGTTAGCTAGTTAATCCCTTATGATTTTGTTGTTGAATAATTAAGGTGTTATTTTGTATAAATTAGACATGTCCAGTCTTACCAGGCCTATATACTATTATTTTATTTTTTTATCTTTCATTAATATTGGATCATAAGAATTTATAAAGTGGCAGAAACCAAGCGGGTAAAAAGTTGCGCCGCTAACCTTTTTGGATTGCAAAGCAAATACGTTTGAAAACTACATCTGTTGATCTAGGTGTCATAACATTCTATGCATAACCCGTTGAACTCAACTGAGTAGCTCAACCGCCTCCGGTGCAAGGAAACCGAAGGTATCAAAAGCAAAGGGAATAAACACGTGTTGATTTTCAATATATGATTTCTCGTGAATTGTCACTTTGCCTGAAGCGGCCTTCAAAGCAGTCTGACCCGCTGTAAAACCGCTACTACTTAACCCCGGTCAGATCCACGTACACATGTTTTCCTCAAACCCATCCAACAACCAAAACGTGGACCGGTCTAAGAGTATTATCTTTTAATATTTAAAAGAAGAAAGAAGAAATATAAAAATATCTAGAATGCTTCCAAAAAGGCGGGCATTAGATTTAGAACCGTTAATAGAGGGCTATAACGTAATCAAGTGGGCTCAATACCGAAATTCGCGGGACCCAATGTGACGTTGTAAATCAAACTTTATAACACATCTAGTCACTACAAATGAGAGAATAATTGAATGATTAATATAGAAAATAAAAATAACATATGGTAATAATAATATATATTAAAAAGAAACATAATATAAACGTTAATTCATAAATAGAAAATATAATAATAATATAGTAAATAAAGTATTAAATAGTATATGCCAATAATATATAATAATAGAAATATCACTATTTACTAGATTTTTGTCTATAAATTCCATTTTTGTTGATTGATATATAAGAGAATAATATATAATAAAAAGAAACATAATATAAAAGTTAATTTATAAATAGAAAATATAATAATAATATAGTAAATAAAATATTAAATAGTATATGCCAATAATATATAATGAAAAAAAATATCACTATTCACTAGATTTATAAAAAGAACTATTGAGAATCTCGGGTACAACTCAAGTTGAAGCTTTGACTTTTCTAAATATGCTTAGATGAAGAAGAAAATGGAAGATGAAAATATTTGATCTAAAAGTTTGAGTTTGAGACGAGTATAAGTTTTATATAGACTCTAAAGTTATAAATATACTCAATAAAAGAGGTTAAATTACGGTTTATAAATCCAAAAAGTAAAAACTAATATAAAAAGAACTAATATTTCGATCAAAGAAAAAATAGTATTAATAATTATAACCTTTAGAATTGTGGTTTATGAGTTCTGACAACTATAAAAAACTTTTATGTTAACTATTTTCATAAAAAGCCGAGAGCGATTCTCTAAATACATGTAGCTGTAATTAAAATTGTACAAGTTACTAATATACATTTTTGTTTATTAACCACAACCTCGATGAATGTTATTATCAAAACTCAATGATAACTTATTTATGTGACTTTGTTTATAAAAGTCTATATGTTCAAAAAGTATTTGAAATAAACTTATATCAAAGTTTATAAAAGTCTAAATATGTTCAAAAAAGTTATACGTTCGTTCGTTTTTCATTTATTTTTATTATTTTTATAATTCTTTTCAAAACAAAAGCTAAAGGTCTATAATTAAATAAAACTAGAAAGTAACCGTGCGTTGCACGATTTCGACAGTGTGCGTTGATAGTTGAGGTAGGTACAAAAGGTACGGTTGTAGTCGATATAAAAGCTATGTCACTGGTTTGAAGAAGTTGAATGCGTTTGCTGTTATCAAAATAATTGCCCGTGTTGAAGGTTATCACTGGCTTGAAGAAGTTCAAATGGGTTTGCTATTTATGTCAGCATTTCCCTGTTATCAAAATAACAAATTTGTTTCGGGAAAAAGTAAGATCAAATGTTTATTGGTCGTGATATCAAGTACATTATTTTAACAAAAAGAGAGTTGTTTGTTATACTTATTAGCATGAGCAACACATGTAGAAACGTCGTTTTACTGGTGACTGCTCCCTGTGCGCTCCGTGATCTTTGCTGCTGAAATTTGTGGCTTTGGCGGCTGGTATATGTATTTTCTGTGTTTTTTTGTCGTTGTTGAGCGTATCGCTACCCGGGGGTAGTCTGTGAGATTGCAAAAAAGTATCGGTTAGATCGAATCGAAAGGAGATTGTTTAAAAGGAACCGATTTAGATAAATCGACTCACGCTGCTGCAAATTATTATGTCAATGTAATATTTATAATAATAGATGTTCATACCATGGTAAGCTGTCACTGTTGATCGTGTTTGTTTGGATGTTGTTAGTCCCAGGTTATTTTACAAAGAAAAAAAAGAATATTGGTTAGATCATATTGAAAGCAAATTAGAAAGGAGACTAATAAAAGACAGATTGTTGAAGGGATTGGGGTTCCTTCATTTCTAAAACCACTTGATCCGCTGGGGGAAAACGGAAATTCGTAAGATGAAACTTACTCCTTACATATGAACGAATTTGTTGCAGTGTATTTGTAAAGAAGATAAGCATGCGTCGAAGTTGGAGAACGGAGTACTAAAGATCGAACAGGTAGATGAAAAGACTTTTCACCTACATATCGGATCTCCTGTTCTTTGTCCTCAGGTTTCGGTGGCTGCTGATGTTCATTGCAACGATACTCCAACAAATTCGTTGATATATGAGCGGTGAGTTTCACCTTTGGATTTTTCGTTTTCCCTCAGCGAATCAAGTTGTTTTAGAAATGAAGGAATTTGTAAAAAATAACACAATTGTGTAAGAGCAAAACGTGAAAACAAACATCGCAACGGAAACCAAGCATTTAAGAACTGAAAAAGATGGATCACGGGTAAGAGCGGGATGTTAAAATTTCGAAAGATAGGTTTTTAGATTCGAACGTTAGGGCTATGAGTTTGGAAAACTTGGATAAAGAAACGATGAGCTTGTAACAAAAAAAAGCGAGAACGAATTTTATTGTTATTGGCTTATCGAATCTTTATGTACGTTTTTCATACTCAGAACCGTATTATTCGAAATCAAATACCTTTGTTCCGAAGATGTTACGTCCCGCTCCAACTCGTGATCCATCTTTTGCAATTGTTGAATTTTGATTTCTTTTGTGTTTTTGGTTTTTATGTTTTGTTTCCAAACAATCGTGTCATTTTTTAGGAATGAGTTTTTATTTTGATTTTCGTTTGTTGGTATGTGATGTGTGTGACTCTATTTTGTAAAATCTAAGATATGTTAAGGAAATGGTTACCTATGTCTGAAGTGTTGAGATATGGTGGACCGTTGTTTTCAGTAATGCCGCTCATAGTCTGAATGCGTTGTAGTTCTCACTGCTGCAACGGCTTTCGCATAAAAATATTACTTTGTGTACGTCTTCCTGAACCTGTGATTGTAATCGTACAAGCAGTGCGAATCAGTATCAGTATATTTATTCACTTTTCCGACAATAAAAATGATCCTTTGTATCGATATTCTGAATGACATTTTTGTAAAGAGATTGAGTAAACAAATATTATCTTTTCTTCTTTTGCAAAACAGTTTGAAAAGATCCATTAACCATATCTGCAAGCTTCATTGTGTCGTTGTAGAAGTCGTTGTGTTAGAAACGTAAATTTATTACATTACGATTACTTGGTAGAAATGGATTACTTATTTTATATTTTGTTGATTTGGTTTTGTGATTGAATAGCCAATAGCCGCTTCGAAATGCGATTAACAGTGTTGTTTGCAGCTATGGAACTACCATAAGTTTTTAAGCAATTATATAGAAATTTTAATCAGTTTCTTGGACAGATAAGGAACAAAGTTATACTTACTGATTCGTTTTATTTCGGCTTTGGTGGCTGTTTGATGTGTTCTCCGTTTTCGGCTTTCTGCGTGTTGTTGTTGCCCGTGTTTTTTTGAAGGTGCCAGTCCCGGGTAATTTGCCAGAATACAGAAAAAATATCAGTTAGGTCGAATTGGAAAGGGATTGTGTAAAAGGTACTAATTCATATGACTTTAAACTCCGTTAATCACTTTATATAAGATAACATAAGTAGATCGTCTATACACATTGTTCAGTAAAAGCTGAGCACCTGGCCGAAGTTAAAGAAAGAAGTGAAGGATAGTCGAAAAGAGTAACAGCAACCCCCGAAGCCATAGAGTACACCGCACCCTATGACATACGTCGTTCCAGTACCTCATTCCTACCAGCTTTCACTTTTTTCTTTAACTCCGGCCAGGTGCTCAGCTTTAACTGAAACAATTGTCTAAAAAGAAAACATGAAAACGAAGAACATAAAACAAACCCAAATTGAAGAACCGAAAAAGATCAATTATTAGGTTGAGCTGAAAAATAGGGTTTCTGAAAAGAAGATTTTGGATTTGAGGGGTTTTGAATATGGAAAAGTTGGGTACAGAATCAATCAGTCGACAGCAAAAAAAATCGTCTCACCGAATCTGTGATGCCATATAGTGCGAAACATACACCACAGCAAGACCAAAACCCGAAGATAAATTTTTTGCTGCTGACTCAACAACTCTATATCTAAGTTTTTCCAACCTACAAATCGTAGAAACTCTTTTGAGTAACTCCAATTTTCAGCCTAAGCTGATAATTCATCTGTCTCAATCTTTCAATATTTGTGTGTTTTGTGTTTTAGGTTTTCATATTTTGTTTTCGGATAATTATGTTATTTAAAAAAAATCATACACAGAACAATAATGATGAATGTGAGTGAAGTTTAAACACATTACCTCAAGTGGTATGTAAGCAGGCCGCCTTGGGTTCCCAACATCTACGCATCGAAAATTCTGAGACTCCTTAAGTTTCCTAGCTCGATACATTGCATAGTACTCATAGACTGTTATGTCTATTGGCTTAGTAGTGTAACTAAGTCAATAAACATAACAGTCTATGAATAGTATGCAAAGTATCGAGGTAGGGAACTTAAGGAGTCTCAGAATTTTCGATGCGTAGATGTTGGGAAGCCAAAGCGGCCTGTTTACATACCACTTGAGGTAATATATTTAGATTTCATTCACATTCATAACTAAAATCTAATGTGTACAATTTTTTTTGTTTACCTCATATGTAATTGATTTAAACCGTTTTGCATACATTTTCCATAAACAGAACCGTTACATTCTAAAGACATTTTTTTGCATACATTTTCCATAGACAGAACAGTTACATTTAAGTCTAAAAATATGTTTTCTGTTATAGTCGAATATTCTTTTTTTTTAATGTTTAGATTCTTTTTCGTTTTGTTTTTTCTGTTTGTGTATAGGAAATAAACAATAGAATTTAAATGAATGTACGTAGTTGGAATAACGAATATGTGTCGTTGATTGCAGTGTCTAAAAGATCATGTTATTTGTTATCAACTTTAGATATGTTTATCTAAATTAATATAAACATATCTATAGTTGTTTGGGGTGGATTTTAACAAAAAGATTATGTTATTTGAACAAAAAGATTATGTTATTTGTTATCAGTCTCGATTTGCCTATATTAAAGATTTCTGATTCTGGCTTTAACAATAAATAACAAATAGTATGTAAATTGATTACCTGCTTTCAGTGCTGATTTTGCCCGTTGTATCTTAAATCGGAGATGCTGTTGTGTTTTTCCGGTTTACTGTCTTTGATGTGTCTTTAATTCTGAAGTGAGACCTGCGTTTTCTGTGACTGCATATCAGCAAATATTTTGATTATTAAATGTTTGGTATATAAAATTAGGATATGTACTGAAGGAATGCTGAAATCTTACAGAGTAATTTTTAAATCAGCCCGGCGTTGTTGTAATTTGGAGCTATTCAGCAAAAGCCTATCTTCAGGTCGTATCTGCTTTGTCGATGCATTTTCCCAGGTTAGCTTGAAAATGGATATTCGCCTAACGTCGGAGGGTTCAAACCGGCAAAGGTAGAGCCGTTCAGTTAGTCGTAATTGGATTGTGATAATTTTATGGGAGATGAGAGAGGTGTTTCGGATTATATATCCCTTTGAGGATAAGGTTTTGGATTTGTTTTGTAGTAGGAGGGGTGTAGGGGAGTGGCGGTGGATAGTTACTGATTTTGAAGATAGGGTTTTCTATCCTATTTGTAGATATTGGTATATGTATATGGATAATGGTGTTTTTTTTTATTTTTTGTAGAATAATTTTTTTTTTGGTATGTAATTGTGATTCGTTTTTTGTGTAAAGTTATTTGTTTGTTTAACTTATGGATGTTAGTGTTGTGAATAGCATTTATCTTTTAAAATCGGAATTTGTTGTTGTGATTGATCAGCCTGTGTTGTTTAGTATTTGTCGAATGCTGCTTTTTTTTTTGTTATTACAAGCACATCATTTACAATTTTTTTGTCATCATTTATAAGATTCATAAAAGTAGATATTAGGGTGTTGTTATTTTGCGTGTCTATCGCTGCGTAAACACGTAGTAGTTCAGTTCTGTTTCAAAACACGTTATATTAGCGGTTACAAAAATGATGCTCTAGCATCTGCCATGGATTTTTGTTTGGTGGGTATCTAGGCACGAAGTGCATGTTGATTAGTCCGGATAGCGCTCCCTTTTTGCCGGTTTTATCGCGTCTGACTTTTCTTTTTGTTTTGTTGTAGTAGGTTTTTTTGATATTTGTTGTTCAGTTGCATCTGTTATTACAATAATCTGTTTTAGAACATTTATGTAACATAATTGTTACTATAATGTGAATATGTACCTGTGGTTCTTGTGTCTTTGCGTTTTGGTTTCGTATTTGTGTCTGAACTTCCTTCCTTTGATATTTGTTCCTCCGCTTCATTTGTAGGTACGAACATTGTTTTTAGACAATTTATAAAGACTTATGGTTTTATGAATGTCCTCACCTGGCTGTTCGAATGAGAGTTGACGGGCGATCGCCGGTTTCGTGTTTTTGTCTGTTGTTGATGTGGCTGCAGTTGTTGATTTGCTTATAACGGAAGGTGTGATGGGAGTATGTGGTGGAGGAGTTGTGTCTGTTACCTCTGTTTCCGTTGGGGGTGTGTATGAATGTTGTGGGAGTGCCATTATCGTTTGTGAAGGTGGTGATTGAGGTGGGGGTGATTCCTTGTTGAGAATGATGAAATTTATGTTGTTTGGGGTGGATTTTTTGGTCATTTCGATATGGAATCGGTGTGTGTTCATACCTTCTCTTTTGAAAGCGGGTGGCAGTGTTTTTCGGTCTTCGTAACTATCTTCCATAACTGTCTGCTTGCAACTGCGTCCTATTATTTTTTGTATGCACGAATCTGATGCAATGGCTTCTACAGTGGTCGTTCCGTCTGAAAGTACGACTCTGATGTTATAGCTGCAATAGATTCGATAGTGTTAGTTTATTGCATCTACGTTATGTAACATTTGTGTTTAGTGTTTCTTATCTTACAAGAAGTAGGGATCGGATTTAGCCCCATGATTTGGGCAAAACCACGTTCTTTTGTTTTTTGAAATTTGTCCCCTGCAATCCGGGCATGATGCCGTATACCAACTATTTTCTATGATAGTATCTATGATTCTCGCGTCTACAGCAATTGGCTTTCGCTGTTATAGCATTAGCAAACACGTTTATTTCTATATTATATCGGTATTTATATTTGAAATAGTTAAATTGCGTACCAATAGAGTCTGATATTCACTTGACTGTAGTTCCTCTAACGTCATGACGTTATGTTTCGTGCCTAATGAGGTTTCTGTAGGTGCTTCGGTAATTTGATGATAGTGTTCCGACTCTATATCCAGAGGTGGATTAATGATCACGTGAGTTGCATCAGTTGATGACAGTCTCAAAGCATCTGACATTTATCAAATTTTATACATCATATAAATTTTAAGCTACATTTATAAATACTGTATTTATAAGATTTGAAATGAACATACCAGCATATATGGACGGTTTTACGTTTGTCACTACTATGATCGTGTCTGTCGTTGTTGCGGATAGGCTTGCATGGTTCAGTTTCTCAGGATTCTTCATACATTCCGTCCATAGTGTTATGGTGATCTCTTGTCCCCTGCAGTGTGTATAATATTGTGGATTTAGTAGATCGTGTTATTTTTTCTACATATGTACAGAATCACAAAATTATTGTATTTATCTGATCTTACGTGACATCCGTTAAGCCTAGTAGCAAAAATGGATCACCGTCCCTCTTGTTTGCAACATTTTGTCGTTTGTATCTTCCACAGAAGTCTGATTTTATTTTTAAATTTTGTAAGCGATAAGAATAATATGAAGACTATGTTTAAAACAAACCTCATTGCTTTTACTGTATAAAGTGTGTCTACTGTTGCAGATACCTGGGTAGTATGAGGGATTTTTTAACAGTTCACGAAATTGGTCAGCGGTTGCGAAGCTGAAGCACGTCTGTGGAATTTCCTGTCTCTCTTCAATTCCTATTATTTTGGATGCCTCGCCCGCGTTGATGTGGATTTCGTTTTTGATCATCCTCTGGTATTTTGGTGTTTCACTACAAGTATACTGCTCGAGGCTGTAACATCCTCCTACCTGTAGCTTTGATTCTAGGAATTTTTGGCCCTGTTTTTCTCTAAGAATGGTGATACTGCCCCCCTGTTACAAATGACAAAATAAAGGTATCTTATTTAACAAAAGTGTAAAGTGATTAGTATATATATGTAACGCTTACGTATTTATCTACAGCTAGGAACCACGTTTCTTTGTTTCGGAAATGTGGAGTCCATTTCCTTAGAATCCGAAGCTGCAAAGGTAGGCCGTCACAGCCGTAATGAAGGTCTCGAATATGGATCATTTTTCTTATTCTGTTCAAACAATAAGCATATGTTAGTAAGTAACGAAAGCTGATATTAGGGTGCTAAGTTTATCATAGCTACAAAAGAACATAGTATTTCACAGAACATGTTTTTGTTACCGACTCTATGTGATTGTTGAATTGTGTGGAAAAAGAAGACTATCTGTATTGTTTTGCAGATTCCATGTACACGTATATACGTATGTAATGATACATAGGCAAATTTGTTATGAAGTTTGTAAACTATCGACGTATGACAAGAATTCTTTGTACACGACGTTTTTTGTATGCTGGGAGTATTCCCCGATTTCGTTTAGGATTAGCACCTTGATTGAATAGGGAGACGTGGCCCTCGAAAGTGCAACATAGAGTTGGCCATGACCAAAAACTGGAGCTGGTAGGAAAACTCCTATTCGTTTCAAAGACTGACCCTGACTTTTATTTATAGTCATAGCGTAGGATACTTTACAGGGGAATTGTTTTCGGTTAAACGTAAACGGAAGTTCGGGATCGTGGTAAACGAACTTAATTCTAGGAAGATAGACCTTTGCCCCGATACAGGTTCCGGTAATAATAAGTGCTACGATTACTGTTGGCATAAGTTGAGTTACGATTAGCCTAGTTCCATTACAAAGACCGTTTTTCTGATTCATGTTTCGCAATAAAACAATTGGAGTGTTTTTTTTTAACTCTAACTTATGTAACGGAAGACTTGGAAAATTCAGTTGGTTTAGATATTCTTCAGGATATAGCAATTCAAAATCTGCTGTGTTGTGAGTATGAGGAGTTATCGAGTCGGCGCTATAATATGAGATAATCGCATTTTTCGTACTGTGCAGAATCGTTGAATTTATTTCGTCTGTCGTGCAGTTTTTGGGGCATACAATAGATCTGTTACACAAATTCTCTGCAGTCGGATGTAGTAAAACGGCCGGCTCGTAAACAAAATCAATTAACTGTTGTAGACCAGAGTTACTGTCTTTTATAAGAAATTCGTCTGGAATTCTGACATCAGAAGCATACCGCGGATTTAGAAGATCTGGGGTTCCGATATTACCATTCCCAACATCTAAAAGCCATTGTGCAAAACGAACGGTATCAGAATGCATAGAGGTGCTGGTTTCCGGGTATGAAAGACGCATGTTATTGCAAAGTTTATATAAACCAAAGTATGGCCACAAATATGAGTTTGGTAGAGTCGCTAGCATAATATCTTTATGACCCTTTTTTCGTTTGATCGGTAATGTTTGTCTGAAGTCACCTCCTAGTAGCACCGATACTCCTCCAAACGGCTTATCACCGACCTCTAATACGTCTCTGAATGTACGATCAAGACACTCAAAACAGCGGCGATCCATCATTGTAGCTTCATCCCATATAATTATATGTGTTCTTTTCAATAGTTCACAGAGGTGTGTTTTTTTCTTGATGTCGCAAACGGAGGAGTCTAATAAGTTTATAGGTATGTTAAACCTCGAATGTGCGGTCCTGCCACCTGGAAGAAGTAATGACGCAATACCAGAGGACGCGACGGCTAGAGCAATTTTTCCACTCGATCTAAAATGTGCAAGAATCACAGACCAGAGATAGGTTTTCCCGGTTCCACCATGACCGTAAACGAAAAGCAAAGTCTGTTTCTGTTTTAGCTCCTCACCGCGTATTTTATCATAAATTCGTGTTTGTTCCGCATTTAATCTTCGTGACATCTGTAAACATTGTTCACGAAGTGAAGTTCTATCGTAAACTGTTTCCTCTAAAATCAAACGGTTCGTCAGTGTAAACAATGAATTAACAGACGGCAGTATAAAGCCAAATGAAACCAAAGATTTTGGGGGGCTCGCTGCATTTAGTAGAGTTTCAAGCTCAAATAAAATATGTTGTTGTAATGTATGATCTGACACAACAGGTGATGCAACTGATTGTGAAGTATGTGCAGAGGTTGACAAATTACGAACAATGTCGTCTCCCATTTTCGACCATGCGTTATCCCACAAAATTTTTGGATCACCAACCTCGCAATAGAGAAGCAGATTGCAGAAAAGGGAACGGAGTTGAGGTGAGGACGCCCACAGAGAAGCCTCATTGAAGGCAGTTAACCATTCTTTATCATCGCCGATAAGTCCCAGAGCCTCACAGGCAAGGCGATAGGACGAATAAATCACACCATTTACAGTTCGAATATCAGCGAAAGAAATGCATCCTTTTTGATGACACAAAAGCATGCGTAGATAAAATAAATCACCGGCTGTGGGATGAATATAAACCATTCTGCCTACTGGTGTAACGGTATTCCTCATTCTAGGAAACCAGTCCTTCTTACTCATGTTCCAAACAAAAAGTGTAGGATATTCTACGTACGTCAAATGGCGACCATCCTTATCCCATCTGTTACTAACCAACCATCTAGACAGTGTAGAATTCCCGAAGTTGGAATTCTGAACCAATTTATCCAAATCGCAGCCATCTTCAAATGTGACTGTTTGCATATGCTCAAGGTGCACCTGCAGTATTTGAACAACTGGATGTCTTTCGTGAATCGAGAAGTTCAAAAGCCGCCACGCTGCCTCATGGGGACAGATGAATCTACCATCTACATAATCGTCTATCTCATTTACAATCTTCACTCCAGAAGTAGCCGAACGATCAGAGGTAGATGCTGCATGCGATGTTTGAGGTGCTGCTGTGGCAGTATCGTTCCTTGTCAATGAAAAAGCAACACGGTATGCTCCTTTGGATATGTACTTAAACAGATATTTTATCATCATGTTCCACCCGCAGTACTCGACGTTGATATGTGCATCAAACCGAGAACAAAGAATTCTGTT
Organism: Senecio squalidus; assembly: GCA_910822075.1. Lineage (NCBI taxonomy): Eukaryota > Viridiplantae > Streptophyta > Magnoliopsida > Asterales > Asteraceae > Senecio > Senecio squalidus. The sequence continues at coordinate 39,881,099 of CAJVGC010000592.1, read as the reverse complement.
ATATGGTACTACAAACCCGTTATGTGCCTGAATACCATTAGGCATTGTATGGAAATTACGATCAGCTCTTCTGTAGTGTACATAACCATCTTTGTCAAAAGAGGTTGCAACACTGAACGGTTTTGGGAAATTTTTTTTACAAACCCCATCTCGCATACAAGGGGAAGTCGAATTTAAAAGACCACAGGGTCCGTGAATCATGCATGTTGTAATAGTTGAATAAAGTCTTGGCTCGGCAACCCGGTCCGGTAATTCCGCGGTAATATATTTATCTACATCGGAAGGATTCCTGATTTTGGAAGAGTCGTTAATCCACAAAAGTGTATGACAATGAGGGAGACCTCTTTTCTGAAATTCTATTGTATATAGATCTGGAAAGAACGTAAGTAATTATGAACAACGGATAACAGCGATAGAAGAAAGTTATAGAAACTGAAATAGTGTCGAATAAAATAAACTCACGTGCTGTGACAACACCGAAAGGCTTTTCTTGTTTAAGGAAGTTAATAAAATGAGCAACTTTCATAGAAAAAATTCTACAAATTATATCCGGCCTGTTTTGAGATTGCCCCATAGCGTTCGAATCCATAAATCTAACAATTTCTGGCCACCTCGCGTTACAGGTAAAAGTAATGAAGTATTGAGGGTTGCCATAGACTCGACATAAAGCAAGGGCATCCTGATAATGTTTATACATATACCGTGGTCCCCCTACGAAAGAAGAAGGTAAAAATATTCGTTTCCCGATTTCTTTACCGACTGAATCCCCCCTAGCCAGAGCATCAAAAACACCCGCAACATATTCAGACCTCAGACTGTTTTGATGACAACGAAAGTACTCTAGTCTACTATCCTCAACGCATAAATACGCATCTATCAAAAACTGTTGAAACAACCTTCCAGCACGTAACAGAAGCGAGAAAACGTTATCACGACCATGTATCAGAAAACTATAATACATATTCACTGTCATAGATTTAACCGCTTTTCCCGGTACAGATCGCAATTTAAGAAGAGGAGACCAACCAACCTCACCGTATGGAAATAATAACGGGTACTGAAGAGGCATGTAAGATTGGTGAAGCTTGCTGATCCGATAGGGTTTAGAATTTTTAGAACGAACAATAATATCATAAACACTTGCGTTCGGATCGTCAGCAACAACGATAGCCCCCAAAGTTCCTTCCTGTGGCAAAGCATACCTATTATCGGGAATATTGCTATACAATCTTACGGCATAATCGTCAACACTGTTATAGGTAGCAACATCAGCAGCCTTTCTGAATGTACGAATATATTTATTACAAGAGAACAAAGTAGCAGAGATGAAAGCAACAACATCAGGTTTAAGTATGTCATCAGCACCAGTAGTTTTAAAAAAACGCAGCCTATTCTCAACCTCATTTAAGGTGTCATATATGTATAACTGCAAGAAACGCGGACCGTTTGGAGGTTGAGGACATAGAGACCCGATATAATGCGACACCTGACCACAAACCTTAAAAGTATATGGACCCCGACCCTTATTCACAGACTCATCAACTTTAGCACCAAACGACGTCATAGAAAACATTGAATTATATGCTCTAATATTTCGCATGAAATGAGGATCTTCGTATAAGGCGAGAAATGCAGGAGGTGGCGTAACAGACAATCGCAAACTAACAGCACCACCTTTACAGCACTGATTATAAACCGGCCTGCCGGAACGTGAAGTAGATGACACCCTTTCCTCAAACCAAAAAGAGGCACCACAATAAGAACAACAACAATCCGCATCACCAAAATCAAAATATGGAGGCAAAGGATCTAACAGCAACGCCGCAGCGGATGACACAACACGACGACTGACAGTACGACGACGCGGGGGAGAAGATTCTACATGCCAGTCAGCACCATTTCCAAGAGCAGAACCCCACATTATGAAAACTAAGACAGTATAAGACACGTATTTCCGTACTGTTTTCGCTCTCTACCAACAATAATGCAATAGAACTACGTAAACACAAGCAAGACGTATAGAAATTACATACAACATTCCTAATATTCGATGTCATTTCTAAAAAAGCGGAATATATAATAACATATCACTCTCTACCAACGACAATTCAACGAAGTTACCCTAACGCAAGCAAGACGTATAGAAAACCTAAAAACACCAAAAGTTCCTACAAGTATCTACAGACACATATAATAACATACAAAGCAGGGGACGAATCCTCGTAAGAATATTAGGAACAAAAAAACATAAAACACGTCGCATACAATATTCGTAGAAGCTAGTAAACCGAAAAGACTGATGTAACACCAAAACAAAACAATAGTTACCAAATCGCAAATACACTATGAATTTAGGAATGTGGTACCTGTGTCCAAAGCTCTACAGTAAGAGTCGAAAAAATATTCAAGGCCACAGGATCATAATACGCGAAGATTCTAAAAAAAAACGAAGTTTATATAAGTCAGAATATTCAAAAGACAGAGAAAAAAAAAGGAAACAAAGCAAATCATTGAAGGACATCATACCTTTATCGTAAGCAAACGAAGATTTATAAAAACCACTGCATACACAAAGGAATACCAGAAACAGCGTAAGGAATAAAATAAAGCAATATTAAGCAAAACGAAAAGACAATATTAAATCAAAGCTCTGCAGTGAAGGTCGAGCAAAACTCAAAGTCACAAAGTCACAAAAAAAATTCAGAAGACACAAAAAAAAAGAGCAAAACAGAGCATCTGATTGAGAAACGTCATACCTTTGTCGAAAACAAACGAAGAATTACGTTGACAAGTTACCTGAAAGCAAAAAGGAAATACAGACAAGAAACACAGGGAAGAGACACGTGGTAAACATATCGACAACGCATAGAAAGCCTCCCATTGGGCTAATTTAGAAACATTAGAAGTAAAAACAGGCCGACAAAAATTACCCCAAAAACGGGTTAAAGCCCATTAACGGCACGGAGTCCAACTAACCTTGGCAATTTAAACTATAAGGTAATTTTATTAAAGAGTTTAGGGTTTTTGAACTAAAAAAGCTCTTACTTTGGCTCTAAAAATTTGATTCCTATGAGACTCTTATAAACACTTATGTCAAAGATATTGTACATTGAAACTATAGAATATAAACAATTGAATCATACTTACATAAAATCTCAATAATTATTAGAGCATAGTTATTTCCAAAAGAAGTAAAAAGTTCGATGGGATTGTAGAGGCCAATATGAGGGGAACAATTTAAACCACACCTAATGTCACTTGCTCTTCACCTTTACTCTTTTTCCTTTTCAACCTTTCTTTTTGAATGAATGAATGAATGTCTTTTTTTGGTTCGTCTTTATTTTAGTATGGTTAAGTTTTGATGTAATTTAGAATATTTTTGTTTGTAAGTTGAGTAATATCTTGTTTGTAGCATATAATAAACAATACAATTCAATTTTATATATGTTACGTAGTACTTATTTCGTAACTGTACTTATTTCGTAACGTATAGAAACATACTACTTATAATGATCAACGAATGATAATAAGTACATTGTAAGTTGACAATCAAAACCCATATGTTTGAATGGTGCTAACACGGTTTGTCATACCGGTTATAAATGGAAATACAAGATTTCTAAACCCATGTATACAATACTACTACCGTAATACATGACAAGTAGGGATCGAACCTAAATGACGCGAGATAAAAGTTATTATGTTCAAGTATTTGAAAACAAGTAATTATCGTAACAAAAGAGTGGTTTTGTAAAAAGAATTGATTAAACTAATTACGAATAATAATAAGCTAAAGTAAACAATAATAGGAAAATAATTTGGTTCCACTTTCGACTTTTATAACTATGTCACGTAATCACGGAATGATGTTTAAAACAAGCGTTTAGTTTATATTTATTCAAGTTTAGATAAAAAGACGTTAACAAGCTTAAACACATTTTGTTTACCAATTTGTTTATACCGAAAGAAGCTCTTCAATATTAACTTAATTTCCTAATTCAAGTTTCAACAAGCTCTTAGAAATGAATCGAAAATAGCATTAACGTTTTGTGTAAACTTTCCAAACAACAATTACCGTTTCATTAAAGCTAGGAAATATAATAATCGTGTGATTGTGATTAAAGGTCTGGGGATGTGAGGCACTCGTTAAGCGCGATACGCCTGACAAACTCGAGCAAAGATCTGTTAAGTGCATCTTCGTAGGATACCCAAAGGACTCCTTCCGAGAATACTGTGAAAGCTGCTCGGTATGTTGAGTTTTTCTAAACAAGGCTTATCGCTCAAAGAAACAGTGGGAGGGTTGTAGAACTTAACGAGGTTCAAGAGGAAGATAGATCACCTTCTACTCACACTGGTGATCAAAAATTTGGGGGGGGGGGGGGGGGGGGGGAGAGAGAATTGAGCCTCAAGTCATGCCTCAATCTGATCCTCAAGTTGTGATTGAGCCTCATGATATGCCTCAGTCTCAAACTCAAATTGTTGATGCTCCAATTCGTAGGTACGAAAGGACGATGCATGCACCTAATAGATTGAACTTAAACGTTAATCTAGAGGAGGTTGGCGTATCAGGGGATCTTAATGAACCTCGAACCTTCAAAGTTGCATTATCAGGTCTGACTCTGACAAATGGCTTAAGGCTGCGAATGTGGAGATGCAGTCCATGAAAGACAAAAACGTTTGGGATTTGGTTGATCGTCCACCAAATACCAAAACGGTGGATTGTAAATGGATTTTTAAGATAAAGACCGACATGGATGGAATATACACATCTATAAAGCTCGTCTTCTGGCAAAAGGATTTACTCAAGTTTATGGTATAGACTATGAGGAAACCTTTTCTCCAGTGGCAGACATTAGGGCTATTAGAATTCTCTTAGCCATAGTGGCGTTCTATGACTATGAGATATGGAAAATGGATGTCAAGACAGCCTTTATGAATGGTTATCTAGACGAAGACGTCTATATGAATCAGCCAGAAGGTTTTATTGATCCATTACATCCCAATTAGGTGCGGAAGCTTAAAAAATCCATTTATGGACTTAAGAAAGCATCACAGAGTTGGGATAAAAGATTTGATGAAGAAATCAAAAAGTTTGGTTTCATTCAGAATTTTGATGAGCCATGTGTGTATCAAGCATCCAGTGGGAGTAATGTTATTTTTCTAGTCTTATATGTAGATGACATATTGCTAATGGGAAACAATATTTCAATACTTGAAGATGTTAAATCTCATCTCGGAAAGTGTTTTGCCATGAAAGACTTAGGAGAAGCAACATTTATTTTGGGAATCAAGATCTCGAGAGATAGATCTAAGCGGTTGATAGAATTAAGTCAGAATGCTTACATTGATAAAATATTAAAGCGATTTAGTATGTAAAATTCCAAGCGTGAATATTTACCAATGAAAGATGGACTTAAACTTAGCATCAAGGATTGTGCCTCTACACCTCAAGATGTGGAGCGCATGCAAAGGATACCTTATGCTTCGACAATAGGGTCTATTATGTATGCGGTAAGATGCACAAGACCTGATATTGCTTTTGCTCAAAACGTTGTTAACATTTTTCAACAGAATCCAGGCGAAAGCTTCTTAATATATTCAATTATTCTTGAGGCTGAACTAAAATTTACTGGTAAGAACATACTGAAGTATCCTAGGGCTACTAAAGATATGGTTCTGGTGTATGGTGGAAATCTTTAGGCTGAACTAAAAGTTACTGGTTATTGTGACGCCAGATTTCAAACTGACCATGATGACACCAATCACAAACTGGATTGTGTTCACCATGGATGGAGGAGTTATAGTTTGGAAAATCAAGAAGCAATCCACTACATCCATGTCTGCAACAGAATCGGAGTACATAACAGCTGCAATGGAAGCTGTTTGGATCCGGAAATTTATTTCTAGACTTGGGTGTTTCCCACAGCCAAGTCTCCTATGAATATGTATTGCGAAAACAACGGTGCAAATATCATAGCCAATGAACCTGTTGTTCAGAAAGGAGCTAGACACTTTCAGAGGAAATTTCACTATGTTCGTGAGCAAGTCAATCAAGGTGAAATTCGAGTACTCAAAGTTCACACAGATGATAATTTAGCAGACCCCTTTACGAAGGCTCTGTCAAAGACGAAGTTAACTCACTTAGCTGAGGGCATATGACTTCGTTTATCTAGTAATCACATGTAAATCCGTGAATTTAGTATTTGGATATATGTATGTAATAAACAATTTTATTTATGAATGAAATAATATTTGTGATATTCTGTTTCCATTAATTATAATAATTGTTATCCTATTTTTCATATTTTTATCCTTGAATAATGTTGTGTAATATTATTCTAAATATCCGTTGTCGGTTAATCATATGGGAATATGATTGAATTAAGACAATATCTGAGTGTTTAGTCCGCTTGGCTCACTAACTCACATGGTATCCATTATAATACATAATGGATTATCCCACATGAATTATTACTTATGGATATTTGTCATTAAGTATAATTCATAAGGTTTATTATCCTTAGACTTGAGATGCAAGTTGCTACTCATGTACTTAGTGCATTATTTGATCATAGTCAATACTACTCCTGGATAAGGGTGGCAAAAAGGCTATTTTGGTAATGTTGCGAAATACGATGACTACCAGTTGTATTCAATATAAGATTTGTTTCTGTAGTGAAAAATGAAGTTAGATACTTATTGGGCCACTCATGGATACTTAAGATGTTTTCTGGCCAGACCCAAATAAGTCCAGAACCGTCTCGACTGTATTCGGTAATCTTAAGTGCTTCGCGAAATGAGAAACAAAAGTTAAGATGGAATGACTTTGATCCATCTCCAAGGTTTAGCTAGAGTATTAACAAAAGGATATTAACCGGACATAGACTCGCAGTGACTTTGGCGAAACTTCACTCGTGCATTTATGGGAACATTGATATGTTGCTAGACATTAATCAATGTTATCATATTTGTTTGAAGATTATTCAAAAGTGTGAGCTGTTGGTATTTGAATAGTTTTAGCAAATATGTGTCCGTAAATGAGTGAGCCTACGGGAACGCACACATCGACATTTAGACACGACTATACGTTTATTATTTGCTAATTATTAATTAAATGAGTTAATTGTAATAACTAGTAAATGGGATGATGTATTATGTAATTATGGAGGTTTCCTAATTGTAATACAACTTTTGCCCCAACTAAATATCACCTATATAATAAACCTTAGGTTTATTACATTGAAATCGATCCTCTCCCTCTCTTTTGGAGACTTTCGGCTGAACACAACAACATCTAGTTGTGTTTCGGTTTTTGGGTTCTAAGAAAAGAAAAGATTGTCAATTAGTTGGTTGTATCTAAACGTGTACTAGCATACAAGTCTGTTGCTAAAGAAAGTGTCGCGTACGTAACCATGGAATATATCTTATACTTAGATCTATAGTTACTCGCTATTAATTCAAGACATAAATGTATTACTTAATCCGATTTAATTATTTCTATGTGATCATGTTTTTCCGCTGCCATGTATTATTTGACAACATAACTCGGATTATATACCTATACCAAGTAACATAGTGCTTATATTTAATTGGTACCGACACCAATACCGATTCTATACCAATACAATGCCACTGCTTGAGTACTTTTTCTCACCTCTAAAAACAATAAAGGTACCATCAAACTTGGAACCAAATATAGTTAGATATTTATACCTACTTTGGTCGTGTGATCTTTTTGAATGAGGATGACACCACTATCTTTTCTACCATCATCATTATTATTATTATTATCATTTATTTTTTTATTATTTATATTTTATTTTGTGTTTACTTTAGTAGGTTTGTTGATGATGACGATGATAGGAAGTTTCGGTATTCCGTTTAGTTTAATCTAATCTATATTATTTATAAAAATATGATCTATAAATTTTGAAAATTTAAAAAGGAAAATATATAATTGGCGCTTATTTAATTATTAACAATCTATTTATATTAATTTGATAGCATTTTTTATTTTTAATCTTTTTTATTCACTTCGAATAAAAAACTCATTAAATTCAAAACACTATAAATTTTTAATTTTTTCTGAAAAAATATAACTAGATTATACTGAAAAATCTAATTACTATATTTATGACCTGACTGACCGATATATTATATACAATGTATATATCACAAAACAAATGTGAAACTATCTAAATTATTATCACAATGTAATTTTTTCGTATTACATACTTTTTCTCGCTGCAACATCGCGCATATATTTTACTAGTAATCAATAATCCATCACAATTAGATTTTATATGTATATCTACTAGATTCCATATACGAATAATTATTAGCTATAACATTGATCATCATTTATTAGTTGGTGTCACGATTAACACGAAAGAGATAAATTATAACGATATTTGTAATTAAAATATATTCATATCAATTTTAGTTGGTATGATATACTGTTTGTGAAAAGAAAAATATATTCTCAGAAATGAATTTTTTATTTATATAAAATAAAATTAAACCTAAATTAACCTCCAAATAAATCAACGAGTGCCATATCACTAACACATGAGGAGACTCGAGACCCCAAAAACAAGAAAAATTCAAATAATGAATCTTTTAGCATAAATTAAATAATTCTATTCTACATAACCATGTAACTAATTCTACCTAATCTCAATAATTTTCGTTCGATCGATAACAATGTTAGATTTAAATTTATCGTTTCTATATTTGATTCACTTGTCTTTTCGAAACCATGAGTCCATGAAGCACATTCCAAACATAGCATTTGACTGCCTTATGTGCAAGTGTACGTGCAATATACTAAGATCCTCCCATTTTATCTCATAAATTAAAAAAAAGAATAACTCATAGACTCATAGTTTTTAAATGAAAATGAGTTCTATAATTTTGACTAACGTGTGTTTGTGAGAAAACATTATCTATTATGTTTGATTATAACATAAGAGGATCTCAATCCATGTACGAAACCATCAATAATATGTTAGCAACGTATATCTAATTTCGAACAATAAAACTAAGAGTAAATTACATAGATCGTCCTTATGGTTTATATGCAATCATGGATTTCGTCCCTAAGTTTGAAAAGTTGCATGGATCGTCCCATTGTTTAAACTAATTACTCATTTCGTCCCTAATTTGGACGTCCGTTAATTTCTACCGTTAGTCTGTCCCACGTGTTAAACACGTGAGGGGTATTTTGGTCATTTCGCATTCTCAATCTTATTAACCCTTCTTCCTCAAATATCTTTAATACATTTATTAAAAACAAAACCCGATTAAAACCCAACCCCCCACCCCCAATTCAGATCTGTGCAACACTTCACCACTGTTGCCGTCTAAGTTGTGAAAGAAGATGAAATTACTATTATCATCAATTGCCGTCGCCGCCGGTGACCTCATTGTGAAGAAGATGAAAATCTCTCCGCCGGTCACCTATCACACACTTCTTCATCTTCTTCACAACGATGGAGCTGATTGTGAATTGAAAACCAGTCGCCGCCGCCGCCGCCCAATGTCATCATCATCGATCGGAGCTGCCAACGCCACCGCCGCCGCCGCTGGTCTTTGTTTATTCTGAAGCAGCCGCCGTGAACATTAACAACCGTTTTCATCATCATCGAAGGCAGCAACTCACTTTTGCTCTCAAAAATCATTCCTCTTTTTTTTCATCAAAATCAAAATCAGTGGTCTGTAAAGCCGTTTCTGTGAAACCCGAACAAACTCCTCAAATCCAAGATGAAGACGCTCTTAACATCGCCGACGATGTCACTCAGGTTTTTATTTGATTATTTCATACTTGTGTTGTTGTTGATTAATTAAGATCTATAATCTCATCTATAATTATTTTGAATTAAATTTGTTGCAGCTCATTGGGAAGACTCCTATGGTTTACTTGAATAATATCGCAAAGGGATCCGTTGCTAATATCGCTGCCAAGCTTGAAATCATGGAGAAAAGAGAAAGAGAAAGAGATTCTAATTTGATTTCTTGAGAATGCGAAATGACCAAAATACCCCTCACGTGTTTAACACATGAGGGAAGGCTAACGGTGGAAATTAACGGACGTCGAAATTAGGGACGAAATGAGTAATTAGTTTAAACAATGGGACGATCCATGCAACTTTTCAAAATTAGGGACGAAATCCATAATTCCATATAAACCTTAGGGACGATCTATGTAATTTACTCTAAAACTAATAAGATTCAAACAGAAAACCTTTGAAAATATTTATAGAGTACTAATAACCAATAATGCTAACACGCCTATTCAAACCTATTGATCAATATCAATTCAATATTAAATAATATAGTGGTGTATATCTAATAGGAAAAACCTATATTATACAAAGGCATGACTTAACAAAACTAAATTTTCGAGAGTTTTGTTATTAATTATCCAACATTACTATTACTCTCCTTATTAATTCTTATTAATTCTTGATGGTGTCTATGGGTTTGTGCCCTTTATTATTATTATATTCAGAAAAGTTTGTCTTTAACTACAATTGTTATCGTTTTATTTTCAAAAAGACTTGGTTGCCGGAGTGGTTGGGAGGCCGCGGTTCGAATCCCACCCAGCACCAAATTTTTGTTATTTTTTTTTTGTACTGCAGTGTTGGGCTTGTGCTTGGGCTTGTGGCTGGTTTGAAGTTTAGATATTAAAAAGTGTTGGGCTTGGGCTTGGGCTTGAGCACTTAGTATAGTGGGTATGTAAGCTAATCCATTACGTTAAAGATTGTTGGTTTAATTTTGTAAGAAACAAAAATATCAATTAGTGTAGTGTATTTGGTACGTAATCTTGTCTATCAAACAAAACAAAGGTTAATAATCAACACATATTTAAACTTGTAATCATTTGCTGAGATTACATGAAAATCAAATAATTTAAACATTTTGCAAACACTATGTAATGTATATAACCAACAACAATCGTGCACCGTTTATAAAAAACACCATCTCCCACGTTTTGTAGAAAATGTCAAACGACTTCGAAGTCGTGCAACGCACGATAGTTACCTAGTCTAGATTAAATCTCATCTTTGCCTATGAGTTTGTGCATTTTATTATTATTATAGTCAGAATATTACTCTTTAAATACAATGTTTATCGTTTCTATTACAAAAAAAGGGGTGTTGGCGGAGTGGTAGACGCGCGGCCTCCCCTGCGAGGAGACCGCGGTTCGAATCCCAGCACCTGTTTTTTATTTTCTTTCTTTTCTGCAGCTTGCTTGCTTGGGTGTTGGGCTTATGGGCTGGTTTGGTGTTGGGCTTATATATATATATATATATTTTTTTTTGAAAGGCATAAAAGATAAACCAAAAACGGATACAAAACACGGCATCTCAACTCAATTAACAAGCTACTTAAAAGAAGATGAGACCCAAAAAGAAAAAATACACACAAGAACCAACACTTGCTACCAAACTTAAACTAACAAACTAAAACTATAGACCTATAACAATTGCAGCCACCAAGAATGACACTACAAACCCCAATTGAGTGAAAAAGGAAGCAGCCCAAACTTGAAATATAAGCCTTAAATCAAATACACTCAAACAGATCCATTGTATCCCCACACTACATTGCAGACATAAAAAGGCCAAAATGCCCCCACTGACTCAGCAGAAGTACGAAAACCAAATGCCAGCAGCATACCAGAAACTAACTACCTGGAATTCCAGCTCACAGATAATTGCAGACATAAATATAGAACGCATACTAAAGGCACAAAACACACTGAGACGGTTAAACATCAGTCCGTATTTACTCGACAACCGACCATCCCTCGGAATCAACCACTGGAACAGAAATCAGCCAAGCAAAACTTGCATCAAACCAACCGAAGCTCAGAATCACGAATACAACACACTTACCGAAGTCGCCGAATTATTTGCGGATCCCTTAGCCATTCTTGCCAATCTATCGCTTTATACTTCTTTGATCTTCTCACAATCCATTCATAGCTCTTGAGTTGAATATCTTGCACAATTTTATTAGTACTAGACAGTTTTTTACCGAAGGCACGCGAATTTCTTTCTCTCCAAATAAGATAACCAGAAGTCCAAATAACCGTTTGCCAAACATTAGATAAGAAAGTGGAAACGTTCACGCCACCACCATATGAAAAAATTTCCTGAATAGAAAAAACATTAACATTACCCACCTTCCACCAATTAAAAACTTTTTCCCAAACCCCCATCGCTAAATCACAAGTAACCAAGCTATGACCGCACGTTTCCACGACATTGTTACAACATGGACAAAGAACCGAGTCCAAGTCGATGCCTCTTCTATCAAGCTCCACTCGAACCGGAAGTCTTCCTTTTAGAGCCCTCCAAACGAAAATGTTTACTTTTTTAGGAACCAATTTATTCCAAATTGTCTCTTGCCCTCCACTATCCGTATGAAGCATATTCTCCTCCACCAATCTAGTTAACTCTTTAACAGTGAACTCCTCTTCGTCACTAAGCAACCATCTCCATTTATCCTTACCGTTAGGATGAACAACGATATCTTGCACAGCACCTACAAGCTCCTCAAATTCCCTACTAACCCTACCCCTAATGTCTCTCACCCAATCCCATTCCCAACTCCAAACACCATTAACCCACGATCCCTTTTCCAAAACACTAGCTTCTTTACTCCTATCTAAATGATATAACCTGGGAAATCTATCACAAAGTCTCCGAAAGTCAACCCACCTATCTTCCCAAAAGAGAGTATCCCTCCCGTCACCCAACATCCCCAAAAAAGAAGACGTGAACTCAATCCCTACCCCATCAATCTCCTCGCCAATCCTCACAATATCCCTCCACACCCCACCCCCCAATGATCCCCCACCCCAAGTCCCAACATCACTCAACCATCCGCTATTACCATGGATGCTTTTAATAACCCTAGCCCATAAGCTCCCGCCCTCCCTTTTAAACCTCCACCACCATTTACCCAATAGAGCCCAGTTTTTTGCCCTTAGAGACCCAATATTAAGCCCCCCCATTCCCGAATGAAGTAACAACTGAGTCCCATTTGACCCAAGAAATATTCTTACTCTCCCCGACCCCTCCCCAAAAGAAATTTTTTCTGATCCTCTCAAGATTTTTTAACACACTCAAAGGCACACGGAACATCGAGAAGTAATACAATGGCAAGCTCCCAAGAACAGATTTTACCAATGTTAAACGTCCCCCGAAAGATAACGTTTTTGCTTTCCAATCCACCAACCTATTTTTGAATTTCTCCACTACAGGACCCCAAGCATTTACCCGCCTCATGTTCTCACCTATCGGTAACCCCAAGTATGTAAACGGGAGTTTTCCTGCACTACAGCCCATCCATCTAGCCATATCCGTCATATCCCCCTCGTTAACTCCTATACCATAGATCTTACTCTTGCTGTAATTTACCTTTAAACCGGATACCTCTTCAAAACATTTGAGAATGCTCATTAAGGACTTCGCGTTCTCTTTATTCCAATCTCCAAAAAAAAATAGTATCATCTGCATATTGTAAATGTGAAACCGTAACATTATTTGCACCTACAACTACTCCCCTAAATATACCTTTCTCCACTGCTTCGGTAACAATCGCATTTAAACCCTCTGCCGCCAAGATAAATAAGAATGGTGACAATGGATCGCCTTGTCTAACTCCTCTTTCTAATCCAAATTCCTCTGTAGGAGACCCATTGACCAAGACGGACACGGACGACGTCCTGAGACAATTCTCCACCCATTTACACCATTTATAACCAAACCCCATTTTTTTCATTATGTCTAATAAAAATCTCCAATTAATACTATCGTACGCCTTCTCAAAATCCACTTTGAAAATTAGACTCTTCCTTTTATTTTTCTTTAGATAGTCCATTGTCTCATTGGCTATAAGCACCCCGTCCAGAATATACCTACCTTTTATAAACGCATTTTGAACTTCACCCACCACATTCCCCACCACCTGTTTCACCCTTTCCGCTAGCATTTTTGTAATAATTTTGTAATAGCATCCTATAAGGCTAATAGGCCGAAAGTCGCAAAGTCCAATAGGATCCGTCACCTTAGGTATAATGGTAATAAAAGAAGCATTGCACCCCCTCGATATCTCCATCTTTTCCCAGAACGATTGAACCGCGCAAATTAATTCAGACTTAATAAGATCCCAAATTTTTTTGATAAATTTAAAATTAAAGCCATCGGGCCCCGGGGCTTTGTCCACCCCGCACCCGCAAATTGCTTCCCACACTTCCGTTTCACTAAAGCCCCTTTCCAACATACGAGACTCCTCAACCGATATTTTAACAATTTTGTTATTACAAAATATCGGCCGAATCAACCCCCCATCAGAAAACAGATTCTTGTAATGTCTAGCCATTTGAGCTTTTATAATTTTGGGATCCTCACACCACACCCCATCAACCATGAGACCTCTTAAATTACACTTGTTGTTTCTCCTCCTTACGAATGAATGAAAGAATTTTGAGTTCTCGTCACCTTCTGCATCCCACTTAATTCTAGATTTTTGACGAAGCATGTTGCCATATTCTCTTTCCTTTATTTCCCATTGTTTTCTCGCTTCCAACCATGTCGTCCTTTCACTATCATTCAGGACCCTCTTTTCCGCCTCTAACTCCCACCACATTGCTTCTTTTCTTAAATTTTCTACTTTCTCTTTCTGATCACCAAACCTTTCCTTGCTCCAAACTCGAAGGCTCGCCTTTACGTTTTTTAACCTATCCCTAAATCTGCAGTCTGGGCGAGCACTCCTAATTTCATTCCTCCAGGCTTCCTCCACGACACGGACGAAATCTGGATCTTCCATCCATATATCAAAAACTCTAAATGATTTTGGCCCAAAGTCCAACTCCACATCCCTGATCACAATCGGGCAATGATCCGATAGTTTCCTATCCAAGGCGACGACCGAAAGATTACCCCATAACTCATTGAACTTGTCATTCAACAAGAACCGATCAAGTTTGCTGAACTTTGTTCCATCATCACTCACCCTAGTGAATTTCCTTCCCCCCATTGGTATCTCGATCAACCTTGTATTATTAATGAAATTGTTAAACTCCGACATCTCATTAATGTTCACCTGGGAATTGACTCTATCATCGTAGCTCCTAACCACATTTAAATCCCCAAAAATGCACCACGCGCCGTGCCATCTATTCATCAACCCCATTAACCTATCCCAAAGTGACGCTTTTTGTCTGCTTACTTGTGGTCCATAAATACATACTAAGCCCCACCCTTCGTTTCACCCTCTCGGATTAGCTCATTCTTCATCTCTTCTTCGGCTCGTGCAGGCTGGTACATATATCGCCTGACTCGTGCAACGCACGAGTCTCTACTAGTTTTAATTAATATGAATATTATCATGTTTATAAGAGCAGATAATCACGATTATAGGTGATAATCATGATTATGGGTGATTGTGGAGCTTTTTTGATGACGTGGCATCCACAATGATAGTTCTGAGTTTTTTTGTGGAAGATGTGAGACCCCTAATTTATTATTATTTTTTTAAACAATTAAATAAGATAAATATAAGATTTTATTAAAATAAAAAACAATTCAAATTATTAAAACTAAAACAATACTAAAAACTAAATCATCCCATATTTTTCCCCGATTTTCATTTTTCGCTCTCGATCCACTCCGCTTGTCCTTGTGGCATACCCTTCGTGCTCGTTTGAAGAAACAACATATCGTCTTTTCTTGCACTTGTATAAGCCGCCTCTTTTTGGACTAGGAGTGTTTTTGCGGCATCTTTTTTTTGTTTTTGTAAGTTTTTTTTTTAACTGTGAAGCAATCGCTCCACGAAACGCCGACGATGAAGATTGAGCCTTTTCGGATGCGTCGGATGATTCTTTTCTTTTACTTCCTCTTTGTTTTCCACGTAGTCGTTCATTTCGATCATCCGATATATCAACGTCTTCAAGGTTGACGGTGGTAACTGGAGTTTCTATTTTGGCAAAAACACGTCATTTGCTATGTTCTTTCCAAATTTCCCACACCGCTTGCCTAAAAGGCCCACCCTCCATATCAAAGTACATTTCATGAGCCGCCCCTAAAACTTGGAATCGTCGGACCCGCTACTCCGAAGTCGTAAAGCCTCCGCATAGTGGCCAATTAAATTCTTCACTGCGCCACTCATTGCCGTGAACTTACTATTCATGGACTCCTTGTTTCTCTCCACCAAATCTAGCCCCTTAGCTTGTTCGTTGTAACCCGACACAATTCGTCTCCGAAATCGTGCGTCCGGTTGGTTGTTGGCGATGTCGGAATCTTCCGAAATGTGACACCACATCTTCGCCAAAAGTACTTCCTCGGTCGTGGTCCATGGCACCTTTTTACACACCTTTTTCTTTTATGTTCCGGGTCGTTGCGTTTCTTGGATAACGTCTTCAGTTTCTTGAACAATTTCTTGCGTTTCTTGAAGCGTTTGTGATTGTTGAGGGGGAAATTGTGGTTGGTGTAGTAGAAATTGTGATTGTTGCGGTAAAAATTGTGATTGTTGTGGTAAAAATTGTGATTGTCGTTGTTGGTGCAACAAAAGTTGTTGATGCATAAAAAATTGTCCGGGGTTGAACATGGCTTAGGGTTGTTGTTGTGTAGATTGTTTCGAAAAAAAGGTGTTTAAAATTAGTTGTTGTTGTTGTTGGTTAAAATTTGGTATTTGAGGTGCTAATAATGGGTTT
Source organism: Senecio squalidus (assembly GCA_910822075.1). NCBI lineage: Eukaryota > Viridiplantae > Streptophyta > Magnoliopsida > Asterales > Asteraceae > Senecio > Senecio squalidus. The sequence continues at coordinate 39,864,373 of CAJVGC010000592.1, read as the reverse complement.
GCTAGATTGTGGTAGTTTGTGAAACCGGAATTGGGGATGGTTTGTGATTGTGGCGTCGAATGTGTGTTAGCGTCTGTTTGGGGAGCGCTTGAAGACGATGATGACATTTTTACGATTGAAAAATGTATGAGATTGAGATTATAGATGTAATGTATATAAAGATAGAATGAGATTGAGAAATGGTGTGATTTTTGGTTAAATTGGAGATGTATTTATAGGTGAAATGGTATTTTTTTTTTTTTAAAAAGAAAAAATTAAATATCCAACGTATATATTTTTAGGTTAATTTTATTTATTATTATTTTTTTTAGAAAAAAAAAAACGACCGTTATCACGACAACGACCCCAAGAACGACGCCCCACAACGAGAAACCACGGTGTGGTAACGAGGGAAGGCGCTCGTTGTCAGCTCGAGAACGAGCCACAACGAACACCATACCGTGTGCTCTAGTAAAGAATAACAAAACTTTAATTATAATTAACATATTTATTAAGTATTTAAAACTTATTTATAAAATGTATATCCATTGTTACGAAGACGATGAATATCAAAATTCTCCTAAAAGATATTTAGTTGATAAAAAGGAAATCAACTAGTGAAAATATACGTATCACTCATTCTAATATTATAGTTTAGTAACCAAACTGGTGGGCTTGTGGGGTTCTATGGTTTCCTTAATGGGGAAGTTTAATGCATAGTTTGCCTTCACCTCACTTTACATTATTCATAGCCTTTTGGGTACCTTTTATTTTCTTCTTTTGAACAATATTGTGGTGATGCAACATTTTATAACTTCTTTCACCCAAACTCCGATTGTTGTCATTTCCGTTTACTGGCTCTTTGCAAGGGTATGTCGTGAGATTTTTAATGTTCTCGTGCCAAAAATAAAAATAAACCCTTAAATACAACATCTTTTACCTACGTATTTTTAATCTTTAATATATAATAAAAGATGAGCCTTAAATGTCACATGACATAATAAGAACCCTTTGATGAGTTAACTTCTTTTATTTCAACCGTTAGATTAAATCGATGATGTCATCAAAGATTATTTTTATTTTACATCCTCTTTCAATAAATAATTACATTCTCTATTTAATTCTCATATCCACTAAAATAAAAACAAAATTTTAATTTATTTATAAAATCACTCAATTTGGACTATGATTTACCTTATTGTTATTTTTAAAATCTCCTAATAAAACACGTTTATAAACGTAAATGTTAATATGTTATTATAACTATAAACAACATGTGTATAAACGTAAAGGTACATATATGTTATTATAAGTATAATATTGTCTTTTAAAAATAACTTAACATTTATATAAACATAAATTTACGATTCAAGTTTTTTATCTTTGTCCGCGCTATCGCGGGACAATAATCTAGTATTTTTATGTAAAAATAGCCTTTTATTCCTAAAAAAAAATGGGCTCCTTAGCCTTTGGATCATGTGCTATTGTTCATCTTGTACTTGCTTTAAGTAGTCCCTGCTCTTTACTAAAATATTATGATAGGTCCTAAACTTTCGATCTATATTGAATCGGATAGACTAGATGAGTGGAATTCGGTGTAACCCATTTATACATGATATAATGAGTTAAAACAATACGAAACGAACAAAATAATCACACAACAATAGAATAAATTTTTTTATTGATTATATTGTTGACTACAAATCAGATATGAAAAACTCTCTCTCCAAGCTTCCAAAAACGTAAAACCAAAAACCAACTATTATGTATATAGGAAGAGTGTTGTTCGACACTCTAGTGTCGGATGAACGGACCTAGTAGTGTTGGATGAATTGACCTAGTAGTGTCGGACAAACCGACCTACTAGTGTCGCATGGAACAGTGGTGTTGGACCTTCTGGTTCGATGCAACCAAGATACATACAAAAACCTTCGAATATTCTAAACAAGTTATTTGACATTACGTCTATGCACTAACATGTTAGTTTAATCAATTTTTAATTTTTAAATGAAAAACGTTTACATTATCAAAAAAAATATACATTGTTTAGTTTTATGTAAATCGTTGTTAAATATATTTGGTTTTAGCTTTGTCAATATTCAAAGTTATTCAAACTAATGGGCTACACAAATGACTAAATACGGAAATCCATTAAATGTGACACAATGAAATCAAGTGAATTGTTTCCTTTAGGCATTCAAACATCAAGATCTTTACATGGACCAGTTCAATAAACCATGTCCTTTCGAAGTTATTCACGTTTGTCTGGTTTTTATTATTCTATAAACATCTCTCTGACATGTAAATCGTGAATATGTAGTGTCCTTTGATTTCTTTCCGAATCTAGGAGTGGATGCCTAAGCGATTCGTTTAGAAAAATGTAAGTGTTGCAAAGATTTTAATACCAAATTGTTTCACGCTCTCAATCACATTATGGCACATGGTTTTTGTAAATATCTTTATAGACCGTAAATATTCCAAGTATTTGTGTAGAAAGCTTTATAGTTGGTGAAGACGGATTCCGCGCCTCTGTTAGAATTTAGGTATAGTTGCTTGAATAATCTATTTGAATCATACACAATTTCATTTTCTTTATGAAATATTTCGACTCATTACTTTGAATTTGGGTTTTACAAAATTGGTATAGGGATAACTCAAGAGATATGAGTTTTTATGACCGAAACAAATAGAAATTGTGGTGAAATCACATTACCCACAAATAAGTTTGTTATTTTACGATGAATAGTTGTCCACCAACCGATACTTTAGGTGAGAAACTAAGGGCATATGGTAACGATGCTACTGAATTAGATATATTGTTTGGATTAGAGTGTTGCCCCACACTAGTAGGGTCATCCCCATACCCCCAATCGGGGTCGTTGTCCTCTAGACCCCCGAAGGGGACACTGACCCTTGATCTAGCAAAGGGGCTCAACCCCCTTAACCACCACTAATAGACGGAAACGAGATGTTTAAAAGAAAGTGCATCCCACACTTTCGTATATGTAGTTAAGTATAAGTTGTTTTTCTTTTTGATTTCAAATAATTCACAATTACAATAAAGTCACCAACAACCTCTTTACTTAAAACATGATTTCTTTTGTGATGCTTGACTTGGGCTTCTCACAGTTTCTCGAAAGTGTACCATAATATAGTATGTGTTAGACATGTGTTAATGGCGAGCGTCACTTTGGCGCCAGTTGGTACAACTATTGGCATCAAACGCGTCATTTTGTTCGTTAGTTAAGATTTTGTTCAATTTTGGTCGGTTTGACGATGGAGTAATTGGCAAGAATGTAGGTCCAAATTTTTGTTTTCTTTCTGCTTCTTTTAGATTATTATTAGTTTTATTTAATATTATATTATATTTTAAATATATAAATATATAATATATGGGTCCATATAAATATTTAGTCGATTTTAGTCATTTTGGTGTCTATTGACGTGACATTGGGTTGAAAAAAACTGACTGTGTCAGTTTTGTTAACCATTGAAAGTGATCTTACATCCTTGCTTTGTGACATTCGCGAATTTCACGGTATTATTCTATCGTCTTGTATTCGTCTTATTTATTTATATTCGTGTTTTGACCCTATTGTATTTCTTTTATGTTTATCGTATTCGTATTTTATGAGTATCGTATTTGTATTTTATGCGTATTTGCGTTTATCGGGTGTATAGTATGTGATTCGGATCTTTATGTCGGGAACGTATAGTCTTAAGTGCCTTTAGTATAAGTCTAGTATGCTCTTATGATAAGTTTAGGGGAATTATGCCTTAATTATATTATTAAGATTAACGTTTAAAAATATTTCATGTTTAGTCTTTTCGGAAATTTTATTACGAAACTAGTCATACGCGAGATTTTATTACAAAATTCGTCCCTCACCAACCTTTTTGTCTTTATTAGAAATCTGATTTTTAACTTTTGTCTTATTCTCCTTTTAACCTTCTTCCTCAAGAAAAGAAATCACCACACCTTTCTCTCTCTAAAAACAAACTCCATTAAAACCACCACCTTCTCTCTAGCTTTTCCGACGATCCGACCGTCCAAATTTAGATCAGAGACCGGATTATTGATCACCATCACCACCTCTATCTATCCTCCGAATTTCATTACGATCGGGTAAGTATTCCTACATTTGGGTTTTAAACTTTAATCTATTTTTAGCCAATAACGTAAATCCCATTTTTAACCATCAAAACCGAGATTTTATCGAATATTATGATTCCTAATAACATTCTGGACATAGGGTTATAATTATAGATCAAATGGACATCTAGAACACCCCAAAAAGTCGATTTCCGGTGATGTTTCGTAAAATTCCGGCATAGCACGTAATACATGAATTTCGTTCACGAAATTTATCCATGATCACGTAATTCATCTTTGCTGCACGTAACACACCTATTTCGTTCACGAAATTCCCATATTACGCTCACGAAAGTCCTTGCTGATGTTCACGTAATTCGGTTTATGATCACGTAAGTTGCTTGCCATCACGTAATACTTGGTTTCATGCACGTAATTTCCCCCCCCCCCCCTGATCACGTAATTGATGTCTTGCATGCTACGTTCACGTAATACGCATGATGGTCACGTAAATGGTTCCATGCAAGTATTCAACAAATAACAAATTGAAAATCATATAATTGCTTTGATCTAACACGTGATTCACCTTACACCTACCTCTTGTTTGATTTAATTAACATACTTGGTACATATTTATCACTATGAATCATGTAATCCTTGTTTGGTGTCACGTAATACCTCCTTCCATAACACGTAACTTGATACTTACGTGACTTGTAGTGCACGTAAGTATGAGGATCACGTATCTAGTCCGTTGACTTTCCGAAACCCTTGTTATGCCGTTATATCGATATTCCTTTGGTTATTTTAAAACCCGTATAAAACGTTAATCATTAAGGCATAACCCTACTAGACTTAGAGATACTTAGACATGTTTTATTTACGTGATGTATAGGGCACTTAGACATTGAAGCTTGACGGTATTATTGTATTTCCCGACACATATAAGGATTTGGATTGCTTTGCTATCAGTGAGTTATTCGTTGCCCTTTTTACCGCTTTTATATTTTTGGGCATGATTAGCGTTAAACAAAAGTATTTTTATGTTATGTATTATGGTATGATATTATGGTATGCATTGGTACGTATGTACAATGCTTACATATTATGGATATGAATGCTTAAGATGATCTCACCCAACTTGTACCGCCTATGTGGTAGTACAAGGCCCCGTATACACACCTGTTAGTCTTTGACCGCCGGAAGTATATATAGCGCTATAAGGGTCTGACGAACCCTCATTGTTAACATTATTTTGGATGATGTCGTGCCATGTCCGTGTTAACAATCTTACGACCGCATATTTTTATCGAGGATAACCTAGTTTGAGACACTAGGTGGGGTTAGTTGCCTTTATATATGTTAAGGGTCAGGTGTATTGTATGTTCCTAAAGCCGATATTCTATCCAGTATGATATTTATGTTATGATATGATTATGATATTTTATGAAATGAGTATGGTATTTTTATGAAATGATTATGGTACCGTATGGTACAACTATGGGTATTTTATCAAAAGGTTTTGTAAACCTCAAGTATATTTTTGAAACATCATTTTCAAAAGACTTATCTTCAAATCTTATCTTTTGGGTCAAAACTTATTGAAAACCTTTACACTATTATGTTTTTATTTACTATTGCGAATAATTCACCAACTTTATGTTGACGTCGTATTTTTAACGCTTTTCAGGGATTTGAGGTTGCTTTATGATTGCTATGCTTTATCTGGCTACGTGGATTTTTGCTGGAATTTATTTTGTATTGTAATTCCTTAGTATCCCAGACTATGTAGCCGTATTTTGATATTTTGGATTACTGTAATAAGTATTCTAATTCAACTCTTTTATCTATGCTGATTATGTTTGGTTATTTATGTTTGATGTAACCTTGAATCTCTGATACCGTATACACTGCGCACCTCGGTTTCCGCCAGTTCTATGCGGGGTGTGACAGAAGTTGGTATCAGAGCCAATGGTTATAGCGAACTAAGTGACCTTACGGAATCACTTAGACTATGACCTAGGCTTTTGGACCTATCTGATTTACTCTATGTGCGCATTTCTTTCTTTTGTGGGCCTGTATGTGATTCGTATGCTATATGTGCTTTTATTTCGCTTTTTATGTTTTGAGGCCTGCTTGTTTTAGTCACACGTACAGTTTATCGTTCTGATTTATTCCGTTTGATATTCGTAGAAGATGCCGCCTAAAAGAACTTCTTCTAGAGCTACTTCTACTAGAGCTACTCCTGCCGCCGCCGCTTCGAGAAGGTCGGCAAGGCGAGGTCGCGCCAGTGCGAGAGCGGGTGCTACTGCTCAGAACACCACTGCTGTCCCCAATACTACTCCTGCTACTCCGAACATCAGTCAGCTGATTGCGGAGCAAATTGCTGCAGCTATTCCTGTGATTGTTGCACAACTTAAGGAGACACCAGTGCAAGATGCTGACTTAGGGTTTGAAGAACCTGAGATGCAAGATGTTGAAGCAGAAGGTACGGCGTCTGGGCGCGATGGTTCCGATGTGGGCAGAGCAGTGCACATAGGATCTGGTGGACCAAGAATTGAGATTGAAGATCCACCCCGAGGCTGCTCATATAAAGCCTTCCTGGATTGCAGACCTGCTGAGTTTAGAGGCACTGAAGATGCAGTTGCCACCCTACAATGGTTTGAGAAGATGGAGTCCGTATTTGACGTATCAGGATGTGCTGATGAGAGCCGTGTTAAGTATGCTACCTATCTGTTCCAGGGTAAAGCCCTCACTTGGTGGAACTCTGTGAAGAAGGTCCAAGGTCGAGCTGCTGTCACCTTGATGACCTGGGAGAATTTGAAAGTTATGATGAAGAAGGAATATGTGCCGTCGTCTGAGACGCAGCGATTGGAGGATGAGTTTTGGAACCTAACTATGCAAGGTTCTAACTATCGTGGGTATGTGAACCGCTTCTATGACTTATGCGTCCTGGTTCCTCGTCTGGCTCGTACTGAGAACGAGAGGATTGAACGGTTCGCGAATGGTTTGCCGCAGACTATGCGAGACCATATTATTTCTCACCTTCCGGGTACACTTCAGAGCGCCGTTGATATTGCCGGTAGGTTGGTCGCTAGTGCCATCCGTGGTGGTACACTGCAGCCAGCTGTGAGTCGTAGAGATTCTGGTCGATCTGACCGAAAGGATAGGGGTAACTCGAGGAAGAGAAGCCGTAGTCACGAACAGAGACCTCAGCTTCCTCAGGTTTATGCGTTGACTGGAGCTGGAACTGGTTATCAGGGTAAACACCCTAGGTGTGACACTTGTCATAGTACTCATGCAGCCAATGTAGCGTGTTGGGTTTGTAAACGCTGCAAGAGGTTAGGCCACACTGAGGAATATTGTAATAGGACTGCTGGAGCTTGCTTG
>CAJVGC010000592.1:39725599-39856811 GCA_910822075.1 Senecio squalidus | reverse complement strand
CGTGCGTTTGGAAATGATGTAATCAGGTTATCCTTTCCTCAGATGATAAGAAAACTTTTCTCATGTCTACAAACAATTACCTTTTTATGGCATTCTAATAGAGCAACTTCAATTTTTTAAGGATAAGCTGCTAGATTATCGAATCCAGAATATTGTTTTTCTTAATGTGCGAAACTAACAGTGGAGGATATGGACATATGCGATCGTATAGGGTCATCGTATTTTTGAGACCTCCGAACTTTATGTGTCTTAGTATAAAACTTTGATTTAAAATTATATATTAGTTAAATAAGGCCTAAAAATAACCATTCCTTAATTTTGTTCAGTAAATTTACCAAAATGGCTGGTAATTATGAAAATTCAGGTGACAAGGGACGAAACGACCTCTCGATCTACTTACTGCAGCCCATGAATAAAAACGTCGTCTAGGTGTTACCTAGTTGCTCCGATCTCCCCTACGCCTAGGACGTCGTCTGGGCTATTTTGCACTAATGTATCGAACCACCAACATTTATTTGCCGACCCTGAAACTATATATACCAAACATATATGGAGTAGATGTGTTAGTTTCTTTTGAAAATTTTATTAAACATACTTTTGGATATTATATCAAACAACTATGTCGAAATTTGTTTAGCAAAATCCTTTTCCTTTTTCTTATAAAAATTGTGGGGTTAAGAGGAGTCAAACTTATGTAGAAGCGTATTTTTTCTATCCTAAAAATATGGTTTCCAGATAAATAACACATAGTTGTAGAAAAACATAATTATTATTGATTTTTCCTTTTTATCTTTTATAAAATGACAATTTTATCTTAGTTAATTAATTAGTTTTTTTACAAAATATATAATAATAACTTCGACAAAAGGTATGTTAATAAATTTTTCAAATTTTTCTATCTATATTTCGTATTAGACAATTAAATTGGGACGACTTGAGAGAGTATATTCTTCTGCACGGGCACGACAAAGAAAAACAGTTGAATTAATTATTTAGTTCCAGCAAAGAAAGAAGAAAATCCAGCACACAAAAGCTACTTCATCATCATCTATATTTCATTTTTAGGTTTCAATTCTAGAAATCAATGAAATAATCGATTAATAATCAGAATGAGCGATAATAAAGAATCAGCTGAATTCGACATGTCCGATCTCACTTCCACTCTTCCTGGTCTTACTACTCAAGATCGTGTTGGTCTTGTTAATGTTCTCAAGGTCTTGTTTCATTTTTTTTATGTTTTTTTTTTTTATTATGTGGTTATTGATGTGTTGATTTGTTGTTTTGTGTAGACTAAGCTTAATGATTTGTCTGGACAACATCCAGATTTCTTGGATACGCTTTCGGTTAATGTTCGGAACCGTGTTGCTCTTCTTAAAGAGATTCAGGTATTGTCTTTGTTACTCATATCGTAACTGCGTAAATTTACTAGTTATTTATAATGATTCACTGCCTATAACTAGTAAGTTCTGTTGTCGAAAATAGGACAAACTTAGCAAACGTTTTCAGATATACGAATATGATTATCTCAGTTGATAGATTTAGGTCAAGATATCTTTCGTGGATTATAGATTTTGTTCGACTCCTCATTTTCGTTACGTGACACATGATAAGAGAGTGCTATGTTGATTTTAGCTTACAGACTTTTCAATTAGGCCTAACTTATGAATGCGGTTTGTTGACACAAACCTATAGGTATATGTTATACGACAATTTACATAATTGTACATACTAATAATTTATAGAAAATTGTCTTGAGTGTATGTATATATAAAAGGGAAGAACGGCAAACTTTTTATTTGTAATATGTATTTGTTGAAAATGTTTTATGAACGTATAGAAACTGAATTGGGCGGTCCTTGCTACCAGGGAAATAAAGAAAAAACTTTTAAGCTCATAGATAGGTTAGTCCTTGGAGTCTTGGACCAAGTTGAAATTTTAACCAAGCTTTCCGTTGTGCAATGGAACTGTTTTAAGTGCATTGTCTTGAGAATGGTTATAAATTCCAATGCTAATAATATTAATTTTGATGATTAAAAGTGATAAACTGGTGGTGTTTCAAATGTTTTAGAGTTCTGACGTACTTTGGCAAATGATGAACTTGAGATAGAAAATATACAACCGAAACAAAAAGTTACTTCCAGTATAGTTAGTTGACGTAATGATTCATTCTTGTGACACTTTCATTATACAGAGTCAACATGATGAGCTCGAGGCCAAGTATTTTGAAGAAAAGGCAGAGCTGGAAGCAAAGTATTTGAAGCTGTACGAACCACTCTATGCTAAGGTCTCCATACATTTTCTATCTTGTTTCTGGACAACTTATACTCTATTACATTTTAAACATAAAAAAGAACCCCATCTGGTTGTCGAATGTCAAAATCTATCTCTTTTTTTGTAATGGTGAAAGTTTCCTTTTTGGTTTCAAAATCCGGTCTCATATTATCAATTACTTGCAGAGATATGAAATAGTTAATGGTCTGACTGAAGTTGAAGGAGTATCAAAGGATGACTTGGTGGATAAGGAAAACGAGTCAACAGAAGGTACCTTTTTCAATAAAAGTTCTTCTCTCATTCTTCTGTTTTGACAAACATCTAAGCGTGATAACACTAATAATACAAACAGATAAAGGCGTACCAAATTTCTGGCTCACTGCTATGAAGACCAACGAAGTACTAGCTGATGAGGTAATTGAATAAGCCACAAACTTTCCCGCTCATATTTATTAAGTCTTAACACATATTTCTTTCTTTCCTGAATTAGATATCCGAGTCTGATGAAGGAGCTCTTCAGTATCTCAAAGATGTTAAGTGGTGTAGAGTTCCTGATGCCAAGGGTTTTAAGCTTGAGTTCTTCTTTGATCCCAATCCTTACTTTAAGAACTCCGTGCTGTCGAAAACATATGAGATGATCAACGAAGAGGAACATATATTGGAAAAAGCAATCGGGTATATTTTTTTTTATAAATATTATGGATTTTATATTAAAAAACAACATTTTCCTAAATCATTGTCACACATTCAATTTATAAAAAAATCTGTAGGACGGAAATCGAGTGGTTTCCAGGAAAGAATTTGACACAGAAGGTTCTGAGGAAGAAACCTAAGAAGGGATCCAGAAGCCCTAAGCCACCAGTTACGAAAACAGAGGATTGTGAAAGCTTCTTCAACTTTTTTAATCCGCCAGAAATACCCGATGATGAAGTGGATATTGATGAGGATACAGTAAGTTTAACATTACTTAATAGTTGATACGTTTAAATATTACCAATCACTTCATGCCAAATGGTATATCCCACATTTACTTCCCGATTTCTTACTTTTTATGTTGTTTGTTCATGCTACTTAACAGGCTGATCTGCTTCAGAATCAAATGGAACATGATTATGACATTGGGTAGGTATCCATTCGTGCAGTTATATAATTAAAAGAGCTCGGAATGAAAAAGTATTAGCATGTGTTAAATTTATTATGTTTCTAAATCCCATATGTTTTATTGAGACATTAACGTTGTTAATATAATTTTAACTTTCCAGGTCAACTATTCGAGACAAAATCATTCCTCATGCTGTCTCTTGGTTTACTGGTGAGGCTGCTGAGAGTGATGAATATGAGATTGAAGACGAGGAAGATGATGAGGATGACGATGATGACGAGGAAGCTGAAGAAGACGATGATGACGACGACGACGATGATGACGATGAAGATGAAGAGGATGCAGCCGGTAAAAAGAAGGTAATCAATAACTTCCTAAATCGAATCAATATGTAATCAGTCGGTTCAAAATAAAAAACATAATCCGAGGCCCTCTTTATTTGCATCCCTCATCAATCCCGCAAATTCGCATGTGCACTTATTAACCTTATCTTTTATGTCATTCAACACAACACACCTGTAATGTTCTGCTTTCTCTTATCCTCTTGATCGTAAACTTTTCATTTTCCCACCTTCATGAACGTATGCGTTGTCCTTGTATGACTTTACATAGTTAATTGTATCTGGAAAGATTCTTAATTTTGTAAGTTATACATTTATGCTCATTCATCTATTCTTTTGTAAATGCAGTGAATAGTTCAAGAACCAGTTTCATTCGACATCGAGCTCAGGAGCACGTTCTTGATGTACAACATGTGGGTGGTATGTATTTGATGTTTCAAAAAGCAGTGAGTGGTTGATAAATGTGTGCAGTTGTCGGTTTTTCCTCCAGTTTCTTGTTTTGTATATTATTACATGCCCTGTATTTATCTTCCTGTGATTATTGGTTTTGAGTCACCGAAGGGGTGCAATCTCCTCCCTATTATTATCGTGTACATTATTTTGATTATTCTTTTATTTGGAAATGGTTGCTCGGTTTCAGGGCTAGGGGCTGTCTAGTTTTAAAAGAAGATTTATGTTACATCCCTACCCGACCTATGATTGAACGATTGTCTTGGAAATTGTTATTATATACCGTACATGATTTGGATTTTATCATCCGTGTGAATTGTGTTACTTAAAGTGCATCTTTTAGTAGCTCAGTGTTCAGTACTCGACAGACAGGAACAAAACAGCTTGGTCAGTATTCAATACTCGATAGGCAGGAAAAACCCCGTTAATGTGAAACTACAAGGTCATATACGAGTCATTGTGCACAAAGTTATTTATGGCATAATATGAGTTGCATAATCAATTTTAACAAAACCCAAACGTTATTAATAAGTTTATAAACATGTAGAAGTAGATCCATGAAGTCTACGCCTCATTCTTTGTGTGCTACATTCCTAATCGTTCAAAAATAGAACGTTACAAATTTCCAGAACTCTTTTATACTACAAAATATCACAGGTGATCGAAGTGATAAGTAACCAACACCGGCACTCACAAAACTAGTACCCCATGAAGACTAGAGCATATTTAGGTGTTACCACATTCTTCGATGGAGAAATTAGTCATGATAGAAGTGTCTTCACCCTTTTGAAACCGATAAAAGTTTTTCTACCCTCATTGCAACACGGGCGTATACGTATTATAAACATTAAAGAGTCCTCGTATATTGTAATTCTATACACTAGTACAGAAAAAAAGGTAGTCTAAAGTGTTAGACAACTCCAAAGTCCAAAGTATCGTTTTCACTTGCTATTAATGTATGGTATATTGCAGTTTTCAGTCACCAATTTATAATCAATTTACAGTGTTTAATCATCGTTACGTATTTGCTGTCACACGCTTAAATCCTTTTTATCATTAATTATAAAATTTATTCGGAAAATAAATTTGTGATGCAGATTATTCAAGTTTATTGTTGCATATATTTAGCTTTTAACTCTATAAAAACGCGTCTATATGTGGATCCGCCTACCTATGCTGATAGCGAAAGTTTGCTTTTGTATGCCTAGAGAGTATACCCGCCCCATAACCTTTTCAGCAACTTAATGGATGTACTAATAATAACAAAATAGTTAGCGTTTAGTCGTTCTTATTCTATAGAATGAGCGTTTACGTAGGGGTTGGGGCAAAGTAAGGTAATCACTGTCGAGTGAGGTTGTATGTGTTTTATTCCATGGTTTAGATTGATTTTTCGGGAACAAAACTCTTATAATAGCCTTACGTACTGTACGGAGTACCTATCTACATTTGGCTGCTCTGCCAAGCTATCTAGCCAATGAGCATAAATGCAATAAACATGCATAACATTTATTGACATATACTGATATGCATGCAAAACCTCGTGCACTACCCACAAACATAGTTAATAACGAAAACAAATAATCACAAAATTATTTTGGTTGATGAGGTAATTATATACCGTTAGGCTAGAAGTCATTTTGTTATGAAACAAAAAGGTTTTCTCGTGGACACAACTTTATTTGTAGTTGAATCTAGCAAATACCATAAAGAGCACACTCGTTTAATCCACTGATACGCGGATATATACCTCAAATGGCGGGTCAAGTGCCTGTTCCTTGCGGGGAGAAGATCCCAATTTACCTACTATGTTTAGAATCATCAAGAGCTTCCAAGAAGAAAATATAGGAATTCCTGACAAATGAATAAACATAATCAAACATCTTCGAAGTTGATTGGATTAGTTGTTTCAACAAATTTTCATGATACCCAAAACAACATAGGTTTAAATATTTCTAATGGAAAGGACCTCCATACACAAAATGAAAGAAATATCCGGTTATTGAGTTCAAATACCATGTTCAATACAACCCGAAAACTAACATAAAACCAAGAAACTAAAATGGACTTATAGAAACAAAATAATTAATTAGAGAAATCTAATTATATGTCTAAATCATTCAATATCTGATAAACGGCATTACAAAACCATATGAAAAATTAAATGCAAATATATCATAAGCTTGAAAGCTTTTCTAGATTTGGGGTGAATCATCTATGTACCTAAATCAAAATCAAAATCAAAAGCCAAAGTTGAGTATTTTCTTAGTGTCTCTCCCCACTTGCGCATTGTCTCCCACATACATTATTTTTGTTATATGTCTAACCATTACATCATACGTCTTTAATCCAACTAGTTTTTATGATCAAATCGAAACGTTACATTCAAACGATTAACAAGTGTCGACATCGTATCGACCACTAAAAACTAATAACACCTAGTAAAATATCAAACCTTAGACGTATGAAACTTGTTTGAAAAACATCATGGGTGTCTTGTCACAAACCAAAGTATTTGATAACGACTATAACCTTCTTCCAATATATGATGATCAAAGTGCATGCAATTATTGTATGTGAAACTACTCTAGAGTTATCAAAATTCCTTTTTTCTTCTTCTATAGTCATTATAAATACAGCGTCGACATACATATGCCAGCACTCAAGAAATAACATTTTGTGTTCAATATTTTCCTATCACGGTCATTGGTGTGTTGTCGAGCCAACCAGATCGTTCGACACATATAGCTATGTGGTTGGAAAGATGGGGAAAAGAGATGGTTCATGTTTTGGTTGTTGCCGTTTGTTTAGTTTTGGTTATGAATGATGGTCGAGTTCATGCATCTACTCATTTAGACGATTCACAACCTTATAGAACCGGTTATCACTTCCAGCCTCCTAAAAACTGGATCAATGGTACGTGTTTTAATTATCTCAACTTCAAGTGTAGTTTTCTTATCTTGGTGTTTGTTATCGATATCTTAGGACCACGTTCCCAAGACGAAAGATGGTTTCGATAAGTTAACCTCATAAGTCTTAACTATTAACTAATGCAATTACAAATGTCAATCGATTTGAAAAACATTCCGTATATAGATATCCTTTCACTTTTTTAGAAAGATTATTACACTTATTCATAATTATCATTATAATTTATTACTTTTCCTTAATATTAATACTAATTAAACTTTGAGTTATACACAAGTTATTGTACTTTCCAATCTTGTTTAATTATCTTACTCTATTTTTTCGTACAATTAAATTAGTGAACAATTCGGTTTAAACTTATGAAAAATTCATTTAAAACGGGCTAAATAAATCATAATTTCTTTGGATAGTTGGATTTAAAGGTTTTGTAATGCGAATGCATGAACGAAAAAGTAATAGAGTAACGTAAGTGAACAAAAACGCAAGATACCATAACCTGTGTATTTATAGTAACCCTTAAACTTTTGGAAAGCCAAAATTAAAGGTTCAATAATGTGAACAGAAAAATAATCCAGTAACCTAAGCGAGCAAAAACGCAAGGTACAAATAATCTGCGTATATGTTAACCCTTAAACGTTTTATATATTTGTCAACTCTTTAAAGCTTAACTCGAACCATCTTTCAGAGAGTGTTTAGGATTGCTTTTTTAAACTAGTTATTTGCTTATTGCGTTTAAAAGCGTAAATAAGCAGGAGTGTTTGAATGGCTAATACTTATCTCCCCATTTCAAATCTGCAAGTTTTCAATTAGGAAATACAAAATGTTTATGTGGTTACGTAACATATTCTAATTTGTTATTATGTTCTTGACATGTGATCTGGTTGGGCTGCTGATGAACTATTAGATCCTAACGGTAAGACTAGCATCCGGTAAACAAATTTATACTTGTAATATTTTCACCACAGATGCAATTTCTAAAAAATTAATGGTCTGTTATTATTTATGCAATATTGTAGGTCCAATGTTTTTCAATGGAGTGTACCATCTATTCTATCAATACAACCCATACGGTCCGCTATGGGGCAACATAACATGGGGTCATTCGATTTCACATGATCTAATAGACTGGTTTCTTCTTGAACCTGCTCTAAGTCCAAAAGAATCTTACGATATCAAAGGCTGTTTATCTGGTTCAACCACAATCCTCCCTGGTTCAAAACCAATAATCCTATACACAGGACTAGACGTAAACGAGAGCCAAGTTCAAAACATAGCCTTCCCCAAAAACCTCTCTGACCCTTATTTAAAAGACTGGATCAAATGGTCTGGTAACCCTTTCTTGACCCCGGTTAATGACATTGGCCCGCAGTTGTTTAGAGATCCATCAACGGCTTGGTTGGGTCCAGATGGGAAATGGAGGATTGTGATTGGCGGTGAAATCGATACTCATGGAACCGCACTTTTGTATTATAGTACAGATGGTAAAAAATGGACTAGGTCCAAAAAACCGTTACATTTTTCTAGTGAAACTAAAATGTGGGAGTGTCCTGATTTTTATCCTGTTAGTAATGTTGGCAAAAATGGTCTTGAAACATCTTTTCAAGGGAATAATACAATGCATGTTCTTAAAGCAAGTTATAATAATCATGAGTATTATGTTCTCGGGACTTATGATCCGAAAGTGGATCAGTTTGTTGCCGTTAGTAATGACTTTAGAGTTAGTAACGCGCAGTTTCAATATGATTATGGGAGGTTTTATGCTTCCAAGTCTTTTTACGATAGTGCGAAACAGAGAAGGGTGTTATGGGGATGGGTTAATGAAGGTGATAGTGAATCAGATGCTATCAAGAAAGGCTGGTCTGGTCTTCAGGTAATATATCATCATACAATTACCGTTTACATGATTGAATCGGGAAAATGCATGTTTTACAATCTCTATAAATTGTTTCGTTTCAGTCGTTTCCTAGAAGCATTTGGCTTAGTGATACTGCGAAACAGTTAGTACAGTGGCCAGTGGAAGAAATCAAGAAACTGCGAACAAAACAAGTTAGCATCGAAAAAAGAGAACTCAAGAGCGGGACCTTACTGGAAGTACCAACCATCACGGCCTCACAGGTGTGTGAATTTGACTCGCTTTAACTAACGATATATTAGTCTAGAAGAGCCCTACAATCTTTATGAAATGTACGTTTTACTAAATATTAAGTAATGAAACATGTCTTTCAGGCTGATGTTGAAGTGTCCTTTAGTACATCGAATCTAAGCGAAGCAGAGGAGATAGATTCAAAAATGGTTGATCCGAAACTTCTTTGTGCACAAAAGAATGCTTCTGTAAGCGGGAGTTTTGGTCCTTTTGGCATGCTTGCTCTGGCTTCAAAGAATTTAACAGAACAAACTGCGGTTTTCTTTCGAGTTTTTAAAGGTCCTAACAAGTTTCTAGTGCTAATGTGTAGCGACCAAAGCAGGTTAACATTTAATTTTATACGTACTCAACAAATTAATTCTGTTATATTGTTCAGAAAAAAAGACTACAAAGATCATACGATATTCTTAACTTATTTTCGAGTGTCAAAATGAAGGTCTTCAATTGCACAAGATGTCGACAAAAGCATCTATGGAGCTTTTCTTGATTTGGACCCTCTTCATGACAAGATCTCTCTAAGAAGCTTGGTACGTTATAACTTTCGAAAAGAATATATGTGATTGTCAAATGCTTTGTTGAAATTACATATTCAAAATGCTTGTCGAAATTTGTATTTGGCATAATATTTTATTTTGTGATGTTACAGATAGATCATTCGATTGTTGAAAGCTTTGGTGGAGAAGGACTCGCTTGTATCACCGCTAGAGTTTATCCAAAGCTAGCGATTAATAAAGAAGCAAAGCTTTATGTATTCAACAATGGCACAAAGAGTGTGACTATGTCAACTCTAAATGCTTGGAGCATGAGCAAGGCTAAGATAGTTCCTAAGGGCTAAGTAATATCGTGTTTTAAGTATTTAGAGCAGCATATGACATCTATTTTATGTTCCTTTCTAATAAAATATAGCTCTAGCATGAACTCTTAGATGTCTTAAATGTTTTGTGACGCGACTTTTGCATTTTGAAAATGTAATTGTCGATTATAACTATGGCGTAATTCCTATAGTATAAGGATCATGAGTCACAACCCTCCTCCGTTCTGTTTGCTTCATAAATAATGCAAATCTTTAGTATTGAAAAACATATTTTTTTCATTATTAAATGGGTCGATCCACTAAAATCACACACCATAAAAGACTAACCCGAATGCTTCTTATGGTACGACTTAATATCAGAAATAATCAAAGAACCCAAAAATTTTCAAGAAGCCCGATCCACTAAATATTGTGAAACCCAACAATCCGACGCACACATAGCGCTATGCCCGCCCTGATCATCATGGTGATTGATCAACCATATGAAAAATGAAATGTGAGTATTTTTTAGAGCTTAAACTTCAAATTTTCTGAATAAACGCTAATGTGTAATCAATTAAAAGGGTCCCTAGCTTATCTCTTTGTATGTAATTTGCTTATGTGGCTTTCATATTCAACGTACTAATCTTGCAGTTTGATAAACACAAAAAACAAAAAATAATAAGTATCTGAAAATGTATTTGATTTTACTTCGAAATCTATAGCATGTATCAAAATATAAATACATGAACTGTATTTTGATACATACTATAGATTTCGAAGTAAAATCAAATACATTTTCGGTTCATGTATTTATTTTTTGTTTTTTGTGATTTGACTTTAACACTATATATATATATATATATATATATATATATATATATATATATATATATATATATATATATATATATATATATATATATATATATATATATATATATATATATATATATAGGGGAGGGTTCAAAAGGGATCTCTTTTTTGCTAGAGATCCAGAGATCACCCTTTTAGCCACACAAATTCATTAATAGATCAAACACACGGAGGGGCATTTTAGTCATATTCAGAAAATATTTAAAAGTTACACGCGCCCCTAAAAGAAAAGAGAAAATATTAATTTTAGTCCTATAAACCCTTCTTCTTCTCCCATAACCACCATAAAAGCTTCTACTGTCGATGCTTCACCGAAAACCCACTATCGCGGTAAACCCACCACCGCCACCATATAAACCCACCACCATCACCACTGCCGATTGATCGCAGAGCGGAGATTCCAGTCGATTGATCGCAGATCGGAGATCTTTTCCGGAGAAATCAGATCTTGTTCACGTATACTATTCATAGATCTACAGCTAGCAAACGTTTTTCGTTTCCAGAAATTCGAGCTACTGATTCTAGAAATCGATTCGTTAGAATCGTTTTTATTCATTTTCTCTTTAGCTCCAGATTCATTGTTTTCCGGAGATAAACTCCTGCAGCTACTAGATCTATGGAGCTTCGAATTATAGTCCGTGGATCTATGGAGCTTCTTTACAACGACCGAGATTCGTGCCAGGTATTGTCTTGTAACCAATGAATCTAATTGGATATTTTCTATGTTACTGATATTGAGAGGTATAGTGTTCGGTATGTTTTCTGAGTATAAGTGGATTAGTTCTCTACTTAAGATTAGTAACAATTTAAGTATCTGCATATAGCTTCTGTAACGTGTTAGATTTTTTGACATATGCTTAAACTAGTCAAATATTGCTAAAATTTTTATAACAGAGTCTGTAACGATTGTTTGTTTCGATAGTACCTTGATGTAAATTGTCACAAAATCTATAGTAATCACCTGTGATTGTATTAATTTAGTGCCTTAAATGTCATAAAAAATGTTTATTAATCACTTGTGAGTCTAAAGTTTTTACATTAAGAACTGTTTATAATTTAGTGGCTTAGTACCTTGATGTAAAATGTCACCAAAATGTTTAGTAATCACCTAGTAATCACCTGTGATTTTATTAATAATGTGCCTTAGTATGTTGATGTAAAATGTCACAAAAATGTTTAGTAATCACCTGTGATTTTATTAATAATGTTCCTTAGTATGTTGATGTAAAATGTCACCAAATGTTTAGTAATCACTTGTGATTTTATTAATAATGTGCCTTAGATTGTAATATTAACAATCAATTGAAGGTTTGACACAAATATTAACAATCGATTGAAGGATATTTTAGCAATCGATTCTTAGATCCGATTTTTTTTTTAATTGCAGATGATGACGCTAATTTCAAAAGAAGCTATTGAAGAAAGAGGGGATTCAACAACCAACAATAATTTAATATGTTACTTTACTAGTTGAATTTTATTTGAAATGAGTAGACAAATATTTTGTTTGAGAATACTTTCGGTTTGGTGTATTTTCTTTGAACAATAACTATGTCACATGTGATTTTATTAAATTAAGTCACTAAATATCTTAAATGTAATTTTGTAGTCAACAAATTGTAAAGGAAAATCACCTGTGATTTAGTGCCTTAATACCTTAATACATTTAAGGTTCTTAATTTAGTGCCTTAGTACCTTGATGTAAATGTCTATTAATCACCTGTGATTGTATTAATTTAGTGCCTTATATGTTGATGTAAAATATCATCAAAATGTTTAGTAATCACCTGTGATTTTATTAATAATTTTCTTTAGTATGTTGATGTAAAATGTCACCAAATGCTTATTTAATCACCTCTGATTATATAGTTTTTACATTAAGAAACTGTTTATTATTTAATGTCTTAGTATGTTGATGTAAAATGTCACCAAATGTTTAGTAATCACCTGTGATTTTTTTAATAATGTGCCTTAGTATGTTGATGTAAAATATCACCAAATGTTTAGTTCACCTGTGATTTTATTAATAATGTGACTTACTATGTTGATGTAAAATGTGACTTAGTATGTTGATGTAAAATGTCACCAAATATTTAGTAATCACCTGTGATTCCATAGTTTTTACATTAAGAACTGTTTATAATTTAGTGCCTTAGTTCTTTGATGTAAAATGTCACAAAACGTTTAGTAATCACTTGTGATTTTATTAATAATGTGTCTTAGTATGTTGATGTAAAATGTCACCAAATGTTTAGTAATCACCTATGATTCTATAGTTTTTACATATAATTTTGTTTAATGCATTATGTATGTGAAAGAATATAATTTTGTTTAATGCATTATGTATTTTGGCTTTATTGCAAGTGGTTGGAGAATATTTACTTGGTAAATGTGCTCAATATTTGTTTAATGCATTTATGTGAAAGAATATATTATTGTTTTGGTAAATGTGACACAAAAGCAGAAGACAAAAAGACAAAAGACAAAAGCAGAAGCGCGTGTGAGTAAAAAAAAAAAAGAAAAAGGTAAAAAGACTATATTGCCCCTCCGTGTCTTTTCCTTATAATTCATTTAAACTCAACTTTTAATCTCAGCCACAAAATTTAGGTGATCTTGTGGCTGAGAAGGTGATCCCTGGATCTCTAGCAAAAAAGAGATCCCTATTGAACCCCAATCTATATATATATATATATATATATATATAATTTAGATAATTAATTGAATATTAGTTTAAACTCTTTTTTACTAGTTAAAGTCAAATCACATTAGGTAGTCAATTGCAATCAGTCGATATCAATTCGTTCAAAATAAACACATTTAAAAAGTAAATATTATTGAACAAAAAATCAAACAAGATCTCAAAATGAATATTTTTTGTCGTTTATTTTACTTTAAATGAAAATAGGACACGGAAGCTAAAGAAATACATTATTACATGAAATTCATTTCCTATATAATAACACTAACTATGGGGGTGTTTTTTTTAATCTTATTTTTAAGCTTTTAGCTTATGAGTTTTTTTATTTTAATTTAATAATATTATTTTTTCGATTTATTAGTTTATTATTATGAAACCACACCCTAACGGTAAGTGAGTCGTATTATGACCTTGAAGACAAAGTTTATAAATAATTATAAGGTTAATGTAATGTACATTCATTTTAAATTAAGGGTTTATCGTTATGACATTATAACGAATTAATAATAAATCATAAAATAATCATATAAATATTATAAACCTAAAAGTAAACTAACAAACACGTGGGATATAATAGGGTAGGATAGGGTTTAGTCAACACCCAAAAAACTATTGAACCATTTAATTTAAAATTCGATGCAACGTGACGTGATAGGAAAAGATGCCGACTTAGTGTATTTAAAACAAAAATTCAACGTGATTAACATGGAAGACTTGTATTAAATAGGTTTTCTAACAATCGGAAAATATCATGATTGAGTTCTACTTTCAGCTTCAGCTAGAAGCTTTTTCGGTATATTGTTTGTAAAACTCATGGATAAAGGTTTTACTCGTAATCTTTTAAGTAATTATTTAAATATCGCTAGTAAATCTTTTATTGTACATATTTGGTCACACCCTTGTTTTAACTATAGTTATTGATCTTTTTTAGCAACATGGGTATTCGGCCAGCCTTGGATTCAAAATGGATATATGACAGTCCAGTCTATTCTGATGTAGAAGCAAAGCTGAGGCGTTACTTGGTGGAATTAGGGAATGCTGACAAAATTATTGGAATCCAGGTACGAATCAACATTAGAAACTTTTTATTTTGTTTCAATAGTACAAGGAAACAAGGTTTTTCGTCGGTGAACCGTCATAATTTGTAACAGCCAGAGGTATCAACCCCTTATAAATCCTCTCCAACAAGGATTCGTTCTCCTCTCCAACCGATGTGGGACGGATGTTACAATCCTCCCCCTTACAGGACATCGGTCCGGGCCTCGGCTCTGATACCATTTGTAACCTCAAGCACACCCGTAGCGTGATATTGTCCGCTTTGCTCACCGACGCACGGATTTGTTTCTGGCACGAAGCTCGTGCCAAAACGCGTCATTCTAGTAGAGGTATCAACCCCCTTATAAAGAAGGATTCGTTCTCCTCTCCAACCGATGTGGGACGGATTGTTTCTGGCACGAAGCTCGTGCCAAAACGCGTCATTCTAGTAGAGGTATCAACCCCCTTATAAAGAAGGATTCGTTCTCCTCTCCAACCGATGTGGGACGGATGTTACATAATTCCTCTGTAATTTTGATCATACAGATAGTGAAATAAGTAAATGTATCAAAACTTTTTATAGTGTGTATTTAAATTTCAAAAACCGTTGTTTAGATGTATCCGACCATTTTTTCTTTCTTTCTAATAGATGATCTGAGAGCTCACGTGGTTGCATATATGGATGACATAGTAAACACAATAGTATTTTCGAAAGTTAGATACATTTAATATATCTGTTTAAAATAGATAACATATTATAGATTTTGAGAGAAAAGTTTGATCGAAACCTTTATGCTATAAATAGTTGCCTTTATCTAATCCGTCACTGATCTTTGGATTCTATTGCTTCCCTAGTGACGGATTTTAGTTGTAGAGAAATAAACCCATTATGTTTCAGATTATTTTGTTATTTAATAGTCAAATAATCAGTTTTTTAATAAACAGTTTAGTTTCATACAACAAAACTATCAATTTTCAAAGTTACATGTGTTTTAGGTTATATGGTGGCTTGTTACACAACGTTCGTTATTTGTTTGTAGGTTTGTGCATACAAAGACGGGAAAGTGATAATTGATACTGCAGCCGGAGTATTGGGAAAAGATGATCCTCGTCCAGTTCAACTTGATAGTTTATTTACGGTTTTCTCTGTAACAAAGGGCATCACAGCAGGAATGGTCCATTGGCTAGCTGATAAAGGGTAAATTATCTTTTTTTTTTCATGGCAGCTAGAGGTTGTAAAGTGCGCGAGTCGGGTGAGTTCGATAACGCATCAAAATGAGTAACTTTTGGAGTATTTGAGTAGAGTTTAACAGAGACATGTTTATGTCAAAGATTTTATTTTTGAATAAATAGCTAGCTTGTTAAATAAGTAATGAACCCTCGAGTGATGGTATAGAAAATTTGTGGACCGATCTAAACTTATATGAAAACATGCCAGATAGTAAATTGCTGCATTTACATTTGCTCTAAAGAGTATTTACCTTTTGTCGTCATAGGAAACTGAAGCTTGATGAAAACGTTGCAAATATTTGGCCGGCGTTTGGTGCAAACGGAAAAGATCAAATTAAGGTTCTCTTAATTCTATTATTTTGTTTCATGTCTTCAGTTGTTCAAGGGTAAAATAGTAATCAGCTTCATAAGTAAAACAAAACCGATTACCATAAGGAGATATAAAATCACCTTATTACACTTGATTACTGCTAATTCAAGCCCACATATTCATTTTCAAAATGCACATTCAGAAACCGTGGCCTTAATGTTATCATTAGAATTTGACCGCCTTCCATTGTATATTTTCTTTGTAAGTTAACAGCTGTTAAGTTTCTGTTATAGGTTAATCATGTACTTAATCACACAGCTGGTCTGCATAATGCTCTCGCTGGTGTTGAAGACGATCCTACATTATTTTACGATTATGACGAGTGTCTAAAACGCATTGCTATGATTTCACCCGAGACTGCGCCTGGCCGTGAACAGTATTATCATTATTTTTCATATGGTTGGCCATGTGGTGGAATCATTGAGGTTAACTTACATAATAAGACTTCTATTTTAATTCTTTGGGTTAATACACTATTCTAATACATAGTAGCACCCCGGACATTACACAAAATTGTGTTCAAACTCATGACCTCAAAAAGTTGACTCAGTATATAAATCCTTGGGTTGTTTGTGCAGCATGCTTCCGGGAAGAAATTTCAGGATGTTCTTGAAGAAGCTTTTGTTCGCCCACTAAACGTTGAAGGCGAGTTTTATGTAGGGATTCCTCCTGGTATGTATGATTCATTAAACATTATGACCCATGATCACATATTAGGAAAAATCATTTATAAATAATAAACGTTTCTACAACTCCTTCCTTTCAGGTGTAGAATCTCGTCTAGCAACTCTTTCAATCGATGCAAATGAACTCAATGATTTAGACCAAGTAATCAAAACCAGCACCTACTATCCTTCTTCATTCACAGTCCGCACGGTTTCCAGCCTTGTTACAATATCAAACACCCTTAATTTCCGCCGTGCGATAGTACCTGCTGGCAATGGACACTTCTCGGCCCGTGCAATTGCTCGCTACTATGCTGCCCTTGCTGACGGAGGTGTAGTCCCGCCCCGCCATTCCTCTTCCTCTCCTCCATTCGAAAGTCACCACCCAGAAACTGATGTTACTAGTAATATATTTACACAGCCTAAGGAGAAAATTCATGATGCCTTCAAGGGAAGTGGAGGTTATAAGGATTTACGCTTCCCGGATAAGTATTTTGACCTCGGGTTTGAAAATTTTAACTCATTGGATGGTTCGATCGGGTTTGGTCATGAAGGTATAGGTGGTTCTACAGGATACTGTGACATAAAGAACAGGTTTGCAATTTCTGTGACACTAAACAAGTTATCCAACGGCGCTTTAACCGGGGATGTAGTCCGATTTGTTTGCTCGGAACTTGAACTTCCTGTACCAGCTAACTATGCAGGATGAAGCAAGTCCAATAAGAAACCAATGAACAGGTAATGTGGGTTTGATTATTTTTAAACAATATTTAAGATAACACTTTATGTGAATTAATGTAATTTTGCGAAAACTTTGAGTCTAAACGTACATTGTTATTGACTTATTGTTATTGTTGTAGTCGTGATTCATACATTGTGAAATTTAAAATGCACTGCGAGTATCCTACAAAAAACATCCCTGATTATTGGTGGTTGAGTAGACCCGGGTTATGTTATATCTTTAATCGATCGAATGGCTTATCTTTCGTTTAAAAATAGATAGATGATTCAAATTAGTGATTTTCCAAAAACGATTATGAAGGCATAAATCTAAGGGTGTCAAATAACCTGACCGATCCAAATGAGGTTCGGATTAAACATGCTAATCGGGTTAAACATCTCACAACAGATTAAACGGAGTTATTATTGGATTGATGTAGTTGTGTTCGGGTAATCCTATCAATCCATATAAGATGTTTATTTCTTCTTCTTTTTGTTAACATTGTTTTCGGTTAAATTAGAGATTCTAAAGCTTGTGTAGAAACGAGAAAGAGAATGTTGGAACGAACTTCCCCAATTTTGTATAAAAATTTGACCTTGGTTTTTATCAGGATCCTTAGACCCCTGTGTTGTCAATCAGATAAAATCAGACTTGTATATTGATTTTTTATTGTGTATTACAATTACATTGGTAACTCATATTTATAGGAAAAAAGGAATTGCATAGAAACGATTGTGCCATAATTTCAGCTACCTATATTAGGAATGATCTTCCATGATTTCAGGAAGAATAGCTGTGATACAATGGAGAGATCCTTGATTTGTGGTTACAAATCATTTCCTTCTTTCAACACTCCCCCTCAAGTTGAGTAGTGGGATCCCCGAAACTCAACTTGCCAAGGCAGCGGTTAAATATTTTTCCATTTACCGCCTTTGTTAGGATGTCTGCCACTTGGTCTTCTGATCTAACGAACGGAAGCTTTATAATTCCAGCTTCCAATTTTTCTTTAATAAAGTGTCGGTCAATCTCCACGTGTTTCGTTCGATCATGCTGAACTGGATTTTCGGAGATTTGAATTGCAGCCTTATTATCACACATCATTCTACTTGTGCTTTCTGGAGGAAACCCAAGTTCCGTCAAAAGTTTCTTGATCCATAGGACTTCTGTCAATCCCCTGGCTATACCTCTGAATCCGGCTTCTGCACTTGAGAGTGCAACGACCTTTTGTTTCTTGCTTCTCCATGTTACTAGATTCCCGCCAACCATCGTGAAATACCCCGAGGTTGATCTTCGATTTCCTTTATCGCCCGCCCAATCTGCATCTGTATAGGCTTGTATCTCTAGATGACCGTTGGATTTAAATAACACCCCATGGTTAGGGGTTCCTTTAAGGTACCTTATGATTCTAATGACTGCTTCCATGTGAGTTTCCTGAGGTTCATGCATGAACTGGCTGACAACTCCAATAGTATATGCTATGTCGGGTCTAGTGTGTGATAGATATATTAGTTTCCCCACTAACCGTTGGTACCTTTCTTTGTTAGCTAATTTGACCTCGGGTTCCATATAGAGTTTGTGATTTGTCATCATCAGAGTTTCTATAGGCTTGCAATCCATCATTCCAACTTCTGCAAGGAGATCAAGAATATACTTTTTCTGGCAAATGAATATTCCCCGTTCTGATCTTAAGACTTCAATTCCAAGGAAGTACTTCAATCTTCCTAAGTCTTTCATCTCGAATTCTGCAAATAGGTTTCGTCTTAGCTGCTCTATTTCTTCTTTGTCATTTCCGGTTATGATCATATCATCAACATATATGATCAAGCATGTTATAAGGTTGTTTCTTTGTTTAAGGAATAAAGTGTGATCAGAGTTACTTTGTTTATACCCATACTTCTTCATTGCAACGGTGAATCTTCCAAACCACGCTCGGGGGGATTGCTTTAGCCCATAAAGTGCCCTTTTTAGACAACACACTTCTTTTTCTTTGAAGTCTTTGGCGAACCCAGGTGGTGCTTCCATGTAGACTTCTTCTTTCAGCTCTCCATGTAGGAACGCGTTTTTCACATCAAATTGATGGAGAGGCCATCCTTTATTGGCAGCGACAGAGAACAGTACCCTAATCGTATCGATCTTGGCAACTGGAGAAAAAGTTTCTGAGTAGTCAATCCCATACGTTTGGGTGTAGCCTTTTGCTACCAACCGGGCTTTGTATCTCTCAATAGTTCCATTTGGCTTGTATTTAATTGAAAATACCCACCTGCATCCCACTAATTTCTTGCCTGGTGGGAGTTCACACTTCCCCCATGTGTCGTTCTTTTTGAGTGCTTCCATTTCAGTTTCCATGGCTCCTTTCCACTCTATTGACTCCAAAGCTTCTTGGATTGTCGAGGGTATTTGTTCAGAGCACAATTTGGTGATGAATGCTTTGGCTTCTTTGGATAAATTTCCTTTAGCGATGTTTGCCATCGGAAATTTAGACTTCGTGTTCTTTTTTTCTGGTGAGTACCTTTTTGGCGGGACTCCCCTATTAGTTCTTGGAGGCAACACATATTTTTCTGCCACTGTTTCTTGAGTAGAGTTAGTATCTTCGTTTTGAATCCATGTTTCTTCTCCAACCCCTACTTCTTCAATCTCTACCTCGGACTCCAGGTTGGGAGGATCTGGGATGGCACTGATTGGCGGTTCCGTAGTAGTATGAGCTGACCTATCCTCATTATTCTGAAAAGACGGGGTCCATATCAACCAGCTCAGTGGATCCTCATTCTTTCCCTCCCCCTGACCACTGTGCTGGGAGAGATAGAAGTACTCGGTTTCGAGCCAGTCGCAATTCATGGTGGTTATTATAATGCCACGCTTTGGATTATAACACCTGTACCCTTTCTGGTTTACCCCATAGCCAACAAACACACACTTCTCGGCACATGCACCAAGTTTGGTTCGGTCTGTTTTTGGAATATGAGCAAATACTGAACATCCAAAATTTTTTGGGTCAAGGGTGAGGCTGGGTGGTATTTTTGTGAAGGTTGAGAGGGTTTGTAATGGGGTTTTAAGATTGAGGGCTTTGGTGGGAAGTCGATTAATAAGATATGCGGCAGTAGCAAGTGCTTCAGGCCAGAAAGATTTTGGAACATTAGATTCAAGCATAAGAGCCCGAGTCATTTCTAGTAAAATCCTATTTTTTCGTTCGGCAACTCCATTTTGCTCAGAATGCTTTGGACAGGTGGTTTGGTGAATCATTCCTTTTGTCTGAACGAATTCTTTCATAGAGTTATTCACGAATTCACCACCATTATCAGACCGAATAATTTGAATGTTGATTTTGTATTGCGTTTGTACCATAGTATGGAACATAGTAAAACATTTAAAAACGTCAGATTTATGTTTTAGGAAGTAAACCCAAGTCATTCGTGTGCAATCGTCTACAAACAACAGAAAAAAACGAAATCCTTGCCCCCCATTAACTTCTGCCGGCCCCCAAACATCGGAATGAATCAAAGAAAAAGGTGAATTCACACGGGTATTATTTGATTTAAAACTTTGTCGATGACTTTTGGCAAGGATACATGTTTCACACCTTAATACATTATTAGACGGAAAAAGTTTAGGAAATAATAAATGCAAATATCTCGTGGATGGATGCCCTAATCTCCTATGCCATAGCCATGCTTCTCTACTTGGTTTTCCATGAGCAAGCATTACACTACCTTGTTGAGTCACCTCATCCACATAATATAACCCTTGCCGTTCAGTGCCACGCCCAATGATCATCCCAGTCCAGATGTCCTGTAAAATACAAAAAGTTGGGTGCATTAAAGCGGAACAATTTAGTTCTTTTGTGACTTGACTAATGGATAACAATTTATGAGATAGGGAGGGAACATAGAGACAATTATGGAGTTTCAGTTTTGGAGAAGTCTCAATTGTCCCTCCCCCTTTAACATGCATACTCTCCCCATTTGCCGTTTGTATTCGAGATATTTTGGGTTCAGAGTTAAAGATAATATCAGTAGGTTCAAAAGTCATGGTCTCAGTAGCCCCACTATCAAAAATCCAAGCATTATTTTGCACTTTATGGGAGTGGTGAGCCATTTTAACATGTCCAATAGTTTGGGGTTCAGGTTGTATTTGTTTTTGACTACAGGGGCTAGAAAAATTAAAATTCAAAAGATAAGGGTCTGAGGTTGGAACCCCAAACCCTTTACCTGCGTCGTTTTCTTCGTCGTCCCTCACAGAAGTAGAGATACCCCCAAAATCTCCTTGCATCTGGTTTTCTTCTACCCCAATCGCGACGGCCGCCTTCCCCTTCTCCGCCGTGAACCCA
This sequence comes from Senecio squalidus, assembly GCA_910822075.1. Taxonomy (NCBI): domain Eukaryota; kingdom Viridiplantae; phylum Streptophyta; class Magnoliopsida; order Asterales; family Asteraceae; genus Senecio; species Senecio squalidus. The sequence continues at coordinate 39,834,867 of CAJVGC010000592.1, read as the reverse complement.
AGTTTCTTGTGCCCATCATTCCACCATTCGGGGTAGCCCACCAGTTTAAAGCACTCTTCTTTGGTGTGCTTTGACATACCACAATGACTGCACCAGAGCTTCGATTTATCCGTTCGAGTCGATTTCCCAGAGGGCTCATATTTTCGGTGTTTCCCTTTCGTGACAAGCCCTATTCCCCCGGATTCTGACCCGCCGGAATCATGTGACCCGCCTGCAGCAAGGCCGGCCGCTACTCCCTGTGGTGGGTTGTCGACGGTGGTTCCAAGGATTCCTTGGTGAGCCATCTCTTTTCGAACAGCTCCGTAAGCCCCTTCTGCCGAAGGAAGAGGGTCCAATCGAAGAATTTCCCGTTTAATAGGGTCAAATCTTCTATCTAAGGCATTCAAAAATTGAAAGAGTTTTTGTTCAGCCCTGATAGTGTTGTATGGGCTATATCAACGGCGCACTTCATCAGGTTCGGATCTCTTCTCTCAATTTCTCCCCATATGCCTTGCAGGGTTAACCACAAATCCTCCAAAGGAATCCTATTCTGTTTGATTTCATTTGCTTTGACGTGTAGGTCGAAGGTCTGAAGCTTATCCTTTCCGCTACTGTACGTAACCACAAGAGCATCCCATAGAGTTTTTGCCGTGGGGAACTCAGTGAGATTACCAGCCAGTACAGGGTCAATGTTTTGTATCAGCCACGAGAACACAATTAAATCATCTTGTTCCCATTGCTCGTACCGGTCGTCTAAGGGGTCTGGTGGTGCCGGGTTACCTGTGAGATGGCTTAACAGACCTTTTGACTTTCCTCCAATTGCAACCCGGATCATCCGAGCCCAAAGAGCATAATTCTGACTGTTAAGAGTAAGACTGATTTTCAAGCTATCGGATAGGGTGTGTTTCGTGGTTTGATGGTTGTTTTTGAAGAAGTTTGTAAGTTGCTGGGTAAGGTCATTGTTGCTGCTGTTCAAGCCTCCGTCTTCCGACATGGTGGCTTGATTTTTTGTTTTTTTTGTTTTTTGTTTTGTAGAAGATGGTTTGGGATAGTTGTGTCAAGAACGTCTCACCGCTCTGATACCATGTTGTCAATCAGAGGATAAAATCAGACTTGTATATTGATTTTTTATTGTGTATTACAATTACATTGGTAACTCATATTTATAGGAAAAAAGGAATTGCATAGAAACGATTGTGCCATAATTTCAGCTTCCAATATTAGGAATGATCTTCCATGATTTCAGGAAGAATAGCTGTGATACAATGGAGAGATCCTTGATTTGTGGTTACAAATCATTTCCTTCTTTCAACACCCTGGTTCCTCCCGACGAATAGTGCTAGCCTCATTGTTCTTCATTGAATCTTAACACAACAATCACGTTTAAAGTGATCAGTTTTGCCACACTTCCTACATGCCTCTTTTGGCTTCTTGTTATAACAATCGTTAGACTTTCCATTGGAACTACGTTTCTTCCCTTCTTTTATTTTTGTTCTCGTTGTTGTTTCTATTAGTGTTACTATCTTCAACCATGTTAACCGAGGTTCCACCAACAACCTTGTGTTTTTCTTTGTCAACTTTTTGCGCCTTTAGAGATTCCTCTATACGCAAATTGCTACCAAGTTGTACAAGAGGCAACTCTTCCTTATGATGTTTGAGTTTGTTTGAATTCCTTTTATGCCGGAGGGAGTTTTTCATTTATGCTTGACAAATAAATGGATTAATCATTTTCAATTTTTGTTGTGTAAAACGTCTATGTTTTTGAAGGAGTCGAGTTGTTGCATTGTTCCGTTATAGGCCTTGCATCAACCATTTTGTAATTATTGAAATTACTAACAAGAAACTTCTTACACTAAGCGTCTTCCTATTAGAGAATAAGTTGGTTCAAGCCCGATTGTGGGTTAGGGTCCATTAGGGTTTTATATTAGTTTATAAATAGTTGCTTTGTAATAGGTTTACAATCATTAATAATACAACGGTTTCCATTATTTAATATGGTATCAGAGCCACCGCGGGCTCTCTTTGATTCGTTCGATTAAGCTTCCGTTCACTCCAACGTGTTCCAGGTTTTAAATCCGATTAATGGGTTAGTTTTCTAATCGGTTCATTCGTCTCTTTTGTTTTCTGTTCCTTCAAAACAAAACAAAAACAAAAAAAATGTTTGCATTGTTTAAAAGAAAATTTGTTTCGCACACTGTTTGGTAAAAATTTTCAATTTCTATTTTGTTTATTTAGTTTTCCATTCCCTTTGTTCGTCGATCTTAGTTTCATATTATTGTTAGCTCTTTTTGTTTCGCTTTTGGTTTAAATCTCTTATTTGTTTCGTATGAGGATTAATATTTTCACGTGTCTCCTAAAGCGAGAAAAAAAAAAAAAAAGTCTCTCAAAGCGAGACGATCACCATATATTATTGCTGCTTCCGAGTGAAACATGATCGGAAAATACTATGCTCTCTTTTGTTGCTGCTACCGAGTGAAACATGATCGGAAAATAATATGCTTCTTTTTTATTTATTATGCTTCTGATTCCGAGTGAAACATGATCGGTTTTTGGTTCAAGTCCTTCGACATTATCGCAACGTCTGCAGCGCCGCCGCAAGCTAGGAGCCATTCGAAATATCTTAGTTTTTATCCTTTATTTATTTTGATAATTATAGTTTTGTTTTACAGTTCGAACTTTAGCGATTTCGCCGCTCGAACTGCGGGGGAGTATTAGAGAATAAGTTGGTCCGAGCCCGATTGTGGGTTAGGGTCCATTAGGGTTTTTATATTAGTTTATAAATAGTTGGCTTTGTAATAGGTTACAATCATTAATAATACAACGGTTTCCATTATTTAATACTTCTGCCATGTATTTCGATTCCAAAGAATCCCGCAACTCCTTCGTTGATTCAACGTTCTGGTAAATTCAAATACAGGGTTAGCCATACAGTTTGGAATGTGTCCACGACATATGTAGTCATCGTTTTCCCATTTGTTGTCGCGTCTTGGTTATTCCAACGTTTTTTTCTCCACAAATTCTAGCATTGGCAATGACAAAACATACACAACCTTCAATATGGTAAGAAGAAAGTGCATTTTTTTTTGCCAACGCGTAAAGTCATTTCCCTCGAATTTCTTCAATTTACCAAACTTCGATGCCAACTTCTTGAAAGATTTAATGCCCATAATTTACTTATTACTTTATTAATTAGTTAGATATTGGTTTAAATTGCCTTAAATAATTTCTTGATCATGTATGAATTCACTTTCTTAATGAAGTAATTCATCACAATTTCTTGTCTTTATCACGAATATTTTAAATGGGATAATACAAAAAACTAGCAATCAATCAATTTTCAAGAAATGAAAAAAAATTGCTCAAGAACAAGAGAGAATTATTAAAATTTTGTATATGTTCTATGGGAGAGAAAATTATATGATAACTACACATCAGTTATATTCGGTTAATATAAAGAGGTACAAAAACTAACCATAGCACGTGTTTGTTTAGGAGGTAGAAAAACTATTAATAATTTGATGAGGTATTTCCAGGTAAAACGAGTACATAATTTGGTTAATTAAATATACCCTTTGAGTTAGGGCATCGGATCCCTCATACCACAATCAGGGGACGTTACGCCATAGATCCCCGCAAGCGGGGCACAACACCACATAACCCTTACACTTGTGTGGTAAAGAGATAGCTCTAGCGTGTGTCTCGCACTTTCCTACTCGTAATCGTTCTTGGCTAGTTTTCACTTTGGTCTTTTGGTCTTATGTAAGTTACAATGACACTAATATGACCGATGACACTAAAACTATGAACAATGTGTGTGTTGATCATGAAAATTCCGCACACCGAAAAGAAAAGAAGGTAGCAATAGTGTCTACTCGAGAGGTGCCCAATATTAATAATTACTCCGGAGACATATGAACATAAGGCCCCGTTTAACTCTCGAATTTTGATGAAATTCAATAGAATTGGAATTTAAATCTGGAATTACTAAAATTGAGTTAATTACGTAAATCGTCCTTATGGTTTATCCAAAATTACGGATTTCGTCCCTAAGTTTCAAACGTTGCATAAATCGTCCAATTTTGGAAACTAATTACGCTTTTCGTCCCTAAAATGGATGTCCGTTGAAAATTTTCGTTAAAATTTCCGTTAACTAATTACACATTTCGTCCCTAAAATGGACGGCCGTTAGAAATTAGGGATGAAAAGGGTAATTAGTTTCCAAAAGTGGACGATTTATGCAACGTTTCAAACTTAGGGACGAAATCCATAATTTTGGATAAACCTTAAGGACAATTTATGTAATTAACTCTACTAAAATTTCATCAAATTTCTTAATTAATTATAGAATTTTAAATTCCTTCCTTTTATTAACGGAAAGTTTTACATTCCTTTGGAATTATAACAATTTCACCAAATCTAGTTAAAACCCTACCATTTTTAATAACACACCCCCTTTCTTCTTCACATAAACTCGCCAATCACCATTTAGTTCTTGTTCCTCCGCGTTCCTGGTAAAGCTTCATATTTTCTTCACATAAACTCGCCAATCACAATTTACTAGTACTATTTTCATCAATTTTGATTTTTTTTAAATGGTTTGTTTGATTAGATCTATTTAATAGTTGGTCCAAAAAATGTGTTTCTTTGATACAAGTTGATGTTAATGTTTTTGATATATTAATATAGAAACTGCATAGCTAATAAATTTAAACTACAACTCACAAAATATAAGCATAAATATCAACAAACAAACTTTAGGCAAATAAGAATATGTAACTAGTACAAAACAAAAATTATATACCAGTCTAAATGATTTTGTATTTGACTATTAAATTATAAAGATGGACAAAATATAAATTTGAACATACTAAAAGACATGTAGGTTATAAAAAAAACTAATTAATCATAACATCTTGCCTACAAGGAGAAAGGGAAAAAAAATTAGGCTAAGCTGGGTTAAACCCGATTAACACAAAACAAAATTTCTTTGGACCGAACCCAAGTAAGACTCGGGTCACATCGGGTCAACCCATTTTACCCGAATAGAATACATAGGGTTTATTCGGGTTCGGGTCTGGTCAGTCGGGTTTTTTTTACACCCCCTGTTATGAGAACGGTGACGTGGTAGTGGTGTGTATGGTGATGATGAGGGTTGTGTGTATGGAAGTGTTTGTGGTGGTGGTGCGTATTGTGGAGGTTCGTGGAGTGAGATTAAAAGAAAAAGATAAATTATTAAGAAAAATTAAAATTAAAATTAAAATAGAAAGATATTTGGTCTATTTGAGTGATGAAATGACTACATGTATATAAAAAGTCTGTAATATAAAGATGGTTAATATTTTTTTTCTTCAAGAAAGGACATTCGTGAAAAACGACCAAATACAATTGTGATATTTTCTTTAAAAATAATACGGAGTAACAAATACGTAGATGACGAAATCAAGGTTTGATTGTGGGACAACACAAAATCATAAGTTGAGACTTAAGAGGCCAAAATATATTTGACGTAAAAAATGTAAAAAAGATTGTTTTGAAAATATAAAATGATATTGTTGGTCACCTAATCCAAGATCTCCTTTGAACCCTACAACACACTAATTGCGGAATAACTAGTATGTATATGTAAACGGTGAAGAACAGTTGGTATAATCAAATGAATGATTCTATTAAGCTTACGTGTTTGATTACAACCACGAATAGAACCTAAACAATCGATTACAAGACTTTAACACTCAAGAACACTTAGTTACGTGACCTAGGGTTAGCTCACGTACCTATTCTCTGATATGAATGCTCTGACAACTTTCAACAACCTCATTTATGATCCCGAGGCTGCTATTTATAGGCAGCACGGAAACCTAGAAGAGTTACGCGCACGTAACTGTCTGGGAGACAGTTACGCGCGTAACTCCTCAGTTACGCGCGTAACTCATTAGTTACGCGACCGTAACTTAGTTACGCGAGGGTAACTGTTAGTTACCCTCCGAAACTTGCGTAAATGCGTATTGGACTTTACAACTCGATCTAATTACATTCTAACTCGACAAACACATTCTAAAGAATACAAATACAGACAATAATGCTCCAACAAACTCCCCCTTGGATGTAGCTTGTATTCTTCAAAATTGTCTTGAACTTTTGGTGTCGAGAGATCGAGAGTTGATCCTTTAAACTTCATAGAGACTTGTACGGTGTATAGTCTGCAACCGATAGCTTGCGAATCTTTCTGACAGCTAATCTTCATCATTAAGCAACGCGGCTCCATGAATATCAGCTTCGAGTCCTTGACTTCCAAGAAGTGCTAAACTCTTCAAGATCCGATCCTTAACTTCGTAAAACCTGGCTTACAAAGACAAAACTGACCAAATACGTGTTTTTGTTCTTTAAACTGATAAAATTTCTCATTTTTCAGAAAACACGTGATAAAACCTTTTAACGATACGTGACAACGAAGAAAATAAACGCAGAAATAAAATCTTTTTGGATTTTGTTTGTTTTCTTAACCTACAACCGAAAATATTTTTGTGGTTTTCAACTATAAGCTATTCACACTACTTTAGCAACCTACAAAAGGGCAAATCTTTTTGGATAGGGATTAGTTTGCTTTTAGGATCATATCGCAGAAGTCGAATCACAAGAATCAGCCGATTATTAGTATATTTGTCCTCTTAAATACAACATAGATATCATACAAAAAATCTTCCGATTATTTAACTTACAACTGTTTATATGGATCCCACTTATATTTACACTTAGCTAAATCCGAACTTCCCTCAAAACGTCATCAAACCTCCAGTATTTATTTCGGAAACTGTCTCCTTATTCCTAAATTATTAACTATTCTAAGTATTGAAAATGCATACATATAGTATTAATTTTAAGCACTTATGCATTTTTCATTATTTATGAATTTTTTTTTTTTTTTTTAAGTTTTTTTTTTTTTTTTTTTTTTTTAAACTTTATTGAAGCTTAACAACCTTTATTGACTCGTGAATTCCTCCCTCTGTCTCTGCCGTTTATCAAGTAAGCATCAAGAGTTACGGAATTCTTATTTGACTCTACTCTCCCCTTTATACTAACTGCAGGAAACTATGATTTCGCAACCTTATAGAATCCTGGAGCGCCTCAAGGATACGAGTTTTACTTAGATATAATTATTTATAACTCTTCACCTTTATACTAACTTCAAGGAAACTATGATTTCGCAACCTTATAGAATCCAGGAGCGCCTCAAGGAATTTTTGAGTTTTTAATAATTATATTAATAAAAAACTCTTTGAGTTTTAGAAAAAACGATTTATTATATTTTTTTTTTCTCTCAATTTTTCTTTTCCTCGCTTTTTCTATTACTCTCAGATACTTATATATATATATATCCTATGGTGACAGATTCCAGGCACACCGAAAGTTTTCAGCTTATCACTGATATGAACAAACTTAACCGTGTTACCCATTAGAAACAGGTTCGGAAAATTGTTTATATGATATTGGCCGTACCTACTAATACATCGAACAAACACTTATGATTCTAATTTTTAAAATCTGCGATGTACTATCATTTCCTAAGGTTTTTACAAACTTTCTCCCCCTCTTTTTATGTTTTTCTGATTTTTATTGTTTTTATAACTATACAAGTCCTAAAAACTTAAAAAGAAAAGTTTCGAAGTCACGAACAAAGATTTAGGTTTTTATCATTTGGACACTTTATACTCAATTGAGATTATTAAACTTTGACTCAATGAGTTTCAAAAACTTTAGACTCAGTCGAGATTATTTAACTTTAGACTCGACGAGTGTCAAAACTTTAGACTCTTTTGGAAAGAGTTTTGCATTTAAGCAAAACGGTTTTTGTTCGAGTTCGCAATTGTTATATGTTGCGAAGTCTAAACACTTTAAACTTTAAAATATAAGCATGTAAATTAAACTTGAAAGTAGAAGTTTGAACGCAAACCGGACCACGTAACTCAAATAGGAATCAAAAACCTACCGAATCACGCATCACACACATTACAAACAATCATTCAAGTAAAATAAACATCGATATATCAAAAGACGGTAACAGATATTACAGACATAAGAATATTGTTTGAGCTGGGAATTTAAGAAATACCAAAAAGCCAGCTAATAATCTGCAAACAAAAATCTACGCCGCATCCTCCTGCACCAACGGCAAGTTCTTCGAGTGATACCCCTTTTCAACGCATATGTAGACCACATGAGAGAAGACATAACCAAACGACTTTTCATTCCATGCGGAATAAATCGTCTTCTGATTCAGCCGCTTCAGGTCTTCTTCGGAGAGGCAGAGAAGATGGATAGGATCATAGATCCTTAGTAATACTTTCCCATCTTTGTCATACATCACTGCCTCCCGAGTCTTCTCGTCAAAGCCCCACGAATCAAGGTCTGCCAAGAAATCCTGAGGTAAAGAAGGCATCCTGATGCGCCTAAGCTGCTTGACCTCTGGATATATGTGTTGCACTCGCACCTCTCGCTTTCCCGTCTTGGGATTCTTCGTCTTTAACTTCTTCTTCACCGGCTTGGTAAGGCTGAAGTTCACATACTTCTCATAGTGGATGTCGGACCGCAACTGAATGTAGAAGAGCTTGGAAGCATCTGAAGTGAGGTTTGTCGGTTCCTGGTCCGCAAGACGCTTCAACTCATAATAAGGCAGAGAGTTGAATGTAGCGTACTTCATCCTCATATACTGCACCCCATCTATCCGCAGCAAGGCAAAGAAGTCGGTGTTATCGATGTAGCTCCATGAAAGAATGAGCCTTTTGCACTGGCCTACAAGATTGCAACCGGCGATAACACCAACTGTGCCAAAAACTTTGTGATCTATCTCCCTCCCTCGGCTATCAACGTAGTGAACATGAGTCTTCACGGGAGGAGCGGGAACAACTGGGGGCTCCGGTTCATCTACTTCTTTAGACTTCCTCTTTGAACCAGAAGAGGAAGCAGATCTGTCTTTCACACCAGCTGATGCTTGAGATGTGGTGGCCTTCTTTAACCGAGCGGAATCAACCTCGTCCTCAGAATCTTCGAACGGGTTGTTTCGCCCAACAACCATAGAACCCGTATCATCATCGTCCATCGGAATACGATCAAACCGAGGTACAACAGTGGTGGAGCCTTGGAAGGACATCGCAGGTTGAGCTGGCTGAGTACCTGAAGGAAACAAAGTAAGAGCAAGGTTAGGGTTAGTAGACTCCCCCTGATCGGGAGCGTCCTTAGCAGGAGAATCCTGATCCTTAGCAGGACCGGAGGCAGATTCGCCTTGTTGTCCCGGTCCTGAAGGATCTGCTTGCCCTTGATCTCCGGAGCTCATGAGAGAAAGACCACCGGCACCACCTATGTCATCATCAGGCTTTCCCGGATCGTCTTTATCGTCTTTGTCATCCTTCGGTGCATCGTCCTTCTTATCATCATCCTCATCGTCATCATCGTCATCATCGTCATCGCCTTTTTCGCCTTCCTCCACTTTCTTCTCATCTATCAGCTCATCAATGCGTTCCTGTATGTGATCATACTCACCCCGAACCACTGAGACATCGTTCTCAAAACCTGCAATCTTCTTCTCCAAAGATGCAATCTTATCATCTCGAGCTTTCACCTGACCTTCGAGCTTCTTGATCCTCGTGGAATGCTCGTTGAGAGAAGTCTGGAAGGTAGCCAGCTGTATCTGCATCTGACTTACCAGATCACTTAAACCAACAGTGATCCGAGGGCGAGAAGAACTGCCCGATGGAGTAGAAGTCACCACTGGTGTGGAGGTAGTGAATATTGGTGGAGTGGGTGTGAGTGTTAGGGGTGGAGGAGGTGTAGTAATGACCGGTGGAGGAGTGGTGATGATAGGTGGTGGAGTGGTGGTGGTGGAAGTGGTTTGCTTTGAACGCTTTACCAAAGGTCGTTGAGGAGACACCTCGGGTGAAGCGGAGAGGAGCGGGGGCGTTTGATCGCTGATGTTGGAGAAGATTGGCTGAAAGTACCGGGCTGAACACCAACAAATTCAGCAGACTTCATTCTAACTGCTCGAACAGGCTTTGGCGAAGGAACTACAACTGCCGGTTCCTTGAACTTGACGCCCTTTACTGCCTTGCCTTAACTCCCCCCTCTAGCGCAGTACTCAACAAACCAGCCCCTGCCTTTGCTGCTTTCTTCATAATCTTCTTACGTCTAACAGCATATGATTCCACAGGAATAGTCTTCTTTAGAACCTCTAACTCGTTCAGGGCTTGCTGCGTCTTCCTTGCGGCATCGGAGAGTTCAACGGTCTCCTCCGACCCCGCATCACTGTCACTGTCATCATCCCCTGAATCAGAAGGCTCTGGAGGGGACTCCTCGTCAGATTCATCGATCTTCTTTTTCCTTACCCTTTCCCTTTGCCTTTGACTTTCGCTTACTCGAAGCACCCTCAGTATCAGAAGCCACTGACTTGGAAGACCTTCTCATTGGTCGGCTTCGGTGAATCAGGAGTCACCAGATCAGCAAATGCATCCAGCGCCGGTGTAGGATAGTTAGCATCAAGCAGAGCCCCCTGAAGAGGTAACTCAGCACCTAACCCCTCTACAATCCGCAAAATATCGAGGGGTTGATCCTTTGCGCCTTTCCTGTCGGACCATTATAAGGAAGGTCCGGCAGAGAGGTGATCAATCATCAAAGTAACAAACCGCGGGTATGATCGAACGTCTTTTCTCTTGTCCTCCGATTCCAGATCATGTTGTTGAGAATGAATCTGGAGGTGTTGTACTTGTGGATTGAAGACTAAAGACGCCATCAGTGCCTGACCCCTTGTCCAATGCGAATCATAACCTCCTTTCTGACATGCATATATAATTGTGTGCATCAGAAACCGATACAGCCCTGCATGTTGGGCTTGATGAACTGGAGGGAATCTAACGCCCTGAGTACCCCATTTTCCTGAAACACCCGCAAGATAGTATTCTCGGGCAGGGTTGTCATCAACATCGGCCTTATCTTGAACTGAAGTACGGTCCTGATCACCGCCTCAGTAATGGATACTGGAAGATCCGAACAACTGAGTCAATGGAGGAGGAGTAACTGCCGTGTTTACTCTTGCATTCTTCCATAACTCGCTAATAAGCCTCTAGCTTGAGATCAGGATCGACTCTGAGAGCGTAGGCCATAAGGCTTCGAACCAGATAATTGATGATTCCCTCGAACCCTTCTCCTTTCTCAGCAGATAATAAAGCTACCGAGTTGTGCCTCTTCATGGCAATATTTTCCCTTGGACGCCATTACTACACACAAAAACGACAAACTCGAACAAAAGTTAGTAAACGCACAGAAACTGCTAAAAACATTGTAAACAACATCCTAGACATGCATAGACTACTTTTGAGTGAAAATGAGGTTACGCTGCAATCGTTAGAATCAATTACGTTAAGCAATTGAATTTGCAAAAACAGACGTGAATCTGTTGACAGTTACGCGCACGTAACTGTATAGTTACGCGCGGTAACTTCGTCTTACGTAATAGATTTTTGAAAAATTTGGGCAGCATAACTGGACAATTCAACGGTCGAGAACATTTTCTTTAACAGGTACGTGCCCGTAACTAATAGTTACGTGCACGTATCTGTGAGTTACGTGCCCGTAACTATAGTTACGGGCTAAACCACAGATCATAAACATTAGTTACGTGCCCGTAACTCTTTGCAACCCTTCGTTTTTCAACTACAATGAAACTCCAAATACGCTATAGTTTTTATTTCAAAATCATATCAATAGCTATATTTCGAGTGACATTAGTCTTTACACTTCACAGTTTGAATCATTATGAAGACAATTTCAGTCAAAATTGGGATTTTAGGTTAAAACCAAAAATTGCTTTAAAAACTTCGATTTTGACCGAAAATCAACAATCAAAGGCTACCATTATGATCGGAAATCAGTTTGTGATGATTAATCATCATTAATTTCATGTTTCACTTACTGATTTTGGGTCTTTGATTAGTGACTACCCAAACCGAGACCTATATCATCCAAACACCCCTTTACACTCGAAATGGAGTCGAGAAAATCATATCGTGATGCTTAGACAGTGATTTCGAGCAAGATAGATGCGAAAATTGAGTGAGAGTGATGATAACTTGCAAAATCGCCGAGAGAATAGAGGGTTTTGAAAGAGGGTTTTTGAAATGATGTAACAGTTACCCATTTTCAACCCTTTATATACTCTTTCTCTCTCTTAGTTACGTGCACGTAAACTAGTAGTTACGTGCACGTAACTCTCACACACATACATAGTTACGTGCACGTATCTCTCAGTACGTGCGTACCTGACAGATACGTGACACAGTTTTAAAATTGTGTGATTTCGCGCGGTTTTTCGATTTTAAACTTGTTTTAATTCACGTTTTATCTTTAAACTATTACCGAATAATAGAAAACAAGTTTTTAACCTTTAAACTCTATCCAAGAGATAAAATGACCATTTGCAAACTTTACACTTTATCCACAAGATAAGAACCTTTACACTTGACGGGAATGGCATATGATCAGTCGAGCATGTTATAAGCACTCGGAGCCTTCCAATCGTCAAGAATGTTTCCAGACACCGTCTATCCAGGAGAACGTGATCCATAACGCGTATGTAAGCTCATATGATTCCTCCTGTTCCTTAACACTGCTAAGCAGAAGAAAACTTTCTCAAAAACTGACCCTTCCGTTCGAGATTATTCCGTCACCCGTAATTGTGCTACCCTTATCACCAGCGAATACAACGATACCCCATCTATAGGTAAGAAACTCGTAAGAAGGGAGATGTTGCTTGTCGTGTGCCTGAACAACCACTGTGACATACTACGTATTATCTACAGTTCACTTTGGTCGTTCCTGCACATCTTAGAAGAAAGGTTAGTTTGTAACGGGGACCCAAGCCTTAACCGACTTGGGTCTCCCACTTTCATCGGTAATGATCACATCAACCAATTTATGGTCTTTCTGATAATCAGTAGTGGTTGATGTGTCATCCTGATGTTCGAGCGACTCTTTATCATCTTTAACAGTCTCAGTCAATTTCGATTTTGGATCGGTTTTGACCTTGACTGAGGAGAATCAACTTTGGATGTGGTCTGTTGATCCTTCTTTGGGCTTGATGCTTTACGTTTCAAGATTAAGCCTTGTAAACGTGGACAGACTTTGGCAATGTGCCCCTCGGTTCGACAATAGTAGCAAGTTCTTGGATCATTGAAATATCCATATGAATCGGAGAGGTTTGAATCTTCTCTTGTGGAATTGCTACTCGAGGCGTTGCCTTAGTCTGAGGGACTGGTCTAGACACTTTGGAGGAATCGTGTTAGGCTTAGAAGAAGAAGCCTTTCTCGTAGTGAATATCTTAGTCATAGGGTTTGGACGGTGATAACACGTTTGTTTTCTTCAACCTTCTCCTTACCCTTTGACTGGATTTGTTAGACTTTGACTCAAGATTGGACTGCTTGAGAGTCCGTTTTTCTTCACGCACTTGAAGGTTTTCAAACTTCTTATCCATCTTAGTGATAAGACGGCTCTCAAGGCGTTGAAAGACCTTTTCAAAAAGACTCTCTTGTTGGGCAGTTAAGTGGATGTCTTTTAGGTCATTAAGGTCTTTGGACTTATGGTCTGGACGTTCTAAAACGACTTTAGACTCATTTTCCTTAACACTTGCTTCTAGACCATTTACTTCAGCTTTTGGAGCTTCAGGGGTCAAAGAGGAGGATTGAGAAAAAATCTGCGGACGTACCATCGACCGGGACTGGGGTGAAATGTTGTGGAGGAGGCATACTAGTATACCCCAGTCCATCCTTGTCTTTTGGTGTTCGACCGTTGAGACTCGATTAAATGACTCAAAATTTCTTTCGAATTCGCAATTGCAGCTAACTTTGCAGTAGAGTGTCGATTTCACTCTGTTTCTTTGCAACAGTTAATTTTTCAGCTGCAAGAGCATCAGAAAACTCTTGGATCTTTGAAACATGTCGAGCAATATAATTTTTAGATCAGAAAATTTCAACTGTTTTTCTTTCTTAAAAACAGTTAATGTTTTGTTTTCTTTGGACACTTACGCGCGTAACTGTCTCCCAGACAGTTACGTGCGCGTAACTCACTAGTTACGTGAGCGTAACTTCCTAGTTACGTGAGCGTAACTTCTTGTTACGTGCGTAACTTCCTAGTTACGTGAGGGTAACTGTCTTCAAGTAACTATCTTCTAAACTTCAAGTAACTGAGTTACGTGCGTACCTCCTTAGTTACGTGAGGGTAACTCAGTTACGTGCACCAGCAGAGGATTTCCTTCCGACGGCCAAAAAACGAAGAAATACCCAAAACTAGAACCCCATCATCTGCAGATATCAAATATACCCAACTGTAAACGTAATATCTGAACCCCGAGACCAAACTCCGGCTAGAAATGCCTAGATCTAAAAATTACCAAATAAAGTACACTTCACCCAAATCTTAGATCTAGCCTAAAACAGCCCCAATCTTCACCAAACGGATTCAAAGACCTCTATAACAAGTATAGAGGCTCTGATACCACTTGTTGGTCACCTAATCCGAGATCTCCTTTGAACCCTACAACACACTAATTGCGGAATAACTAGTATGTATATGTAAACGGTGAAGAACAGTTGGTATAATCAAATGAATGATTCTATTAAGCTTACGTGTTTGATTACAACCACGAATAGAACCTAAACAATCGATTACAAGACTTTAACACTCAAGAACACTTAGTTACGTGACCTAGGGTTAGCTCACGTACCTATTCTCTGATATGAATGCTCTGACAACTTTCAACAACCTCATTTATGATCCCGAGGCTGCTATTTATAGGCAGCACGGAAACCTAGAAGAGTTACGCGCACGTAACTGTCTGGGAGACAGTTACGCGCGTAACTCCTCAGTTACGCGCGTAACTCATTAGTTACACGACCGTAACTTAGTTACGCGAGGGTAACTGTTAGTTACCCTCCGAAACTTGCGTAAATGCGTATTGGACTTTACAACTCGATCTAATTACATTCTAACTCGACAAACACATTCTAAAGAATACAAATACAGACAATAATGCTCCAACAGATATACCTAAATATTCTTTTACTTCTTGACATGTGGAATGTACATGACTTGACGATATCATTATGTAGTCACTCAATTTACTCAAAATGTATTCGGTTACTCAAAATGATATACCTAAATATTCTTTTGGTGTATTTATAATGTGAGAGGTATTTAAGTATTTTTTCAGTTTTATGGGGTTTACACATTTGCCTACATGAGATACATATACATATACATATACATATAGTCATTATAGATAGAGAACAATATTAGGTACCTATAACTTGTACCTAATATTATATGTGCATGGTTATATTATATGGATCAAAATAGCTTGCATTAAATCTTATGAAAACAATAATACGAGTGAACCCAATAATAATAGACATGAATAAAAGATGAAAAAACACAACTTGCATGTTATATGGATCAAAATTATACAGAGAAAAAGTGGTACCCAATTATTAAGTTTCGCTCTCTGAGAATCGCACCGACAACTAATTGTAAACGTTTAAATTATAAAGTATAATTGCAACAAATCATGAAGAGGAAAGTTTGGGTAAAAGATATCTAAAGTTAAAATAAATAAAAGAAAAAAAGGTGAAACAATTTTTGATATATGTTTGGGTTAATTGTTTTAAAATTCATTGAACTTTACACAAATAACTATTGTATTCATCCAAATTTCAAATCCTTTAATCTATTTAAAGAACTCTTATAAAAAGCTATTGTATGTACCCGTTTACCATTTGTTTAGGTAACCGGTAAATTAAATAATTTTGAAATAATTTTTATAATTTTCAATTACACAGTCAGCTGCCATATATGAAAATTAGACCACCTCATTGCCATGTCATATACTTAATATTTAATTTATTCATGATTTTATCTTTATCTTTTTTATTATTTGAATTCATAATATGCCATCATCAACCAACTACAACCCAAAGTCAAACAAATTAAAACACCTCCAGAAACAAAATACGAATCAGACACCTTGAATTTATTTATTTTTACGATACCATACATATTCAAACATCCCGATTAAATCTGCCCCTAGTTGATTCATACAAGATTGATATTCAAACACCCCGACTCAATCTACTACACCCAAAAAAAAATACAGTTCCATAAATTAAACATACATAAACACCAAAATCGAAGGCTTAAATACTCCGGAAAAGTGATATAAGATTGATATTCAAACACTCCGGAAAAAATCCAAAACATACATAAACACCAAAATCGAAGGCTTAAATACTGTTTTAGAAACTATTGAATCGTTGATGGAGAAGAGGAAGAGCTAAGACATACATATACGATTTCAGATCCGGATTTATATCACTTTTCAGATGACCAATGTATTTCATACTTTAGAAGGTGGATCTAGTAAGTGAAGCCATGGAAGTGGTGTCGATGATAGTGGTGGTCAACGACGTTAGTCCCAACGACTCCGGTGGTGGTTGGCGTATGGTTAATCTGGGGTATAAACTTTTATTTCAACAATACCTTTTATTTTAATGTAAATTAAAAAGAAACTATTTGGAAAATGATTTAATTTTTTTTATTTATTTATTCCACTTGACAAATGATGTGGAAAATACATTACAAAACCTGATACACGTCATCATGGAGCCGGTAAAAGGTTAAATCGTGCTGACATTAGACAAATTAGAAAGATAAATGAATACAATAGATGGTTTAAAAGATGGATACATACAATAGTTTTGAGTGTAAAGTTCGATGTATTTCCAAACAATTAACCCATATATGTTTCTTTGTATTATATGTATTTATGTAATCATCTTAACCTTTAAAAAAGAGTTTTGATGTGCAACAAAACAATGTCTTGTGGTATTATAAATCATTTTTTTTTATATATAGTAAATATGTAAATATATATATTTGATCAATCTGAATAAAACTAAATTATTTTTTATGTACATCATAACTTCTTTTTTAAAGTTTTAGATAAACTTATAATTAACCATAATAAAAAAAATTCTCGATGTCATGCATCATTATTTTTTATAGTTTGTTTTACTTATTTCATAATGTGAAAGATAATCATATTTTTTTTAACATATAAACATAATGTTTTTTTTAATTTATTATCTGATTATAACACTGTATTTTGTGATTATAAAAAAAAAAATTATTGAGAAAATCTTTTTTTTTTAGATTTTTTTTTTTTTCTTTTCTTTTGATAATCACATGTTTTAAGTGAATAATCAAGAAAAAGGTCTTATGAGATTATTGATTTAATATTTTGGAAGGTTCATTTCAAATAGGCTTTGTAAAAAAGATTTAGAGAAAAATGTGTTGTGATTAATTATTTAAAAGTGATTTTAAAAATATTCTCACATTTTTACAATTTTAAGTTTTTATAATTATACTTTAATTTAAACCTAAAATTTATAGTTGTCAAAAATAAAATTGTTATTTGTATAAATAATTTAATTATAATATTTATAATTATTTCTTTTGTTTAATATAAACGTTTTACTTTTAAGTTTTAAGTTAACTCCAAAATTTTTGAATATTAAATATCATACAAGTCGAAATGAAATGCTGAAAAATAACTTTTATATCAATGAAAGAATCGACATAAATCTTACTTTAACGAGGATATATCTATATCATTTGGAAATTAAAAAGGATTATATGTCTTTTTTAATAGTCATACAATGACTAAAATAATTGAACTTGCATGTGATGATAATTAAATGGTCCCACAATTGTTTATTTCAAACGTCTATTAGTTTAAGGACACTTAATTCGCGACAGACATCGACATTAACGTCTTTACGTACTCCATGTTCCACACGAGGTCTTTAAAAAATAACCTTGGTATATATACAAGTAAGTAAAAGTAGAGTTTTGATAACCACAATTTTATATATTGTGATTTAAAGGTTTAAATGTGTATTGTTTGATAGTATATAATCATAACCGTCTTTTGTATCTGTGAATCTTACCCCCTACATTTACGGAATACAACTTTTTGTACAATTTTTTATCGTTTTAATCACAGGCTAATAGACTGTGGTTATTAAGACTCATTAAAGTAATATTAAATAATAACATACCTAATTGAAAAACGTGTAGTCACGTTAACTATTCAACAAACCCATACGAAAAATTACATAGCTAAATATAGTTACTGTTAATTAGAGTACGTTTATAACGGTTTTAACAAAGACAAATTAATAAAAAAAAACTAATCCTTAAACAACGAAAAACATTTAGTAATAAATAAGATTTCTAAAACGGATAGATATGTTTCACGATACGAATCAGATAAGAAATTATACAAAAAGATTGTTAAGTTTAACAATTAAGGACGATTTATGTAATAAAATAAGATATACTAACGGAAACTTAACAGTCCATCCAAATTAGGGATCATCCATGCAGCAAAATTCAAACCTTAGAGATTGTCCGTGTAATAAAAAACGAATAGGAATGACTGGTGAGATTTCTGCAAATCATAGGAACTAGCCATGTAATTATCTAATAAATTTTTTGAATCCAAAAAACACTATTCAGATGATAATTGACAGTATATGCGATTATTGCTTGTAATACATTTGTGCCCATAGTTGTTGATACATAAGATAATGTAGATAAATTGGTAGATTATCAAGGCTAGTCTACGCCCATTTGAACAAGCACTTATAATTATGCTGTTATTTCTCAATGTTTTATTCTTACTTGATGATGAAATTTAGGCCACAAGTGACACTCATTTAAAATCTAGTGTGTTCAAGTATCTCGTCAACAGAGTCGAAGCAAGAAAATTTTTCGAATGGGTTTATGATTAGATTTTAGTTATTTTTGTATGCAAAATCAATGGGTCCATACTAACTAAGACTATACTTATACAAAAAGTTCTAATTCCACGGATTTGATTGAATCCGCTTGAATCAATATAACTTCGTCCTTGCTTACCAAAGTGTTACCCTATAATTATATATGACAGTGGTTCTTTTAATTGTTGGTTCCAATTTTATTATGCAAAACATGAACATTTTATTTGGAAATATTAACAAAACACCAACCAAGGTTATTATCAGCGCTTAATTTTTTATTTTATTTTTTTTGTATTATTGTGTCTTTTCCCAAAAGGTTAAAATAATTTCAATTATTTAGACAGTCTATTCAAAGAATGAATCAAACAATATTACAATATTTAGCTGGGCCTGATATTTTTGGTGCCCCGGGTGACAAAACCAAATATGCCCCTATTAATTTTTCTATAAAAAATAATATCTTTCTCAAAGTTGTTGGCACTTGCGCTCGTTCCTTGTGCTACTTAACTAGTCCTCTTGTGTTTTTAATCGAGACTAAAAAGAAATGTAAGAAACTAAGAATTGGAAAGTATTGTTTGAGTTTCTTTATTGATTATGTCATATGAGTAAAGCTCTCAAATGTATATTATAAAAAGTGTCATCTTTTCGTGCTCATTCTATTCATTATCCATGAAATTTTACATTTTAATTTATATCCAAAATCAAGTTGATTATACATCTTTTATTTAACATTTATGAATGGTATGAATAATTACCGTTGTAAAAAAAAAATGCAATTGACCATTAGGGAATTTTGTGTTGACGTAAATATTTTTGTAAAGATACATAATGATTTTTTTTTTCATACTTTACCATCAAGTAACATTCATATATCCGCTAACACATCAAATATATCTTCAACGTATGCATTTATACCGATTGAATCAAACAAAAAAAAACATGTAACACAACTACAAATTGCGTACGAAAAGAAATATATATATGGGTTAAAACCGTAAATTGTATAAACTTTGGATTCTCTTTTAGAAAATTTTTTTATAACAAATGTAAATTATAAAAGATATATAAGGTATAAAATGTAAATTTTTAAAAACATCTTCTTCCTTATGTAACGCCTAAAACCTCCCTGGCCATAACTATATTTTTTTTTAATCACCAAAATAACTCCAAATTAATTCTATTCATTTTATAAATCAAAATATATAACATTAAAAAACACAGTTTTGTCTATTTTTTTTATAAGGATTACTCTTTGGATTTAATAGTATTAATATTTGGCTAAATGAACCTACTATAGGATTAATGCCCCTACGAATGTGATGACTTGGGCGGTCGTTCAGTATCAGGATCGACCCTGACATTTAGCACCAAAAATCTGTACAAAACCTTTGAATCATTTAGAACTTTATATCATTCGACCGTAAAATTATTATATTTTATCGAACAACCTCAACAACTTTAAAAAAGTAATATCTTTATATTGCAGTAATGAACAATTATATTATCTTAATTTCAAAATATATTTACACAAAACTACTACTTTCAAACATATTTACAATTTAATATTATTTGGCTTTTTATGTTGTTATACAAGTAATCCAAAATCTTTTTAAAAATATTGTCTATTAAATATTGTCTATATTTTTTTTATTGTCTTAATTACTTAACATGATCTATATCTTTAATATATAATAAAAGATGGGCCTTAAATGACACATGGCGAAATAAGGTCCGTTAGATGGATTACCATATTTGATCTCAACCGTTAGATTAAATTGATGATGTCATCAAAGACTATTTTCATTTTACATCCTTTTACAATCCATAATTACAATATCTCTTTAATTCTATGTCAACTAAAAGAAAAAACATAATTTTAATTATTTATAAAATCGCTCAATTTTAACTATTATTTACCTTATTGTTATTTTAAAATCTCCTAATACAAAAGATCATAACATTTGTATAAACGTGAAGGTGTATATGTTATAAACGTAAATGTATATATGTTATTATAACTATAAACAACATTTGTATAAACGTAAAGGTATATATGTTATTATACGTGTAACATTGTCTTCTGATAATAATTTAAATTTTGCATAAACATATAGTTTACAATCAAGTTTTTACTTTATTCGCGTTATCGCGGAACAATAATCTAGTTATAAATATTTGAGTTTCTTTTTTTATTATTCTTAATGATTGAGTTAGCTCAATATTTATTATTGATAACGAAGATTCTTTTAGCCCCGTGATGGGCACAAAAGTTAAAATGTACAAATTTAATCGTTAAGAAAAGTGATGTTACTTTTAGCTACATTTGTAAACCCCACTTTAGAATTAGTGTATAAGTAGGATTTAATTTTCTTTCTTTGTATTATATTTCAGTTTAAAAAAAGATTGTAAATTTTAAACTTATTTAAAAACCGTTCACAAAATAAACTTTTGAAAAATAATTTGTTTGACTTTACATTCTCATTCTTGATGAAACATATAATTAAAAAGTATTTATTTAGATGAAATGTTGGTCGTTTATATATTAATGTTATGCTGGCTTTTAAATATGTGTGTGTTTTTCTCGAGCAGCGAAATAAATAAATATTGCTTCGCTCTCAATGTTCTATTAAAATAATAAAGCATAAAGCTTTTCAATTAAAATATCATAAACGTCTTACAAAATTATGTTACATGATTCTTCTTACACTAAAAAATACAAAAGTTCAATAGTACTAAATGATTATGAAAATGGTACAATAAAGAAACACAAATAGTGTTAAAAAGTGCGTAAAACATAAAATCTAAGAATTCAACAAAAAACTCAAAATAATACATAAAAAGAAATATACTCCGTAATAATACAAGTTTTGTGTGATTATGTTTTAAAAATGCAAGGGTTGATCAAAAAACTCACTTCACAAGCGGTCGTAACTAGTAAGCAGCCCGTGCTTTTCTAAGGGTGTGTTTGTTTAAGAGGTTTTGGGTATGGGTATAGATTTAATAGTATTGTTAGGTGTTTGTTATGTTGCAATTGGTTTATACAAAACCTTTAGAAAGATATAAAGTGATATTTTGATAGGTGTTGTATTTTATGTAGGTCCCTTTATGTTTAACTCTACAATCTTATATATTTTCATTTCAGTCTAGTAATCGTTTGACAGTTGCCCCTAGTCGTGTCGAAAAAAATCGAAACCGAAATCGAAAAAAAAATGAAAACCAAAATCGGTCCAAACCGGGTTTGACCAAAACCGGTTTGGATTTTCTAGCTTTGAATCGGGTTGGAACCGGGTTGGGAAACGGTTACAAAAACCGGTTTATACCATCTAGCCGTTAGAAAATTCATATGACCGCTAATATGGCCGTTGGAGAGGCTTTTTTGACCTTTTTCCATTTTTTTTTACCATTTTGTTATTCCAAATTTACTATAAGTATGTAGGTAAAGTCCCGCTGCACTTTTGTAACAGGTACGCCAGCGTAACTATCAGTTACACTTTTTTTATTTATTAAATATTCCAAACCAATTTTTAACCGGTTTTTGGAACCGAACTGGTTTGGACCCGATATGAAACCGGTTTAGTAGGTTAGAGTTTTCACCATCGAAAAACCGTTCCAACCCGAACCGGTTTAGATGATTTGACAAAAAACCAGTTCTGTTTTCAAACCCCATTCAGTTTTCGGTCAGACCCGGTTTTGACACCCCTAGTTGCCCCATTAAGAAAGGACAAAGTAAACTACTACATGTCAAAAAAAACACTAATACTCGTTTTCATGTATTTATTTCATTTCTCCATCTTTTGACAGTTCCACTTTCACGCCTCTAGCACAATTTACAAACTCCATTTGTTCTCCGGCCACCTCCGTTTTCCACTGCTTACTGTCCTCAGCTAGCCGTTTTTGATATATTGTTACGTTGCTAGCTACTCCAATAACTGATAACACCTTTCTCTTTTGCAGGGTTTTTTTTTAGGATTTTATTTCTTTTTGGTTTTTGTGGTTTGATGTTTGTGAAAGTTTTTTATTTTTATTTTTTCATGTATTTATCGTTTAAGTTATGGGGTTCTATTTAAGGTTTATGGTTTTATGATACTCTTTGAATAGATTTATACATCTATCTCCTTTTTGCTAAGATTATTAGTTTGTTTACTTGTCTTGATCATCAACTTTACATTTTACTACGTATTTCATTGAAGTCCACGTTTGTTTATGTCCGTTTGTGGGCTTTGTTTCTAGCTAATTGTATCATTTTATTGGTCTTGAAAACCTATTTGGTTTTTTTTTTCTTTTTCTTAATATCTTTAATTAGGGTTTTGTAGTTTGATTTCATATGTTTAAAGTTTTATTTGTTATTTATGTGATTGTGAAATTAGAATATAGATGATCAATTTCTTGAATTTGGCATATAGAATATGAAGATTTAAAGAAATTAATTATATAAATAATAAGTTTAAAAGCTAAACAATTTTTATAAATCGTATGAACTTAAAAAAAAAAAACTAATGTTATATATCCAAGTTCGTAGAACCTTTTATTAAAATACATTTTTTTAAAGTATACTGTTTCTTGAAAGAGTTATCAGTTTTGTATGTTTTTTTGGATGTTTTAAAACTATCCTAAATGCATAGGTGCATTTAGTTGTAGAAACTTAGAAGTGTTTTCTAGAAAAAATTTAAAAAAAACATAAAAAATAGAAAACATGTTCAAATTTGATTTTTCTAAAATAATTTTTTATGAAAACAGAAAACTCACTTTTTTTTAACTTATAACTAAACTTTAAAAGAATCACTTTTATAATTTTATAACTATCCGACACACAAATCAATATATCTCAATCACACACATGACATGCATGCATAAATATAGACACACTATATGGTGTAAGGAATAAATATGAATCAAACATCGTTTTCACTCTTCTAACATTTTAATTAAAAATTTATTTTTCATTTCTACTTACGTATTTGTCTCACATAATTCTGCAAAATTCATAGAAATCAAAAAATATAAAGAACTAATGTGTATGTATATTTATGCATGTCATGTGTGTGTTGGACGGTTCCAAAAACTTTTTCTAGAGAGCAAAAATTTTGTTGTTTATTTGGTGGTCGGGTGACTCGGGTCATCACCTTTAATCGATCGGGTTGATTTTCATTTTTTAACATATATATATATATATATATATATATATATATATATATATATATATATATATATATATATATATATATATATATATAGTGAATGGTTCATGCGAGAACTAAAATTTTTGCGAGAACTGCGAGAACTAAATCTAAACCCTTGATTAATTGATCTATGGTTGTGAAGTAAGGTGGCAGTTTCGTAAATATATTAAAAAAGAAATGCTATTTGATAAAATGCTTTAGGGGTATTATCGGAACTTATTTAAAACAAAATTAATTTTATATTTTTAATTAAATATATATTTAACCTAATCGGTTATCTCACAAAATATAAACCGCCGTCTCTTTCGAATCATTCTTCATCGGCGCAAAAGAGAAAAGGAATTGGGATAGAATTATTGCATGTATGTTTCAATTTACTCTTATGTATGCATATGTTTCACCTACGTGTTGTTTTCTAAGTCAATTATGGTGGGCCACCATTGATGGCTATGTTTCTTTTATATATCTAAGTACTGTTTTGATTTATATATATCTATTAAAGTTTAAAGTTTTTTGTTCATGATTTTTTGTATTCTTGTTCTTGCAATTTAAGTTTGGTAGTTTAAAGTTTTTATTGATTATAATTCATATTTTGAAGACTATTAAAAGTTATATTTAATTTCATAGATCGTATTTAATGTTTTAATTTTGTAATTTTAGATCATCAAAGTGAAGATTCTCATAAAAAAAAATTGAGATTTGGGATGATGAACACGATGATGCATAATACATGCGTTATGATTATATGGAAGAGAAATAAAATATGTTCACTTGTAAATATGGAGTGTGCATTAATGAACGTCACAAATATTTTACAAAAAGTTATATTATAATCACCTCCATGCACATATGAACAAGTTTGTTCATAAATGAACATCAAATGAACATCGTCACGTGTTCATATATTATCATAGTTGTTCATATATTATCACAGTTTGTTCATATATTATCACAGTTGTTCATTTGTAAACATCAATGTGCGATCATATAAACACACATAAAAGTGAGTTTAGTATTAAAAGTTAGGGTTCTCTAAATAATTTTTTTTTACTGAAGCATCATATATACATTAAAGTAAAATTAATATATTTGTATATTTATTTTATCGCAGTTGCTATGTAACGAACGATATTGGTAACCATGCGAAAAAATCATTGGCCGAATGTTTTTAATAAAGAAAAACCTTTGTTTATAGATCCACAAGATTTAAAATACTAAGCCAATCGACAAATTATATTTTTTTCCTAGCCCACACAAAAGTTTTACAAAAAATGATAATTACTTTAAAAAGATATGCAATGAAAAAAAAGAATAAATTAAGATAAAGAGAAAAGAAAAAAAAAATCAAAAAATTACATATAAGAAGATTACTATTTTACCCTTTTTAATTTCAGAAAAAGGTTTAATATTCAAAAATAAATGAGTGGCTGAGAATGAGTTCTCGCAATTTTCGCAAAAATTTGAGTTCTCGCATGAACTAATCCCTATATATATATATATATATATATAGATATATATATGCCCTCTTAAAGAAGACATTAAAGTTTGGAATTAGACCTTAGGACATGCGCTACCATTTAAGTTTTTAATGTTTAACTAATTTTAAGCACAAAAATACATAAATAGAAAAACTGAAAAAAGTATTTGGAGGTTTTGAACCTAGGATCTTTAGTACGTAAACACAACGCCTTTACCAGATGAGTAGATGAGAAATTGTTAATTTTTTGGATTTCATATTAATTTGTCTATCGGAAATCATGCGCGGTTGTTCCATTTGCATATCGGAAATCATATTATTTTGAATTTTGAGTTATTTAAAGTTGTAGCGTGTCATTTTATATGTCACTACATAAGAAAGTCAAGGTATAAGCTAAGAAGCAAAGGAACAAGGCAATTGACAGATATCAAAATTAATTCAAATTAAGACATGTCATTTTATATGTCACTATATAAGAAAGACAATGTATAAACGAAGAAGTCGAGCCAACCAAGGCAATAATAAGATATCACCAAATTAACGATGGAAGAAACTATTCATGCATCACCAAAAATTATTCACACTGTTGATCTCTCATCTTTTTTGAAAAACGGAGATAAGGCGTGCAAGAAAAAGGTTATGGACACCATATATGAAGCATGCACGAACTCAGGGGTCTTTCAGATTGAAAACCATGGTGTCCCAGTTGATCAGTGTGAGAAATTATTAGAGCTGAGCAAGACATTTTTTGACTACTCAGATAAGGTGAAATTCGATTCTACTAAAGAAGATTTGTTAATGACTGGCGCTGGCTATGGTAGAAGGATTGATAAATATCATGAATTCGAATATTTGATTATGTACCCACCAGAAATACCCCACAATGGAGTCCCGCCAATTATGCATGATTATCGGTACATGACTTTTATTTTACTAAGTTAATACATATAGTACTAATAGATATTAATCAAGTGTAAGAAACAAGAATGAGTAGGATCACCCTTGTAAATCTTCTCCGTTTAATCTACTACCCATAATGAAAACTATACTTTCAACCTTCCAAAACTTTATTTATCAAATTCAAAGATAAAACTTCTACTAAAGACATTAGAAATTAATTTTTAACACCACTTCTCTTTTATATCTCTACTCTCTAATAATGTTTTGGTACTCCTTAAGTTTAGACATGTTTAATACTCTTATGACTATAAATAGTAAATGAACACTGAGGTTTGCAATAATCACAATATTAAATAGGGTTCCTAAATTAACAACCTATTTTTTAGTTTGTCTCAAATGAGACTATTTACTATTTATTGTCTACATTTCTTACATTTTGCTCTTTTTCGGGAAAATCTTATCAGCATCTATAAACAGACATATTCTAAACATTTTTACAAAAAGAAAATATTTTATTTTTTGCTTCAAACATCAACACCAAAAGGGAACAATCAACACATATCGTGACCTAAAAATGAGAGTCACAAAGTCGACAAGAAATTATCGGCTCATGATTCATAATTACTTGAGTGGGTAAGAAATAATTAAAATTCATTGTCCTAGCGGAGACAAACATGCTAGATTGTCTCATATGATACAAAATGTAAAAATAAATAGTTACTTTCTTCTGTCTTATTTGGATTGTTATATTTTCATTTTATAAAAAAGAATTCTTTTTCAACTTTGACATTTATTTTGTTTTTTTGTGTTAGGTAATATTTGATGCAAAATATATATGAATAAATTGAGTTCTATATGTATGTTCATTAGTATGTTATATAAACTATTAAACAACAGAAGCAAAAAAATATAAAGTTAAATTAGAAAAAGAAAACTAAAAATAGTTAAAAGAGGATAATTAAATTGGAATAGAGGAAGTAATTTATAAAATAACCACTATTTATTATTGGAAATTTAGTATTAACATATGTTTGTGTAGGTTTTAGTAATTTCACTAATATCTAAATATAATGTTGTTATTCAACAATTTGAAGGAAAACATTTGAAGAGGTATTCAAATATCTTGTGAATACCTCACAAATATTGGAGGAAATAATAAACGACTGTATGGGACTCCCTCCAAATTTTCTAAAGATACACAACAATGATCGAAGCTCGGATATGATGGTACCAATGTACTATACTCGATCAACTAAGAACGAGGACATTGGCGTTGTTGCACATTCAGACCCACATATGCTCACCATCGTCCTCCAAGATGAAGTTTGCGGTTTAGAAGTATTAATAGACGGAGAATGGATTCCTATTATTCCCACAAAGGGAAAATTGGTTGTTATGGTGAATGACCTTATTCAGGTAACATATAAAAATATATTTATTTATATATATATATATATATATATATATATATATATATATATATATATATATATATATATATATATATATATATATATATATATAGTGAATGGTTCATGCGAGAACTCTTTTTTTTGCGAGAACTGCGAGAACTCTCACAAAAAGTGTTAAATCACGTTTCACTTTGTTCATTCACATGCAAACTCTTTTGGAGATTAATAATCAAGTAAATATAAACGTAAAAAACTAAAAAAAATCATATAAAATAACGTAAAAATTTTTCGTTCATATATGAACTCATTTTTTGAAAAAAAACGTTCACATGTGAACAATTCTAAATACGCGTGATTTCATACAATTTTTTTTAATTTTTCATTTATATTTTTACTAGATTATTAACATTCAATGGTTTTTACATGTCAATAGACATAATTACATGTTAATTCACACTTTTTTTAAGAGTTCTCGCAGTTCTCGCAGAAATAAGAGTTCTCGCATGAATCAGTCCCTATATATATATATATATATATATATATATATATATATATATATGTGTGTGTGTGTGTGTGTGTGTTTGTGTGTTTGTGTGTTTTGAGTGGTGAGGGAGGGGGGGGGGGGGGGGGGGTTAAAAAATTAAAAGTTAATTTATGATATTTTAAATTTTGTATTATACTTATTTAGTCAATTAAGTAAAATAAATAACAAGTTAATTTATGATATTTTAAATTTTGTATTATACTTATTTAGTCAGTTATAACAAACTTTGAAAGCAAGTTTTAATATACAAAAAAAAATGTCTTTTAAGTGTTTTCCATCAAGTTTATTATTTTTTGTAGTAAATATTCAAATTTGATGACAACAATAAAACTATCATTTTTTGATGTATAACAAAACTTCATTTTTATAAGTTTTAAATATGGTAAAATTGAAGATAATACAAATTTGAATTTGGTTTTACTTATTTCACCTTAAGGATTGCATTTTAGCCCATGGGATACATTTGTATATCCACCAATCTCATCATGCAAGGGACATGTGTCTGTAAATTACGTATCTTGAAAGAGCCTTGAACCCGAAACCTCTCATAGATAGGCAACATGGTATAACCACTTGGGCAATCCCTAGTGGTCTTTAAGTTAACATAATTAAACAAAAATAAAAATTGATCTGGGATGAAATTTTTTATATTACAATTAATATTTAGTTAATCACAAACTTTAAACAAAAAAGTTTTTAAGTATATCAAAAAATTAGTAGTTTTGTTAGTGTGAATCAAATTTATATATTTTTATGAAACAAAAATAATGAACTTAATGAATGACACTTATACGACATCTTTTTTATACATATCATAAATTTCTTTTTAAATTGAGATAAAGTTTTTATAGTGTCAAAATTCTAAATAATATGTAGTGATATTAACAGGTATTCAGCAATAAGAAAGCTATGAAAGCGATACATAGAGCTTTGAAAAACAAGGAAAGTGATCGACTTGCTATAGATTTTATGTATAGTTTTGCGACACACAAGTGGGTAGAGCCATTGCAGGATTATACTGCTGAAATCGAAGCTAATCCTATGTATAGAGGATTTATGTTCGAGGAATATATCAATTTGATCTTAGAAGATATCAAAAATCCACCGGCAAATATTGAAGATTATGTAGACATCACATACTACGAAATTTAGCATTATATGTCTCCTAAACGAAATAAGGTTGCATATGTTATGTTCGTGGTGTTTGGAGTCGTCAAATCTATTAGCCATAAATTATCCTCGTCTTTTTCAAATGTGTGTCGTGATTACAATATCTGGAATTATCAAATCCAGTTTCCATTAATTATCATCATATGCCTTGAATTATTATCAGAATTTCAATATATTAGATTATGTGGTTTGTTAATTCAATAAAATAAGGTTTCTAGATTTTTTTGTTTGTTTTCATTATCTAATGTTTCGAACTAAATTTTTTTTCTTCCTATATTGCACTGTTTAGGTTGTTATTTAAAATCACTCACTGCTACAAAAGTTCTTGTAGAGGACATCTCATAGAGACTGGTTGTCAAAAATCCGATCTTTATTAAGTTAAAGAGATTGGGTATTTGGTAAGAAACCCGCTCTTTATGAGAAACCACATAGACATCGGTTGTTTAGTCGAAACCAATCTTTATGTATAGTCAAAGATATCGATTTAATTAGATAAAAACCAATTTTTATGAGATATCATATAGAGAACGTTTGTTTGACCAAAATCCAATCTTTTTAATGAGTTGCCTCTTTTAAAATATACAAGTTACCTCTTATTAAAGATGGTTTTTTTTAAGGTAAATAATTGATTAAAAAAAGAATTAAATATCTTAACTATATTATAAAGAATTTCTCATAATCTTAATTCCTTAAAATTTAAGTAATTGAAAGTACTTATTTATTCTTATTCAATTCAAAAACACACAGTTATAATTGATTTGAATTACTTATCTACCATTTGCTCATTAAATTCGATATCTTTATGATTTATTACATAATAATGCACTTATGTGTTTTTTGAATTCTATGTTTTAAGTAAGCTATCTTTTAGAGAAATATATTTAAAATATTTATTTTTGTAAAAGAAAAAAAAAACTTAATATTTGAATCCAAAATTAATTTTTGATATTTGATTTTTTTTTCTTCAGTATATGAAAAAGTCAAATTGGACGGGATTAACACTAAGAAGAGAGATTGTTTTAACGTTTTAATTTCCAGATAATTTTATTAAAATCCGAACAACTATTAATAATATTTTTGCCACATTATTTCAAAGATATATTGTTTGTAATTTGTAGTATTTGCAAGATTTGTTATATTTGTTTTGCTAGAAATTGTTATGAAGGTTGTTTATGTTGCTTTTGTAGACAAATTATGTTTACATGTTTGTTAAGAGATATTAAACAACTTTTCGGGTTTTTTTATGTTTTAATTCTTTAATAAATATTAGTGTTGATTATACGGTTTAGTTGATAGTCATCTGTGATAGTTATATAGTTTTTTTTGTGAAAAATTTAAAAGATGGATATACAATACAAATAAATTACAATACAAATACATAATAAAATGATAACAATATGTTTATTTTTTATTTATGTTGTATAATAAAGTATTTGTAAATATTTAACATTTATGTCTCAAACTACCAAGAAACTTATATTATAAAACGGATTTTGTATTATGCTTGATACGTATTAAAAAAATGCATAGATAAATGGGCAAATGGCTTGTGAATGCTTCCAACTTGACACCGAATTCTATTGTGTACATCGGATCCAGAGATGCTCTATTGAGTACCATATGGTGACAATTTTAATCCTTTGAAGACACAAGGTAACCGTTTACCTACAAAAATCTACGTGTAACAAGTCACAGTCCACCTCAGCTTCCACGTCGGATATTTTGTCCACCTAAGCTTCCACCTACCCAATAAAACCCGGATTTTCAACCCATTTTTTCAACCCGTTGTTACCTACCCATTGTTATAAACCCTAATTTTCCCAATTTTTCAACCCGTTTTTTCCCAAAAAACCTAAATGGAGATTCCCCGTTTTTGTGACTGTGGATTCGAAATCCACCCTCGTACATCTTGGACAAGCACGAATCCAGGAAGGAGATTCATCAGCTGCCCCGTAATGGTTAGTTTGTTAATTTTTAATTTTGCCCCAAATTGATTTCAACACAAAACTGTAATCCTTTTTACAATTAACAGGATAAAGAAAGGAAATGCAAGTTGTATATGTTTATTGACGAAGAAATCCGTAATCCTTATTACAAGAAACTCCTATTTAATCTTCATGTTGAATTGCAAAGACGTAGGGGAAGTATTGGAAATGCAGCTTATGAAGAGATTAAAGATTCAAGGTTGGAAATGAACAAGATGATGCATGAGTTGACCTATGCAAAGTCAAAGATTATGGTTTATGAAAAATTGGTTGTGATTTTGTTGATTGTTGTTGTATTTTTAGCAGTAGGATTAGTTTTTTTTAGCAAAATGATGTAAAGAACAAATTGTTGTTGTAATGTGTTTTGTTTTAGCAATTATAATAGATTGTTGTCACACCTCGCTAAAGCGGAAACACGGAAGTGTGAAGAGCAAAGATATCATCACACGAGTTATAATAAAAACATACGGTTTCAAGTCATTAAGAAATAAATAAGAGTTTACAAATTAAGGATAACCAAGTATTGAAAAGTACATCACGACATAACATAATAAAAGTGTTTAATAAAATTCCCAAATGACATGTCCAAAATAGGTCTTCTCCCGATTCGTGACTTCACGTGACATTTCATGACCCATCCAAGTATTGCATTCCGTGACTTACACTTGATTTCCTGAAACAAGAGATAAAGTGTCAACTACAATAAAGTAGTGAGTGAGTTACAGTTTTCTAGTCCTCGACTAAAAAGGTTTTGAGCTAAGTATATCTATACTTAGTAGTTTCTAAAAGTAGATTAAGACTTAAAGAATAGTTCGAACCAAAATAGTTGATTTAGAGATAGATGCGGAAGTCGTATAACTCTATACGCGCATGATAAGTAAACTATGATTGATTACATGTATAACGACTACTTGGCATAATAACTTAAGTGTTCACACTAAACCGATTAACCAACCGTGATGCCTCTTACCCCGACTACTACGGGGAGTCATTTCTGATCGAGTAATATGTACTTAAGTCGCCACTTAAGTAAGGAACGGTCATTTCCTAAGTATCGATACCCATAATTACTAAACGGCTTAACAAAGCTAATAGTGTGTGGTGAAAAATTAGGCACTGATGTTATTTTAAAACTAGTAGTAGTCACTTAGAGTAGCTATATTCCTCAAGAGTCATGGTAGTTATACGATCAATCAAAGTACATGTGAGTGCCGAGAATGGCATTAAATGAGTTTAACATAGTTTGAATCAAGAGCCGAATAAAGGTGGCGAACCATTAGTTTATCAAAGGCCAAACGGCCATAAAACTAGTTAAGCATAAGTTTGTCAAAAATGTTCAATAGAGTCCATAAAAGTTCATTTAGATCTCTTGTTTCCCCCAAAAGATAATTGAAAACAGTAAATAAGTGGGGATGTAACTCACGTGAAAATGAGGCGGTGAAAAGATAGCTCGGATGGAGGTGAGTCGGTTCTAACGAAAATCCGGCAGAGCTTCCGCGCTAAATAAAGAATGTCCAAAATAACAAATCACTTTCCCGCTTTACAAACTGAATTCAAATATGTGAAATGAATCTAATGAACCACAAAGACTTACGCTAGAGCGAGAGAATGGTACTAGGAGTGTGCGTGGAGTGACCGGAATAGGAATCGGAATCGCGTGAACCTAAATTATACCGAATATGAAACTGTCAGATTCTGTTGTTGTAATATTTTATAAAAATAACATAAAAATCACATTCTGGAATACGAAGTCATAGGAACTGGATTCGTCTCAATCCGACAGTTTTTGAAGGAGTTAGAGTCGTTTACGTATTTAACGCGTTTTTAACCGTAAAAACAGTAAATAATAGTATATTAATTCCAAAAATTCCAGTAAAATCTGTAAAATCATATTTTGATAGGTTCTAGACTATATCCAATTTTTGTAAGCTAATAAATTCGTTTGGTATGTTTTCTCGAAATTCAAGATTAAATCAGATTAAATACTGTAAAAATCATAATAAATCGAAAAATAGGAGTGAGGTTCCCAATTTTTGACAGTAAGCTACATTTTACAGTTTATATCTTTGGTCAAAATTTCGTAATTTTTACATGCATGCAACAGATTCTGTCGATTTCTTCGGTTAGAGTCATAAATCGAAATCTTAATTTGAAAAACATAACTTTTGTTTATTTTAATGAAAATACCAGATTTTTCCATCTTATAAACTCCATTTTTTACCAATAAAACTTGCATGCAATGGAGTTTTTGATATATTATCATCATTTTATTTATAAAACATGTATAGATTTGATGATTTGTGTATAATCTTGAGTAAGTATGAAAAATAAGTTCAAGAACAAGATTTTTACCTTTTAAATGGTGAAGTGATGGTGATGAAAGTATGAAAATATCCTTGGATTACTTAGATTATGCCTTTAGAAGGTTTGTTTTTGAAAGATTTATGTGTTTGTAAGTGAGAATTGAGAGAGAGTATGAGGTTATGTGTGTGTTTGAGTTTGTGAAAATGAAAGGAACAAAGGGGTAATACCCATGTACAAAAATCTGGATTCAAGGAGTGTTTGACACTTGTTTTTACAAGTATTGGTCTATATGGTCGGTTTGGTATGAGTCACTAAGCACTAGCAACAACCAAAAATTTGAAATCTGGAACCCTCTTGCGCCGCAACCCTTTCTCTTGCGCCGCAAGAGGCAGATTTTCAGATATTTTCGTTTTTGTTTAGTTTTCTTTGTTAAGTGTTACGTTAGTTGAAAGTTTCCAGTTATTTTAGATAGGAACTTAGACAAGTTCACTAAGTATTTTCTTGGTATTAGGATTCATTTTGTGATTCCGATTCGATTCCGACGTACACGAGTTTACGAGACAAGTAACGACAAGGTTAATACAAAGTTAAGTTTAAAGGTAGAGAATGCGGTTTTCACCTGAACTAAGACGGTTGTCACAATTGTGAATGTGAATTGTAATGACATTTTTTCCTCTTATATTTGGTAATAAACAATAGCAACTTGAAAACGGCTTATACAGCCAACTGCATCCATAATTCTTCTACACCAAAATTGCAAATTGGATTATAAACCAACTGCATCCTAAATACCTACTGCATCCTAAAATGTTAATCCTAAATATTACACAACCTAAATACCATAGTGTTTACAAACATCCAATTGTACCAAAAGACATTGTTTTTGAACATCCCAAATACCATCTACATATTACTTTCCAATCTCAATTGCATTCTCTTCCTTATCTCCTGGTCCCTGAACTTGCTTTCCCAGCTTTCTTTTCATGATTCTTTCACTTGGTCTTCTCATCTTCACAACTTTCTTCTGCTTCTGCTTTGGTGTTTCCTCTTGTGAAGACTGACTGAACACTGGTTCCTGGCTTCCCAAAGGCAACTCCTCACTATCAACCAAATTCCTGTCCTCAGTTTCATTTCCAACAGCATCATGTACATCTTCTTGAGTAATTGGCAATGGAACTTCAGGAGGCCACACAGGGACTGGGACACAGTTCTTACCTCTCCCTTCAAACACTTCACCTGTAACTGGATCAGTACATAAGCCATATCCCCACCAATAAGGTAAAGGTCTTTTAATAGGACCTAAGTAGTAGATATAGTCAATACACAAGCCATTTCACTACTTTAACCAACATGACACTAAATTCATACCTGTCTCATATTTTGCATTTGGCCTTGGGACACCTGGAGCACTTGTTACACCCAAGCCTACACCTTTCTTTGCCCCATGTGAGGAACCTAAGAAGAAATGTTCTAGATTTGACCCACCAGCAAAAATACCTTGAATTGCTCCAGCTCCCATCAATTCATCAATATGTTTCCTAAATAGTATATTTGTCTATTAAAAGAGTGTACAATAGTAATCACTGAACATAGTTTGTTTTGTACTAAAAACATACCTGTATGATGTTGTGTAACATATCTTCTTTCCCATCTGCATTGTTGTAGTAGAACCACCACTGCTTGAACCAACTGCATGCATGCTTGAACCAGCCTCATCACTACCACCACTGCCTGAACCAAATCCATGCATGCTTGGAGCAGAACCAACATTCATATCCTTCTTAGGTGGTGTAACAGGGTCATTTGTACATCCCTTTCTGTTATGACCAGTTTGCCAACAATTATGGCATGTAATAACTGTTCCAACCCTTGAAATTCTTGTGGCACTGCCCCCCTCACCTACTGCTCTAATCCTCTTCTTTTTTGGTCTCCGTGGCATTTTCTTTGGTAGTGGTGGAAGAGGCTTGTTCATGTTGTTTGGTTTCCAAGTTGACATCCCACCAACAGGTTTCAAGTATGTTTTGTAGGTATTCAAGTACATTGTCCTTTTGAACCAATCTGCCACATAATCCTCAGGGTTTTTATGCAGGGCAAATATCATTGAACATGCATGTGGACAAGGCACACCAGATAACTGCCACATCCTGCAGCTGCATGTTTTATGTTGTTCATTAACCTTAAATCCCTTATTGAACTGTCTAACCTCCCATTCATAACCTCCACAGAACATAGGAAGCCAAAACCTATGATTAAAACCATATTAAAATACTATAAATATTAATACAAAAAAGTTAAACCAATGTTAAAGAGTGAACCTGTCTTGATCCTTGCACCATTCCAGTTTCTTTTGAATTGCTGGACAGATTGCACCATCCCACTTCAAGCATAGATTTCTCATTGTGTTCATCCTTTCCATCACAATCACTCTTATAGCCTCTAACATGGTGATGGTTGGTTTGTTCCTTAAAGCCACAATAACTGAATTGAAACACTCACTGAAGTCATTCTCTACTGCTTCACAACCTCTATGCAATGCAAAGAAAGCCCTTGACCATGTTTTTGGATCCCTCTCAAGTAAATAAACTGCTGCCCTTGGATTAGCTTGGTGAATTTTGTCCATAATCTTCTTAAATAGCACAGGATATGATGACTTTGAAGCAGACCAGAAAAGACTTCTAAATTCCACACCACTAAATTGCTTTCTAAAATTCTCATAAATGTGCCTTGCACATTGCCTATGCTCTGCATGTGGCAAGACAGTCTTGACAGCCTCCATCAAACCCTTTGCATTATAAAACATGTGGTTAATAATATGAAAACATGTGGTTACTAATATACTAGTAAGCATTACAATTTAATGAACCACATACCTTGTGTTGATCTGACATTATGGTTACACCAGCACCACCCTCAATCTGCAAATCCTCATCCAACAACTGAATGAACCAACTCCAATTATCCTTGTTTTCCACATTGACAACAACCCAAGCTATAGGGAAGATGTGATTATTTCCATCCCTTCCAATTGCTGTCAATAATTCCCCATGGTTTGGACTTTTCAAAAAACAACCATCCAAAGCAATTATCCTCCTACAACCCCTAATCCACCCCACTTTCAACCCTTTTAAACATATGTAAATCCTATCAAAATAAACCTTCTCATCTGGATTGACTGTAACACCTATTTTCACTGTTGATCCTGGATTACTAGTTAGCAACTCATCAGCATATGATCTTAGCATCCCATAATGATCCTCTAATGCCTTTTCATACTCAACTATTGCATACTCCTTGGCCCTTCTACATTGGTTTGAAGTCACAGTGCATTTATACTTTTTCATGACTAAATCAGCAATGTCAACCAATCTAATACTTGGGTTAGACCTTATTTTGTCACCAAACTGCTTACCAATCCACTTGTAGTTAATAAGAGATCCAAATCTAAAGTTCCTAACACATGTATGAACATCAAACAAAGAAATAACTTGAAACGACTCTTCTGTCCTCATAATCCTAGCATAGCATCTAAATGGACACTTTGGACCATTTGGTTTAACTACATGAGGATACCTATTTTGTTTCCTTTGTGTACCTTTGGATGGATCTTTAAGTCTTGGAGGTCTATGTCCACACTTAGCCACTATCTGGCTTGAACTACATCTTGAGAAGTAAATATTGTATCCATTTGACAGTCCATAAAAGGTCATACATTCCTTAAATTTTTCAGCAGATTCAAACCTCTCACCTATATGTGCCTTCTGAAGCTTCCAATGCATTTGAGTATCATGGATTGGGTACTTTTCAATATGTGCAGCATATTTAAATGGATCTAGATCATTGTCATCACTAACTTTCATCTTCCTACCAAGTTCTGTCATAAACTCCTCATGCTCACAAATGGTTTCATATATATCAGGTTTTTCACTCACTGCAAATTTTCCCAACTGAGGCTGCTCTCTTACCTTTGGGTTCTTTTTCTCCTCAGCCCTTCTTGTTCTTACCTCCTTAAGCTCAATTTCATCTTCAGACAGAAAGTCAATAGAAGCAGCATCACTTTCTGTATCACTATCATCATCTTCTCCAGGCTTCAAAACAAAGTCCTCATCTTCTGAATCTGTGTCAGCTACTTCTTGTTTTTCAGCTGGCTTTTCATGTTCATCCTCAGGTGCATCTTCTAGGTTGTCAATAACCGAAGCTTCATGTTCATCTTCAGGTGGCTTTAGAATGTCTGTTACATACTTCATAATGTCTTCTTCGTCATCAAAGTGATCCATATATACATCAATCTTCCCATAACAGTAAGCAATGTCATACATCATAAGAACGTCATAGTCATTGGAAAGCTTGAACAACGAGTCTTTTGGTTTCTGTCCCGGACAGGTGTAATAGAGACCGGATAAAGGGTTTCCAGTAGCTTTTTTAATAATCTCACATAACTCATCAAACCCTACTTTTGGAACATACACCGGTATTGTAACACCCCGGCTAAAGCGGAATACACCTGAGGCATTACAATTGTTCTTAACTCGTGTTCCTCTATTAGGTTATAACAGACACATTTAATGATTTAAATGAATGCATTAAAAATGAATAAATGTTTTACAGAAAAGTAACCGAAAAACGACAAAAGACTTAAATTATTCATTAATGTCATTAACTAGGTCCAAGCTCTTATGTTTTCTTCAAGCAAACCTATCCATTTCCTGTATCATGTAAAAAGTAAACGTCAATACAAAAGTATTGGTGAATAAACAAGTTTAAGACACAAGTATAAAGTATTAAAAAGATTACGTAATAAAGAGTATAAAAGTAATATAAATGAATATGTAAAATGTAGTATAAAAGAATGTATACTAAAAGAATGTATAAAGATTGTATATTGTAAGAAAGTATAATATGTGTATAATGGCATAACACGCGTTTGTATCAAGTCTGATGTATATCATATGTGATCAAAGTCACATAGGGTCCGGTCGAGGGCCTCAACATTCACAGTAACACGTCGGAATGTCTAATAACGGCCAATAGATCTATCACGTTTCCCGTTTAGTATATACATATAATGAATGATTGATTGTTTGAATGTTTGATTTATCGTGTGTGCATCCCATAATGATTGTGTCACTTGATTCATTCCAATGTTTGCCATAATACAAAAATATAGTATCAAATATGAATATAAGTACATATAAACATAAATGACTTTACGAATGAATATAATAAGAATGACTTTTATGAATGAATACCAATATGAATGAATTACGATTAATATAATACAAAAAGTATACATATAAACATGATTATAAGTGAGTATATAAACATGAATATAAGATTTAATATGAATATATTCCCCTCATGCTCGATTCTGAAATTTGATTTCACTCTCCCTGACTCCCTCTGCTCGGCTCGATACCATTAACACGCCATAAACATTGCTCGATACCAAGGCACCATTCAAGCCACCAAGCCACCAAGCAATCGATTTCTTTAATTGATTATGAATTTCTGATTAACCAAACAAAGAACTCGATTCTTGAGTATGTTTATTTTCTGTGATCTTTTTTCTTCCTGTTTATATGAGATATAATAAGGATTGTTTGTTGTCTGAGCTGATTATTTTGTTTTGTTGCTTGATTGTTTATGATTCTAGATTTGCAGATTCACCACAAAAGTAGAAGAATTTTTCTGTTTTTGATTCAAGATTGAGTGAGAGTTAATGTCTTGCGGAAAAACAGAGGTTGTTGGCTTGTTGCCTGTTGTCTGTCACTGATCGGCTTCTTCATAGCAGGTCTCAGGTCTGACTTTTTTCCCCTCCCACCTCTCACTTCTATTTAGTAATAATTAATAAAATGATGCCTAGAAAATATATGTTTGGATATGAAAAAAGGAAGAAAAAAAAATAGAAAATTGAACAATCTATAGAAAAACAAAAAGGATCTATGAATAAGTTTATAAAAAGAGAAAGTCTAGACTTAAAAAAAGGTTTACAAAAATATTTTTACAAAACAATGTGTTTAGAAAGTAATGGATGAAAAAATATGAAAGAGAATTAGTGAGATTATGTGATTGATTAAATTCATTTGCCATATCACTTTGTAAGTTATTTTTTATAATTCATTTGTATGTGTAGCATTGCTCTTATAAAAAAACTAGGCTCTTCTAGTTCTAGTGTTTTAAATGAACAAGAAAATGCAGCAAATGAATCAGCCAATATTACACATGAAAATGTCACTATTGATGATGAAATTAACAATCATAAAGATGAAAATGGCACACATGAAGATATTAATATTGAAAATTAGAATAACAATCATGAAGATGATAATGTCACACATGATAATGAAAATAAAAATGAGCAATTTGTTCCGCCTTTAGATATTTATGATCCTATAAATTGGGAATATACTGATGATAAATTAAGAGATATTTTAACTGAAGAAGGGTAAAAGCTATTAGATAATGTTTGTAATTTAACCATAAAATCACTATGTAATACACGTTGGCAAAGTCGCATTAAAAGTGTAAAATCTATTAAATATCAAGCTCCTCAAATAAAGGATGTATTGATAGCATTGGGTGAATCATGTGATGATGCATTATCAAAAAGTGAAACCGAAAATTTAGTTAGTGCTATCGAAAGTTATGAATTTTTACTTGGTATGATATTTTATTTTCTATTAATATAGTTAGTTAAAAAGTTGCGAACTAAAGTTGTACTGTTGGTATGGTGATTTGGGTGAATCATTTGATGATGGATTATCAAAAAGTGAAGTCGAAAGTTGTACTAATTTTGCAAACAAGTTTTCTCATAATAATATGTGTGATGTAGATGTATATGATTTGTTTACGGAACTCAAAGTATTGCAAATGACTTTTCCAAATGTGATTATGACCGCATTTGAAATTTTAGAGTTTATTAAGAACAAAAAAAAGTTTTTATCCAAATGCTTCCATTGCATATCGAATTTTATTAACTATACCCGTTACCGTCGTATCGGCCGAAAGAATCTTTTCAGAATTAAAATTATTAAAAAACTATTTTAGATCATCAATGTCATAAGAAAGATTGAATGGGTTGGCTATGTTATGTATTGAGAAAAATATATTGGACAACATTAATGTTGATACTATTATTAATGATTTTGCATCTAAGAAAGCTCGAAAATGTAATCTTTAGTTCTAGTTTTTTATTTTGTTTTTGTTCTATTGTAATATGTAGTTGTTAGATTGTTTAGCTAATGAGGCATGTCTCATAGCCTTTTTCCTTTCCATAGGTGGGGAGTCCCAAACCTTCAATTGTAATACCTTTTTCATTTAATAAAAAATTTCGGAGTGGCTCGTTATGGGGCTCGTTGTGACACCCACAACGAGCGGAGGCCCTCGTTTTCCACTCCGCCCCTCTTCGTTCTCGCTGTCGTTACCACCACAACGATTAGTTGTGAATTTTTTTATTTTTTTTTTCTTTCTTTTCTTGTTTCTTTTCTTCTAAATCTTTTTTCTTTTTTCTTTCTTTTCTTGTTTCGTTTTCCTTTCTCTTTTAACTTTCAATTTTGGATGAGGGTTTGTGGAGGTTTGTGGACGAGGGTTTGTGGATGAGAAAGATAAACATTGTTTTTGTCCTTTTGTTAATTTTTTTTGTCCTTTTGTTAATTTTTATATTTTTGGCTTAATAGTTTAGCTAATTGTATTTTTATCCCAAAATAGTTTAGCTAATTGTATTTTTATCCCAAAGTTTTTTTTACTTATATTTTTATCCCAAAGTTGTTTTTTACTTATATTTTTGTTTTTTCTTTAAATTTACCTATATTTGAAAAAGATAATTTTGTTAATTGTCTTCTTTAATTAAATATAGTTTAGTGTTTAATATAATGTTTTTTAATTTTATATGATTGTTAAAAAAAGAAAAAAGAAAAAAAAAACAATAGGTCCCACAACCCCACAACTCTCATTATCATACCACCCAAAATCTCACAATCCTCATTCTCACTGCCACGTCAGCAAAAATAATCTCACAACCCCCACAACCCTCATTATCCCTCATTATCACTCCAGGTGCTCTTATTACCGTTGGTGAAAAAAAAGAAAAACAAAAAACAAAAATCTCGATAACGGCTCGTTGAGGAGACAACGGTCTCCTCACAACGAGCCCACAACGAAGCAGCCCGGAGTGGTAACGACCACAACGGTCGTTGTGAGTTCCACAACGGGCCTATAACGCCCCCACTCCGGGTGCTCTTAGGTTGTTTGGCTAATGAGGCATGTCTAATAGCCTTTTTCCTTTCCATAGATGGAGAGTCTCCAACCTTCAATTGTAATAACTTTTTCAATTAATAA
Source organism: Senecio squalidus (assembly GCA_910822075.1). NCBI lineage: Eukaryota > Viridiplantae > Streptophyta > Magnoliopsida > Asterales > Asteraceae > Senecio > Senecio squalidus. The sequence continues at coordinate 39,792,707 of CAJVGC010000592.1, read as the reverse complement.
AACATTTCGGAGGTGCAACCCTTTTTTATTCAAAAAATATGTTATTAGGACCCCCACTTTTTTATTTAGTTTTGAACTCCAAATTAGCTTGAAACGGCTCTGCAGACCATTTAACTATCAACATGTATACAATACGCTAACACATAAAATATAGAAGCACACCCTCGTACCTTACATTTATACGTATCAAACACTTGAACAACATACCCTATTGAAAACTAGCGTTGAATACTTCACTACATCATAAAGTTCCCTATTGAAAACTAGCGTTGAATACTTCACTACATCATAAAGTTCTTAAAACGTCTTATTGACCTTGGGTCATTTGTCTACTATGTTACACAATTTACCTCTCCTTACAAAACAAGTTGATTGCTAAAGTTACATTTTTATTATACTTACATATCCCAAACTTACGTTTCATAATCCTTTCAATTCTGTTAATTATATCTTTTGATCAGCTTTAGGTAAAGTATGTTTATATAATCTATCAATAAATATTATGTTATATGTAACATTAAACAAAAACAAAAAGAAAAAACTAAGGGATTACAAAATATTATTGTAAACTTCTAATCATTTTATCTATTTTTATTTCTCTGAATGGACCTTTTCATACATTATTTTGTAGATCTAAAATGATTCCATGTTACCAAAAAAGGTTCCCCATAATTTGTCCCTTTCATCTTTACAAAAAATGTAATACTTTATTTGAACCATCCCAGATTTAAAGTCTTCAATATAAGTATATTACAATTACAGTTACAATTATAAAAACTGAAATTCTTTTTTTGTTATAATAATCGTGCAGTCGTGTTACACAATGGTCCTGAAACGTGATGAACTATTTGATTCTTTGATTTTCAAGATAGACTCTCGAAACGTCTTGACAATCAACCTGGTATATCAGAAATGATTCCATGTTACCAAAAAAGGCAATTTTTGTCAATGAAATAACAATTATTGACTGAACATATAATCAAATCATAACTGTTGTTCTATTAACGGTTACACAATGGTCCTATTTTATTATTATTTTAACTTTTTACTTTACAACATGCATGATAGTTTCCCGGTTGGAATTTATGGCATTGCATACATTTTTTGTTGTAATCACTACAAGAAAAAACACCTTTAGTGACGACTTTTTTAGTGACCACCATAATTTTAGTCACTAATAGCATCTTTTTGTCACGAAAAAAAAAGTCGTCATTGAAATTTGGCCAACGATGTTGAATTAGTGACCAATAGTAAATAGTTGTCACTAAATGGTCACTAATGATAGATATTAGTGACGAAAAATTGGTGGTCATTAATTTGATTAGTTAGTGATAAAAAAAAGTTGTCACTAATATTTAACGAGTTTGTTAACTTAAAATTTAAACACCATATAATGTTGGTCACTATTTTAATATTAGATACCAAATAATGTTGGTCACTATTTTAGTATTAGATACCAAATAATATTGGTCACTCTTTATAATTAGACACCAAATAATAGTGGTCACTAATGTGTTCGTAAAGTTTTATAAAAAAAGTATTTCGTGATCGATCTGCACTTTTTTGAGACCTAAATCATATTATGTTTGTTCTTTTAATTGATATATTGCAACATATTTATTATTAAGAAATTTAAGATGCGAGTATTATCAGTTATGATTTGCATGCTCTGTAAAAGTTACTTACAATTAAGCACGTTTCATAATACTCTCGTTTCCCTATATCAGTCACATATACAGACACGTGTTAATATTTGGTTGTTATTTTATTTAAACGCAAAAGTTTCAACAGTAAACTAACCACAATTTCAACAGTAAACACAAAACTTTCACAAAGGCTTGTCATCTGTAATAATATAAAAAAAAAAACACAAAAGTTTCACAAAGATTTGTCATCTGTAATATTACAAAAAAAAGAAAACACAAAAGTATCGTCAAAATTTCCAGAAGGAAAGGAAAGTAATGTAAAGAAAAGGAAACTAAAGTAAAGGAAAGTATTTATTTTACTTTACAATCACCCCAAATATGGCCGGATTGTTTTATTGAATAAAATGTATAAACTTTACCTCCTAATCCTTTGCTTTACTTTGTTTTCCTTCCTTAAAAAAACTTGAGAACACAACAATTTATTTATTTCCTTTCCTTTACATTCCTTTACCCTCAAAATAAAACTTGAGAACACAGCGTTACGAGGAGGTCTCTTTTTTCCTTCACTTTTTTCAATCGATATAAATCACCCAAAATATCATATATCAAAACCCTAACTGAACCTCCATCGCCGGAGATACTTTCACCGGAGATACTGTCAATTCGCCGACGATTCCTCTCTCAATTCACAGACGATTCCTCCGATTCCTCTCTCAATTAGCCGACGATTCCTCTCTCAATTCGCCTACGGTACCTCATTCCTTTATCAGGAATTCGCTAATTTCAATTCAAATTTCACATAACCTAGCTGAAGCTCCAACGCAGGAGTCACTTCACAAGAGATACTGTCAGTTACTCTCAATTGGACAACGATTCCTTGATTTTATCAGGTATTCTTAACTGTTAATTACTGCGATTTCTCTATTTTGAACAAGTTGGATTATACTTGAAAGGAAGTAATATTGATTGAATCATCTACATTTCCAGATCTGAAACCGAATTAATTGAAAATAATAAGCCTGTGACAGGTTTTATCTGATTCATATTGATTTATATTAGAATTGCATGCCAGGTGTTTGAGGAAATGTCTAGCAGAGAATTGGACATATTCAGCTTCGTATGAGTGTAAACTAATATCATTGCCGATTTGCCGGTCTAAGTGAATAGGAACAACTACGACAATGATTGGTGAAACACATATATTTCAATCTCTAAAATATTAGGATGCGTATGCTAGTCGTGTCATCTAATTTCCACCTTGTGCACAATTCGACTTTCACCTAAGTATGCATATGTTGTGCTTTAGTTTAAACTCATAATTTAAACGTTAAATCACGAAGAAAAAGTTGGACCTAATTTACTTTTGATTTGATGTTGACATGCAGAAATTAGCCTTAAGTGGAGAGCCTGTTAGGTAGTGGTGACCTACAGGTATTTGATTAGTTTTTAAGATTTACGACACATTCATTTTATACATTAAATCTCTTAAACCATGAAAGGGAATTTCCCCTAATTAACATGTCATTCTTGTAATGCATGTGCCGACCTACATTTGGAGAACAATATTAGCTAAAAGGAATGCCGAAGAAGGAAGAGAAGACACGGTTATAAATGAAGACGCCATAGATAGACAATGATTCATTTACGAAGGTAATGAGTGTATCATATTCATTTTTATTTATTTTTTATATATTTCTTTTGGAGGTTTTATGTGAGTAAGATTTGATGTTTTAACCGGTATGATATGGTATTACTATTAAGTGTATGACATGGTGTTAAGTTATAACAAAGAATGATGCTATTCCGTGTGCTTATTTAACTTGCTATTACAAGGTTAGTGATGCTACAATTGTGTTTTCAATTTTGTTTTAGAGCTTTATGTGTTAAAAAAGATAATTTTGTTGAGAACAAGTCGGCTTTACTTGGTCCTTATTTGGGATTGTAAAAGCAAATTACAAGCAGAACAGCTTAAACTTCTTTTTTCTGATTTTATTCCTTTCAGACTCTTCCTGGACCAGTGACTGATCCTAAGAAGCTCCCACACTGGAATTATGAAGGTTCGAGCACTGGTCAAGCCCCCGGCGAGGATAGCGAAGTTATCGTCTAGTACGTCTCTTTACATACTTCGAGTTGTTGGTATATTTATTTTCTTTAATTTCGATTCGTTAAAGTTGTGTTGTTAATGAATAAAACAGTCCTCAAGCTATTTTCAAGGATCCTTTCAGAGGTGGAAACAACATTTTGGTATGTTTTGTATACTTATCTTTTTTTTTTTTTTTTTGGCGGTAGGATTTATTTGTTTGTTTTGGTTTTAAAACTTATCTTTTTGTTACACCTGAAAAAAGAGTAAATGGTATTGACGGTGTATGGATTTATTTCTAGTGTCCTTTATTTAAATTTTGTACAAGATTAATTATATTTATATATAATATATAGGTGATCTGCGATGCTTATACCCCGGCTGGTGAGCCAATTCCCACAAACAAGAGATATGCTGCTGCTAAGATCTTTAGCCACCCTGACGTGGAGAAGGAAGTTCCATGGTACGGTCTCGAACAAGAATATACCTTATTGCAGAAGAATATCAACCGGCCTTTGGGCTGGCCTCAAGGAGGATTCCCGGGACCTTAAGTAATTAAATCTTAAATCTCGTTAACAAGTTTAAACTTTTTGTTTTTTCTTCTTTTGATCTGTACAAGTTTTAATAACATATATGTAATGGTTTAATGTAATTTAGGGGCCATACTATGGTGGTATTGGTGCTGATAAGGCTTTTGGGCGTGACATTGTTGACGCCCACTACAAAGCTTGTCTTTATGCCGGTATCAACATTAGTGGCATTAACGGTGAGGTCATGCCAGACCACGTGAATTTCTATGCCCTTTAAGTATACTATTTTTTTAGTTATCTTATAATCAACTAGTATGTCAAAAATTATTAGAAATGTATATTATTTCATTAATATTTTTTTATAATAAAAAGATTTAGTAGACTTAATGTAATAACCTGAATTTCCATATTACAAAGTGAAAACTTAATGAAACATGATATGCAGTGGGAGTTTCAAGTAGGACCAACTGTTGGCATTGCTTCTGGTGATGAGTTGTGGGCTGCTCGTTACATTCTTGAGGTAATTCAAGTCGTTTATTGTAACCCGATATCATCAGAGGTGTAACATTTTATGCGTGTTATTGATGTTAAAAATTTCCTTTTGTTGGTACACAGAGGATCACTGAGATTGCTGGAGTCGTGGTTTCATTTGACCCCAAGCCTATTCCTGTGAGTGTTTATAAGAATTTCTTGAACATATGCGTGTAAAATTGAATTATATACTCATTTATTATGTGGGATTGTAATCAGGGCGATTGGAATGGTGCTGGAGCTCACACACTACAGGTAATTATTTAAAATTTACAACGTATATACCTAAAAAAAATGTTGTTTTCAAATTCTTATATATAATTTTTTTTACATGATAATTTCAGCACGAAGTCCATGAGGGAAGAGGGAGGTTACGAGATTATCAAGAAGGCTATCGAGAAGTGAGGTCTGAGGCACAAGGAACATATTGCAGCTTATGGTGAAGGCAATGAACGTAGGCTCACTGGTAAACATGAGACCGCTGACATCAACACATTTAAATGGGTACGTACACTCTAATTTCTAGTTTATATAAATTGGAACAATTAAGTTAACTAACAGAATTTCATAACCAATTCGATACTTTTTTTACTGAGTGAATTTATTATGAAGTTTAAGAAGTTTAAGAAACATTTATTAGAGTACTCTGCTAGACATGTATGATGCTATTCCGTGTGCTTATTTAACTTGCTATTACAAGGTTAGTGATGCTACAATTGTGTTTTCAATTTTGTTTTAGAGCTTTATGTGTTAAAAAAGATAATTTTGTTGAGAACAAGTCGGCTTTACTTGGTCCGTATTTGAGATTGTAAAAGCAGATTACAAGCAGAACAGCTTAAACAAGATGGAAATCTTTATTTCAGTAAAAACAAATTAGGTGCTGCAATTGATGCTTATACTGAGGTGGCTTTTCTTAAAGTTTTCATTTTTATGATTACCCATAAACTGTTTGATTAAATGCCTCACTGATTTCAGACGATTACTTTGTGCCCTAATGTTGCTATTTATTGGACTAATCGAGCTTTATGTCATCGAAAGCGAAAGTATGTATAAATTGTTATCAACCCTTTTTATGTAATTAGGGTTTGCCCAGTACTTGAAAAAGTCATAAACTTGTCAACTATGATGTTACTTTGTTATGTAGTGATTGGGGAAGAGTTGAAGAAGATTGTCGAAAGGCTGTTCATCTGGACCCTAGTTCTGTCAAGGTCTGGATTATTTGATATTTCTTTTCGGTTATATGTAATATTCACTCGTTTGATTGTTTCGTTTCTTTATTCTAACAATAGACTAAATAGAGTTTAGGATAATTTTTTTATGTGCTAATTCATAGTTAGCAGAGGATTTATTGGTTTAGTTTCTGTAAATGATTAATGTAGATAATGATATAGAAATAGAGTGATTAGAAAAACGGAAAGTGCTATCTTTTTGTTCTGTGTCTATCCATGCAATTTGAGCTACATATTTGTTTATTTTATGGTGGGCGAATAAATTTAGTATTTATATTTGATTTTTGCAAATTACTAGAGATTAGTTAATTGTATGAAAATATTGATTTTTTTTGTTCTGTTGAAGTAGTTAGTGACCACTCTTCTTTGGTATCTAATATTAGACACCAACATATTTGGTCACAAATTAGAGTTAACGGAGCCGTTAACTCCGTTAATGGAGTTTAATAGTGACCACTTTCACTTGTTTAGAGACCAAATTGGTGACCACTTTTTTGTCGTCACATATATAGTGACCACTTTGTTTTCGTCACTAATTAGAGACAAGTTATGTTTTTGGTCACTAATAAAATTAGCCACGGACCTTTAGTGACCAAAAGTGACGACTTTTATTTTGGTCACTAAACTCCTTAGTGACGGAATTTTTCAACTGTTAGTGACCAAACGTGTTTTGTCTCTAAAAGCCTTTTTTCTTGTAGTGAATGGCTCTCTCGAATTTATGATATATATTATTTAATACGACTTCTATGTCACTCTAACATTACATCAAGGTGTAAATGATATGCTAGAACGTTCTGTGTCCTTTTATTAATAATAAACTCAATTCACTCATTAATGATTTGTCGAAAAATATGTATGTATACGATGGTATTAATCAATATATATATACGAAGTTTTTTAAAAATTCAGACTTTGGAAAATTCACCACATACGTGGTGACCTACATTCCTTTATGAATAGGACAACATCGTGAAGGTTGATATATAATGATCATGTAAGAAATGCTTGTTGATGAAGCTACATAAACTGACATGTAAAAGAGTCTTGAAATTAAGACTCGAAGAGACAAAAATCATTTTTTTTTTTTATGTCCTTCATACAAAAATCAATTTTATTGATTTTTTACAAAGGTAAAAAAATGGGAATAACTTGATTTCTTTTTAATGTTTATTTAGTGTTGAACATTCACATGAACAATTTGATTTGAATATATAGCCACATAAGATTCAAGGCTATTTTCATAAAACTTATAAAATATTTAAAACTTTTAGATTTTGTAAATGCCATTTAGATTGGCTACATTGGTAATCCAGTACTCTGGAGGCAAGTCTTCAATCTTTTGTCAATGAGTGTTGTTGTTGTATTTCCACAAGACCCCTATCGCCTGAATGATGAATGATTAGAACAGTTTTTCTTGTTTTTATGGGTCGCTTTTTACATTGTTCACGAAAATTGCCATTGTTCGAATAAAATGTTTGTTTATTGTGGAGTTCGATCATCCGAAACTGAAAAAAAAGATGGATGGAATGATGCACTAGAAAAGGAAAAAAAAAATAAAAAAAAATAAGAGAACTATGTTTCTCATATAGTATGTGCAGCGTATATCTTGACAAATGATGGTGTAACAATTTCTTTTAGAGACTTTTTTGGCCAAGAACGAATGACAATTATGTCGACTGATTTATGCTTCCAGATTATACAACAATAGTCATTCTTGTTGAATTTCAGTTTCAAATTCTTAAAACAGTTACTTTTAGAAAAGTGTCACACATAGAAAGCTTATTGTTTTGAACTTTTGACCATTACATAGCGATAATTTTTATTATAGCGAGTGTTCTTCAAATTTAGCATATAACTGTCATGACAAATAATTCAAATAACCATGGCTATAATGAAAGCAAAACTATCAAAACCCCAAATATGTTTGCAAAATGTTAGCTATTTTGTGTGCTTACCACTTAGTACTTACCTAAACAACGATATTAATTCCTACTTTTTAAGACCAATATAAGTATGGAAAATGATAAAAACAGCCCATAGGATTGTTTATAAAAAAATTTGAACATGCTTTTTCTGGTGGTACATCAATGAATCCGACCCTCTGTATTTTCGGGATTCTCTTCCTTTTTCATGATGGTATAACTAATTTAAACATGTAATAACCTGTAAACCACAATTTATAGGACTGTGATTATCATAATTTTTTATTGATTGGTAATTGAGTTTTTAGTAGTTTTCGATACCCCATTGGACATTAATCCATGTCATATGTGCGTTGCTTTACATATTTAATCCATGACTTATTGGAAAATTCTTTTTTTCATGAACAGTTTTGGTATACAAATTATATTACCTTGAACTTTTACGTGTCAAACACTTTAGCAACATACCCTATTGAAAACTACCGTTGAATACTTCACTAAATCATAAAGTTCTTAAAACGGCGTATTGAACTTATGTCATTTGTCTACTATGTCTAGAATTTTTACGTAATTTTTTTTGTTTGTCCAATTTAGACCACTATACAATTTAGTCACTAATTGTCATTATAAGTTCGTCAACTTGCCGTTTTTCATACTTAAACTAAATTGCATGATTGTGATGGTTTAACTTTCTCTAAATAATATGGGCTTTTATATTGTTAGGACTATTAACATAATGGGCCAAATTCATGTCATAAACATAAAAAAGCACCCAACAATCTTTTTATAAAATGTAACAGTCTATATTGATGTTACAAAATTTTATTTATTTATTTAGATTCTAGGTATTTGATAATGACTCAAACGATTTCTTGAGCCATCCATGTTCGTTAACAATTTCTATTGCAAATTTTATGTTTCCGAAGGTCGAAATAGATAATGACCATGTAAGAAACGCTTGTTGATGAAGCTACATTAACTGACATGTAAGAAACGCTTGTTAATGAAGCTACATTAATTGACATGTAAAAACGGTCTTGAAATTAAGACTCAAAGAGACAAATGATATCGAAAGATTTTTGTTTTTATGACCTTATTACAAAAATCAATTTTATTGATTTTTTTTCAAAAGAATAAAATGAGAATAACTTGATTTCTTTTTCGTGTATATTTAGTGTTGCCATATTCACGTGAACAATTTGATTTGAATCCATAGCCACATAAAATTCAATGGTATTTTCATTAAACATATTAAATTTCTTACAGACTTTTAGATTTCCTAAATGCCATTGAGATTGGCTATATTGGTATTGTGGTACTCTGGAGGCAAGTCTTCAATCTAGTAAGGATGGAGAATTTTGTCAATCTTGGTTGTTGTTGTATTTCCACAATACCCTTATCGCTTGAATGATTAGAGTAGTTTTGCTTGCTTTTTACCGGTCGCTTGTTTCTTTGTTCATGAAAATCGCCATTGTTCAAGCAAGAGTTAATTACATGGGTCGTCCTATGGTTTGCACCATTTCCACCGGTCGTCCCTATAACTTTTTATTACATCACTCGTCCCTAAATTTGAATTTTGTGTCTGCAGAGTCCCTATTTTGGATGTGCCGTTAAGTTTTATCATGTGAGAAACATGTGAGGGCAAATTTGTCAATTTACCACCATCTTCCCCGTTTACCTCCCCAAATTTCCATAAACCCTTATATCCACAAACACCTTAATTTTCCAATCACCATTCCAAAATAATTCAATCAAAACACTTAAAAAACCAAAATTCATGATTCTAATTTCCCAACCAAAATCATAGATTCTAATTTCAAACCATTGTCAAAACACCCTCTTTCTCAACCAAATCTCACAACGAAATAAAAAAAAAACCAGTACTATGATTCTAATTTCCCAAATTAAAAAATCAAATCAAATTAATTAAAAAAAAAAACAAATATGTTTATCTTCCGATCCATCACTTGAAAGCCTTTTACCGATCCATCACTTGAAAGCCTTTTACCGATATAGAAACTAAACCTGCTATAGCCTTTTACCGATCTGTTTATCAAGTCACATGGACCTTGAAAGCCTTTTACTGATCCATCACTTGAAAGCCTTTTACCGATACAGAAACTAAACTTTCTATAACCCGTAAATCCCGATGAATAACATGGTCACTTGAAAGCCTAAACCCGTAAATCCCGATGAATCACATGGATTCGGATTGATCTGAAGATGAATTGGGCACGAGTTGAGTTTTGTTGGGTTCGGATTCGGAGTCGGAGACTCCGGTGGAGTGTTCTTCTTCTTCTTCACCGGAGGTGGAATTGGTGGGTTCGATCTCCGATCCAACCATTGTTGGTGAGAAAGAGAGGTAGGGTTTCTGTAATATGTGTAAAAAGGTAAAACAAGAGATCGATTGACCAAATGATGTTTTGTATGGGGATTGGGAGAGAGAAAGGTAAAATGACTAAAATACCTCACGTGTGACCCATGTGAGATGACTTAATGGCTTATTTAACGAGACATCCAAAATAGGGACTCTACAGGCAACAAAATTCAAACTTAGGGACGAGTGGTGTAATAAAAAAGTTATAGGGATTACCGGTGAAAATAGTGCAAACCATAGGGACGACCCATTGTTTATTGTGGAATTCGATCACCCGAAACTAAAGAAAAGATGGATGCAATGTTGCACTAAAAAATAAACAACAAAAAAGGAGAGAACCATTTTTCTCATGGAGTATGAGCATTGTATATCTTGACAGATAACCGTGTCACAATTTCCTTTAGAGACTTTTTTGGCCAAGAACGAATGACAATTATGTCGATAGATTTATGCTTCCAGATTATACTTGCGAAAACATGGTAAAGATAATCAACATACATGACTGAGACTGTTTTGTTGATAAAGCTTTGAGGAAGAGAAAAAGTCAATGTAAAACACAAGAGTAACAAAAATTGGACTCAAAGAATTTTGGTTACGTATGAGCAAGAAGGAATCAGTCATAAAAAATGTTATATAGAGCTTAATGTTGCACAACGGTCGTTTTTGTTGAATTTCAGTTTCAAATTTTAAAAACCGTTAACTTTTTAAAAAGTGTCACACGTAGAAAGCTTAATGTTTTATACTTTTGACCGTTTCACAACGGCTATTTTTATTGTAGCGAGTTTTCTTCAAATTTGGCTATAATGAAAGCAAGATATTAAAACACCAAATATGTTTGCAAAATGTTACTTATTTTGTGTGCTTACACTTGACTTATACAAAGAAATTAATACCTACTGGCTACTGTTTTTACCAATATGGATATTTCTAGGTTTTATAGTTATAAGGTTAAGTGAAATGTATTTTATGTTTTTACTTAATTGCTGAAAATTTAAGTAAAATTAAATTACTTATATGCCTTTTGCTTAATAAATGCAAAATTTAAATTAAAAATCTTTAGATCTTATCTTTTATTCATTCTCTTTATTAGAGTTTTTGAATATTTCTTTTCACTTTTGGGTTTTTTTTGAATATGTACATTTTCGTGCTGTAATCTTCTGCTTAAACATTTGTAGTTTTCTTTATACCAATATATCTTGTATTGCAACATTATCTACTTGAATCTGTTGTTTAAATGCCTATCTCTATTTGGCGTTGTCCAGAGGTATATCTCATGGAAATACAAAGGTGTTAGTGAAATCGGCCAAAGATCTTTTAGGTGATTAATGAAATACTAGTTTATTAGAGGTTAATGTTATTTTTTTTATATGGATTTTGTATATTCACTTTTACTATTATGATTGTAATTTGAATACTATTTCAATTATTTATCTTTTTTCATAAGTATTTTTGGTTGTCATATGTCTTTAGCGTAATTATATGAAATCAAATTTTGTTCATCGCTACTGTATCGCGCAAATACCATACTAATATAGTCATATACAGCCTTAATAATTTAATGGAAAATATTTGACACAAAATAAAAGGTTTAATTCAAAACAAAATGGTAAACAATTTGGGCTTATATTGAATTAGAATTAGGACCATCAGAGTGATGACCCAGAACCCAAAGAAAGTAATGAACAAAATGGTTACTAATATTTAGTTATTAATAATTTTTATTGATTGGTAATTGAGTTTCTAATTTATATTAGCGGTTGCTTACATAATCCATGACTCATTGTATAATTCTTTTTTCATGATTAATTTTGGTACATGATGTTAGGTTTCATATGCGATTGAAACCATCAGGGGAAAAAATAAGGTTAGCAAGGCCTTATTTTATTATAGAACATAGTTTACAATCAAGAACTCTGAATTGGGAAAATTCACTTGTACTTTACAATGTAAGTATATCTACACAATACGTAATTAACAAAACAGACCATCTAACTATCAACATGTATACAATACGCTAACACAAAAAATATAGAAACACACCCTCGTACCTTACATTTATACGTATCAAACACTTGAACAACATATATCGTTGAATACTTCACTACATCATAAAGTTCTTAAAACATCTTATTGACCTTGGGTCATTTGTCTACTATGTTACACGATTTACATCTCCATACAGGACAACTTGATTGCTAAAGTTACATTGTTATTGCAGTTAGATGTTCCAAACTTACGTTTCATAATCCTTTCAGTTCTGTTAATTATATCTTTTTGATCAGTTTTAAGTAAATTCTGTTTATATAATCTATCAATAAATATTATGTTATATTAAACAAAAACAGAATATATGAAATAAAAAACAATAAACTGTGGGATTACAAAATAAAATATAATATTTGTAAACTTCCAATCATTTTATCTATTTTTATTTCTCTGAATGGACCTTTTCATACATTAATTTTTTTTTGTGTACACCATTATACTCTAATTTAAATCTAGTCTTTGTTTTGCTATTTGTGCCATTTATATTATTTTAATGAAAAGTTTGTATTTAAATACATTTTATTTCATTTGTATTATCAAAAGAGGCTGCTGCCGGGATGGTTAGCACGCGGCCTCCCCTACGAGGAGACCGCGGTCTCGAATCCCAGCACCTCTCTTTTCTTTTCTTTCTTTTGTGACATGTTGGACTTATGGGCTGGTTTGCTGTTGGGCTTTCATATTTTTTTTTTTGGGCTTGCTTGGGTGTTGGACTTATGGTTTTGTGACTAGTTGGACTTATGGGCTGGTTTGCTGTTAGGCTTTCATATTTTTTTTATATTTTTTTTTTTTTTGCGCTTGCTTGGGTGTTGGGCTTATGGTTTTCTCTTTTCTTTTCTTTCTTTTGTGACATGTTGGACTTATGGGCTGGTTTGCTGTTGGGCTTTCATATTTTTTTTTTGGGCTTGCTTGGGTGTTGGACTTATGGTTTTGTGACTAGTTGGACTTATGGGCTGGTTTGCTGTTGGGCTTTCATATTTTTTTTATATTTTTTTTTTTTTGCGCTTGCTTGGGTGTTGGGCTTATGGTTTTGTGACCTGGACTTATGGGCTGGTTTGCTGTTGGGCTTTCATATATTTTTTTTTGGGGCTTGCTTGGGTGTTGGGCTTATGGGCTGGTTTGCTGTTGGGCTTTCATATTATTATTATTATTTTTTTTTAGATTAGTATCAAATAAAAAATATAGTTTGCGAATCAAATAATCCCACGAAGACGATGTCTTTTTTCTTGGCTTGCGAATGTAAATTTACATTGGGTAAAAGTGCAGACTGGAACGTAAACTCCCGGACTCGTGCAACGCACGAGTCTTTCCTAGTTTAAATCTAAATCTTGTCTTTGTCTTGCTATTTGTGCCATTTATATTATTTTAATGAAAAGTTTGTATTTAAATACATTTTATTTCATTTGTATTACCAAAAGAGGCAGCTGCCGGGATGGTTAGCGGCCTCCCTTGCGAGGAGACCGCGGTTACGATGTTTTTTTTCTTGCCTTGTGAATGTAAATTTACATTGGATAAAAGTGTAGGCTATAACATAAACTTCCGGACTCGTGCAACACACGAGTCTTTCCTAGTTAGTCTTTTTAAATGGTGTATTACATATATCCAACTCCAATTATGGTCATTCTCTACATCCGTACTTATTAATAATGATTTCACTATAATTCCTTTTTAGAAGTTAGAGCATATCCTATCATAATACTTTTCATAAGATTTAAAATTTAACACATCTTTAATTCATAAGGTTATTAGTTTTATAAACCTATTTTCATCATACACAAACCTTATAAACGGTTATAAACAACATATTAATAAATGCATTTAACATGGATGTTAAAAAATAATTAAATTATAAAATACTTTATAATTTTAAACCTTTTCATTTCACATAAAACTTAAACAAACCATCATATGGTTGTAAAAAAGATAAACCTTTTCATAAGCTATATATCTATTTTTAAAACAACCATTAGAACTTTCATAGTTTATCAATTATTAAAGTAGCATGTGATCATTATTACACAGTCCCACAATTATTCATTTCATACGTCTATTTGTTTAAGGACACACTTAATTCCAAACCGCTATCGACATTAACGTCTTTTTCCAACTCCATGTTTCAAACGAGGACCTTAAGATAATATAAGAAAGATTTTCTAAACATAATCTTCGGAATATATACATCTAAATAAAAATAATACTGTATTAAATAGTGATATACGTAATTGTAAAACATGTACTTGCGTTAACCATTTAACAAACCTACACGTAAAATTATATAGCTAACTATAATTAATACTAAAAATCAAAGTAATTTTAAAACGGTTTTAACCAAAAAATTATTAAGAAATCATTCAACAACGAAAAACATTTATTTGTATATAAAATTTCTAAATCGAATCCTTATGTTTCACCATGTGAATCAGATAAGTAAATATACTAAAAGAGATATATCTTATATCATATTTGTGATGAAGAAGTTCCACATAAGAACTTCGTAAGGACCGTAACTGTTTATTAGGCACTTTAGACCTAAAGATTTTGTTGCATAAATATATATCTACGTACCTTCTTGCTACTGAAGAATTTTGAAAACGATCAAACGGTTAACGGCTTTGGGATTGCTTTTCGTCCTCAAATACTCTGTGTTGTAGGAATTCTGAATTAATAATACATCTTCGTAGTAATTTAACATTTGTTAAACCTAATATTCCAAAAGTTCTCTATTGGATCATCAAACGATTATGTATTTCAAACGTCTATTTGTTTAAGTTAATTCCAGACCGACATCGTCAATAATGTCTTTTTCGGACTCCATGTTTCAAACGAGGACCTTAAAATGATATAAGAAATATTATCTAAATATAACCTTGGGAATATGTAAATCAAAATAAAAATAATACCGGAACAAATAGTGACATACCTAATTGTAAAACGTATAGTCACGTTAACCATTCAATAAACCCACATGTAAAATTATACTTATAGCTAATTATAATTAATGTTGAAAATCAAAGTACTTTTAAAACGGTGTAAACAGAAAAATTATTAAGAAAACTAATCATTAAAAACGAAACACATTTATTTGTAAATAAGATTCATAAATCAGATCCTTAACATTCACTATGTGAACATAAATAAATATACGATATGAGATATATCTTATATCACAATCGTACGATGAAGAAGTTTCACATAAACTCCATAACTTCGTAACTATGTATTAGACACTTCAAACCTAAAAATGTTGTTGTATAAACCTATATTTAAGTATCTTCTTGCTACCGAATAACCTTGAAAATGATGAGACGGTGAACGACTTCGGGATCAGGATTCTTCCTCGAATGCTCTGTGTTGTAGGAATTCGGAATTAATAATACATCTTCATAGTGATTTAATATTTGTTAAACCTAAGATTCCAAGAGTTCTCTATCGGATCATCAAACGATTATTTATTTTAAACGTTTATTAGCTTAAGGACAGTTAACTCGAGACCGACATCGTCAATAACGTCTTTTCCGGATTCCATGTTTCAAGCGAGGACCTTAAGATAACATAAAACAGATTTTCTAAACATAACCTTGGGAATATGTACAACTAAATAAAAACAATATTGTATTAAATAGTGACATACTTAATTGTAAAACGTTTACTCACGTAACCATTCGAACAAACCCACACATAAATTATATAGCTAACTATATTTAATGTTGAAAATCAAAGTACTTTTAAAACGGCTTTAATAATAAAAAAATCATTAAAAAAACTAATTAGTAAGCAACATAAAACATTTCTTTGTAAATAAGATTTCTAAAACGGATCCATATATTCACTGTGTGAATAGATAAATAAATATACGAAAAGAGATATATCTTATATCATAATTGTGATGAAGAAGTTCCACATACACTCCAGAACTTTGTAAGGATCGTAACTATTTATGAGACACTTCAGACCTAAAAATATTGTTGTATAAACCTATATCTAAGTATCTTCTTGCTATCGAATAACTTTGAAAATTATTAAACGGTTAATGACTTCAGGATCACGATTCTTCCTTAAATGCTTTGTGTTGTAGGAATTTGAAATTAATAATACATCTTCATAGTAATTTAATATTTATTAAATCGGATCATCAAACCATTATTTAATTCGAACGCCTATTAGTTTAAGGACACTTAATTCCATACCGACATCGATAATGAAGTCTTTTCGGACTCCATGTCTCAACCGAGAACCAGCTTTAGTATATAATAAAAGAGAGGTCTTAAATGTCACATGGCGAAGTAAGACCCCTTGAATGAGTTATCTTCTTTGATTTCAGTCGTTAGATCAGATTGATGATGTCATCAAATACTATTTCTATTTTACACCCTCTTACAATTAATAATTATATTTTCTCTTTAATTTACATTTCCACTGAAATAAAAAACCATAACTTAGTTTTACTTATAAATCGCTCAATTTATACTATGATTTATCATATTGTTGTCTAAAATCTCCTAATAAAAATATCAAAACATGTATATAAACGTAAAAATATATATATTATTTTAACTATAAACAACATAGGTATAAACGTAAACGTATATATGTTATTATACGTATGACATTATCTTTTCATAATAACTAAAAATCTACATAAACAAAAATTCACGAGTTAAATTTTATCTTTGTCCGCGCTATCGGGACAATAATCTAGTAAAATAATATAAGAAAGATTTTTTAAATACAATCATGGAAATATGTACATCTAAATAAAAATATTAATGTATTAGATAATGACATATCTAAGTGTAAAACGTGTAGTCACATTATCCATACAACAAACCCACATGTAAAATTATATTATATTTTATTTTAATATATAATAAAAGAGAGGCGTAAAATGACATTTGACAAATTAGTAACCATTAGATAGAAATCCAACTTTAAATTAAACCAGTAGATCATTCTGATGATGTCATCACTAATAATTTCATTTTAACCATTTTACTTTATATAATTTAACCCTTATTTTATATAGTAATAATTAAATAAAACTAATTAATCTTTCTACTTTAAATAATCTAACACTTGTATTTTAAATTAATTCTAAAATAATGCAAAACATATTTTTTCTTCAAACACATACACATTTTTATATAAAAAGAAACTAAAATTATTTTATTATTTTACGAGTGTTTTACATATAAACGGAAAACATATCATATAAAAAATCTTCTGTTTTTTGTCGTCCTATTTACCCAATACTTTTAGTTTTTTTATATATTATAAAAAGAAAATAAAATTATTTTATTGTTTTACGAGTGTTTTGCTTATAAACGGAAAACATAAAAATCTTATGTTTTTTTTATCGTCCTATTTACGCAATATTTTTAGTTTTTTTTTATATATTATAATTATTTTATTTTTAATAAGGTCTTTTAGCACGTGTCAAATCTCCGAATTATATTTAAAATATATTTTAAAAAAATCATTTGATATTGAAGTTTGAGTTATTCAAAACTAGCATATCATTTTGTAAGTCACTATATAAGGAAGACAAGGTATAAACTAAATATCAAGGCAACACATGCAATTGTAATATACAACCAAATTTACAATGGGAAAAACTATCCACGCAACAACAACTATTATTCCCACTATTGATCTTTCACCTTTCATGGAGGGTGGAGATAAATTATGTCAAAAAAAGGTTATGGACACTATATTTGAAGCATGCACTATCTCAGGGGTCTTTCAAATTGAGAATCATGGTGTCTCCCTTGATCACTGTGAGAAATTATTGGAGTTTAATAAAACCTTTTTTGGCTACTCAGATAAGGTGAAAATCGATTCTACTATGGAAGATATGTCAATGGGTGGCCTCGGCTACAACAAAAGGATTGACAAATATCATGAATACGACTTTTTGCTTATGCACTCACCAGAAATACCATACAATGGTGTCCCAACTATTCAACCTGATTACAGGTATCTTACTAAGTTTATATAGATAAAAAGTATAAACATATATTAATCATGTTAAAAAACATAAACAATTGAGTAGGATCAACCTTATAAATTTTCTATGTTCAGTCTACCACGCATAATGAAAACTAGGTTTTCAACATTCCCAAACTGATTCACCAACGTCAAAGATAACATTCTACGAAATTCGTTACCCACTAATTTATCCACCCACCTGCCAGCATATATTTACCCTTGTATAAACGTTTTATACTTCTTTAGGTACGACATATTTTACTACTCTTGTGAATATAAATCGTACATGAACACCGAAATTTGCAATAATCACAATATTTAATAGGGTTTATTCCTAAGTAAACAACTTACTATTCCGTTTTCTCAAATGAGACCACTTACTATTATGGCTCTAATTCATAATGACTCGGATGGGATAGTAAAAAATCGGATTTTTGCTGCCCAAACGTAGAGAAAAATACTATATTATCTCATTTAGTATAAAATATAAAAAATAAGTTATAACGGCTCTCTATTGATAACCATTATTTAATATTATATATTTACTATTAACGTATACTTGTGTATGCTTTTAGTAAACCCACAAATAGATTATCATAATGTTATTCAATAATCTGAAGGGAAACATTTGAAGAGGTATTCAAGTATTTTGTGAAGACCTCACAAATATTGGAGGAAATAATAAACGACTGTTTAGGACTTCCTTCAAATTTTCTCAAGAACTATAACAACGATCGAAGTTGGGATTTCATGATGCCAATGCACTATGCTCCATCAAATGAAAACGGGGACATTGGTGTTGTTGAACATGCAGACCCAAATTTGATCACCATTATCCTTCAGGACGATGTTTGCGGTCTGGAAGTATTCATAGATGAGGAATGGATTCCCATTATTCCGACAAAAGGAAAATTAGTTGTTATCGTGACTGACCTTATTCAGGTAACATGCGTTAATTCAGTAGAATTTTGCTTTGATTCATAATTCCTATAAATCAATATTCTTAAAAATCGTGAATCAAAATTATAAATTGAAATCTACTTAGCATTTTTTAGATATATTGAATCATACATATGAATGTACCTTTTAAAATATTTAAAGTATGAATCAATGTTAAAATCAACTATATCGTCAATATCTTTCTCATCCTTCTCACAAAATTATATATATATATATATATATATATATATTATTTTTGTTTTCTTTTATTTTAATTTAATGTTCGTTTTTAACTTTTTTTCATTTTTGTGTTTATAAATATATGAAGCAACAATTTTTCTATTATAGTGCAATAAAAGTTTTGCCATAAAAATTCAACGATAATGAAACAATATAAAATTTCAGTTAACATCTTAACTGTATGACATCTTTAATCTATAATAAAAGAGTGACCTTAAATGTCACATGGCGAAATAGGACCCCTTAGATGGGTTAGCTTCTTTCATTTCAGCCGTTAGATGATATTGATGATGTCAGCAGATATAATTTTCATTTTACACCCTTTTAAAATATATAATTGCATTCTCTATTTCATTCCATCTTCACTTAAATAGAAATACAAACGTTTCTTCTCCCATTTTGTTAATCCTATTTACTTATATAATCGCTTAATTTCGAGTATAATTTATCTTATAGTTATTCTAAAATCTTCTAATTCTAAATATTTAAACACATAAATAAACATAAAGCTATATCTTTTGCACCTTTATATATTGTCATGGTGTTATTTGTCCCACCAGCCTTGAACTTTCAACTCGATTGTGTGTTTACTCATATATTTAACCATTAAAATCTTCTATTACATTTTACTCATTTTTCACTCAATTTATAATTAGGTGGTAACTTTCCTCATATCTATTACATATTTACATATTTACCTTTTTTTTTTTTTTTTTCTTCCGAAAATCACATTTGATTTTCAACCTTACTTTTTAAAAATCAAATGTGATTTTCAATCTACAAATCTTTTATGGGTAAAATCACGTTTGATTTTAAAAATTTATTGATTATTTTTTACCAAAATCACATGTGATTTTTAACCAACAAACTATTTCGCTTATAAAATCACATGTGATTTTCGAGAAACAAATTTTTCAAGTGACTTTAAAATTTATAAATTTTAGTTTTTGAAAATCACATGTGATTTTCGACAAAAAAAAAAATTCACATGTGATTTTAAAATTTATAAATTTTGGTTTTAAAAAATCACATGTGATTTCAATTTTTTACAAAAAAATCACATGTGATTTTGAAAAAAAAAAAGTTAAGTAAAACATAGCAAAAAAAAAAAAAAAAAAAAAAAAATATTAAGGGAAAAATGTATGGCTAGGAAGTGGATCTTTGAATCTCTAGAGAATTGAGGGTTCCCATTTGAACCTCACCCTATATATATATATATATATATATATATATATATATATATATATATATATATATATATATATATATATATATATAAATTGTTTTATTGTGCAAAAGTTTAAATTAATATGTAGTATTATTAACAGGTATTGAGTAATAAGAAAGCTACGCATGTGAAACATAGAGTTATGAGAAACACGGAAAGTTATCGACTCGCTATAGATTTTTGTTATTGCTTTGGAGCACACAAGTGGGTAGAGCCATTGCATGAACTTACTGTCGAAATCGGAGTTAATCCTAAGTACAGAGGATTTATGTACAAGGAATATATAGATTTGATGACAGTAGATATCAAAAATCCACCGGCAAATGTTGAAGATTATATTGATATCACATACTACGAAATTAGTCGTGATATGTCTTATAAACGAAACAAAGTTGCATTTTTCGTGTCTGCGGTATTTGGAATCATCAAATCTGGTTGTCGTAAATTGTCCTCGTGCGTTTGAAACTTTGAATTGTGTGTCCTGATTGGACTGCTGGAATCATCAAATATATTATCCTCGTGTGCTTGATTTGTTATCAGATAGTATTGTATGGTTTTCTGAATGAAATAAGGTTTCTGGTTTTTGTATTCATTATAATTATTACTACATTGTATTGTTTTTGTTTTCATTTGAAAGTACTCTTTATATGAACTTGGTTTATTAAATTTTATTTATAAATAAAATTTTAATTTCAAAGACAAGAGGTAAAGCACTTACCCATTGATCGATCTGTAGGATGTCTTCTTGCGGTACACTAATTATTTTTTTTTAATAACGTGAAGTGATTTTAATTAATATCCTTTTTGCGGTGTTATAACTATTGTGAACACTAACTTCGTAAGAGCACTAGGAGTGGAGTGAGTTCTCTAGCGTTCTAAGGCCGAGAACGGTTCTCACACCGCAGGTGTATGTTGTTAAGTATAATTAACTGAGAGCTTATTGTAAAATTTGGATTTACAATTTGCGTTTCAACTTTCAAGGGAGGTTCCTAACATCATAACATGTAGTCAACCACCTCGGCCAACACCTCACAAATCCCTTATTTTCAATATACGCACCAAAATTATATCAAATTTGGTGTAACATGAGAATTTATTTAGAATTTCATTACACTAAATATTTTTTCCTCCAATATTACCAAATATTTGCATCAAAATTTTACGTATCCCAAATCATAATAAAACAATATAATTATAAGCTCTTAGATGTAACTATAATCGTATTTGACTAATGAGGTGTGATTACTTGTGATGTATGCTTATGTTGTATGATGTGGATAATGTTTTCTAATACTTAAATGCATTAGTTAAACATTATTTTATTACTGATTTTGAGATATGAGATTACCTTACTTTTACTACTTACTCGATGAACTCGTTCAATGTTATGTTGACATTTTAGCTTTACTTTCAGGGAATGAGCAGACATAGGACTTGGTTGTAGGAGTCAGATTTTAGATGACCTTCAGGATTACTTTTCATTGTGGCTGTTTTGATATTTATACTTTTGGATTATATTTCGGGCTTGCACACTCAAGTATTCTTACATTTTCGTTGACAATTGCATTGGATATTTTACTTTTAGGGTTTGACGATTTTCGTGTAACAAGGTTTATACCTTGAGTATGACGACGTCATAACAATTCATTATTTATTTATTCATATAGATTATGTCTTTATTTACTATTGTGTTATGACGATCGTCAATCGATCACACCCTGCGTTTCCGCCACTGGCGGGGTGTGAAAAATTGGTTGACAAGGGTTTCATTCGCCCCTAGTTTCTCTCCATGGGGTGCTCCCGTTCTCTTCGTTAAGAAGAAGGATGGCTCCATGCGTTTATGGTGATCCTTTTCATCGACGATATTCTTATCTATTCCCGTAGTCGTGAGAAGCTCGAGGAGCATCTACATTTTGTTTTGGAGATGCTTCCAAAGGAAAAGTTGTATACAAAGTCTTCGAAGTATAAGTTTTGGTTACCCGAGGTTCAGTTTCTTGGCCACGTGGTCAGCGCGAAGGGTATTCACGTTGATCCTGCCAAGATTAAGGTCGTGAAAAGTTGGGTTGCACCGAAATAACCTACTGAGATTCGTTCATTTTTTGTCTTGTTGGTTATTATCGTCGATTCATTGAGGATTTCTCTAGGATTGACTCTCCTATGACGAATTTGACCCCGAAAAGTGAGCCGTTTATCTGGGGTTATGAGCAGTAACTGCTTTTCAGTTGTTGAAGCAGTGGTTATGTGATGCTCCTATTCTTAGTTTGCCTCTTGGGACTGAGAACTTTGTTGTGTATTGTGTTGCTTCGCATAAGGGTATGGGTTGTGTTCTCATGCAGAATGGGAAGTTTATAGCTTATGCTTCACGAAAGTTGAAGATTCACGAGCAGAATTACACGACACATGATATTGAGTTGGGAGCCATTATTTTTGCTCACAAATTTTGGAGGCACTATCTTTATGGAACTATGTGTACCGTATTCACAGATCACAAGAGTCTCCAACACATATTCGATCAGAAAATGTTGAATATGAGACAAAGACGTTGTGTTGAGCTACTGAATGACTATGATTGTGATATCCGATACCATTAGGGTAAAAAGAATGTGGTTGTTGATGCGTTGAGTCGCAAGGAGACGGTTAAGCCGGATCGGGTTCGTTCTTTGGTGATTTTTATTCAGACGAGCTTGAAAGCTCAGATTCTTTGGGCACAACAGGATGCATTGACGGAGGATTGTCTTAAGGAAGAGCGGTTGTTTGGTTTAGCTCAGAAGTTAGAGTCGAAGGATGATGGAGTTCTTTATTTTCTTGATCGTATTTGGGTTCCAGTTGGTATTCGTCAGTTGATTTTGGACAAGGCTCATAAGTCCAACTATTCTGTTCATCATGGTTCTGACAAGATGTATCAATACTTGTAAGAGTTTTATTGGTGGCCTGGTATGAAACGGGCAATTGTTGAGTATGTTAGTAGGTGTCTAATATGTTCGAAGGTCAAGATTGAGTATCAAAGCCATCCGGGCTTCTTCATCAGCCGAAGATTCTGGAGTGGAAGTGGGAGCGTATTACCATGGATAAAATTATGAAGCTTCCGAGATCTTCCAGTGGTTATGACAGTATTTGGGTTATCGTTGATTGCTTGACGAAGTATGCTCACTTTCTACCGATTTGAGAGAATTATCAGTTGGAGAGACTTATCCGTTTGTATATGCCGAGATCGTGTCTAAACACGGTGTACCCGTGTCGATTTTTTCAGATCGTGACGCTCGATTTACTTCACGGTTTAGGCAGTCCTTTGAAGGTGCTTTGGGTACGAGGTTGGATATGAGTACTGCTTATCACTCGCAGACGGATGGTCAGAACGAGAGGACCATTCAGACTTTAGAGGATATGTTACGTGCTTGTGCAAAAGACTTCGGTGGCAGTTGGGATGTACACTTTCCATTGATCGAGTTCTCGTACAACAACAATTTTCATACGAGTATTGGTTGTGCACCGTTTGAGGCTTTGTATGGTCATAAGTGTCGATCACCTGTGTGTTGGGCAGAGATTGGAGACAGTCTGGTTACTGGTCCGAAGATTATTTAGGAGACTACCGACAAGATCTCCAAAATTAAGGAGCGGTTGGTTGCTGCTAGAGATCGACAGAAGAAATATGCAGATAGGCGTAGGAAACCTCTTGAGTTCAGTGTTGGGGATATGGTTTTGTTGAAAGTTTCTCATCGCTGATATGGGACGACGAGGGTACTATGTCCCTATGATTTGATATTATGACCGCATATTATTATTCGAGACTAAGCCTTAGTTTGACACACCAAGGAGGGGGTTGATGTTGCTATTAAATGTAAGGCTCAAGTGTATTTATTATCTAAGGCTTTGCATGTATCTCGCTTTGTTTATAAAGAAGATATTATTACTATGTTTTGATTTATATATTTCAAATTGGGTCAAAACCTTTAATGTTTTTATAAAAATACGAATAATCCGTCAAACTTTATGTTGACGTCGTATTTTTAACGCTTTTCGGGTTGAGGTTGTTGTGATTGATGTTTTGTTTTGTGACTATTTGGATCGTCTACGTGGAACTTGTTTTGCTATGATTAGTTTCTTTAGGATCCATTTGGATGTCATTGTACTTTGATTTATTCGTATTATATAAACCTTATACTTCGAATTTACTTATTTAATTCGATAAGTGTTTGATTATTTTCCTCAATGAATATATATATATTCACTTTGTCTCGTATTTTGTTTCGTGTGCAGGGTTTTCTTGGCTTGAGTGGAGCGATATTACTTCAAGTGAATCAAACTGTGTTTAATGCCGGACCGACCCAATACATTCTGTTGATAGCGTTACTTCCGTTTGTAAACACTTTGTTGTTTATGTTTAGTGTAAGAGGTTTTAAAACGAATGAAGTTGACGAAAAGAGACATCTCAATGGTTTATCGCTTCTTTCGGTTATTATTGCCGCATATCTTTTCTCTGTTATAGTCATACAGCAGGCAGTTACTCTAAGCTTGGTAGGGCGTATCATTGTGTTCTTCGTGCTTAGTATTTTCTTGACAGTTACACAATGGTCCTAACAATTTTCATGAAAAGTGATTAATTTTCTTTAACTAAATACATTCTAAAGTTTTCTTGTCATAACTAAAAAGTTAAAAATAAAATAAAACAAGAAATTGAAAGGTAAAAAGAAATTTGTTAATCTGACAACATTGGTGGAACTTTGGAACCGGTTATTTTTGTCAATGAAATAACAATTGTATTTTAATAAATATATATTATAGACCCACTTATTCTTATCCCCTGTGGCTTCCTTTGCTTTTTCCACAATCACAAATGAATCACAAACGTATACTATAGAAATGATCATTATTATTGACCGAACATAATCAAATCATAACTGTTGTTCTATTAACGGTTACACAATGGTCCTATTTTATTATTA
Organism: Senecio squalidus; assembly: GCA_910822075.1. Lineage (NCBI taxonomy): Eukaryota > Viridiplantae > Streptophyta > Magnoliopsida > Asterales > Asteraceae > Senecio > Senecio squalidus. The sequence continues at coordinate 39,767,014 of CAJVGC010000592.1, read as the reverse complement.
TTTTAACTTATGCATGATAGTTTCCCGGTTGGAATTTATGGCATTGCATGCATTTTTTGTTGTAATGGCTCTCTCAAATTTATGATATATATTATTTAATACGACTTCTATGTCACTCTAACATTACATCAAGGTGTAAATGATATGCTAGAACGTTCTGTGTCCTTTTATTAATAATAAACTCAATTCACTCATTAATGATTTGTCGAAAAATATGTATGTATACGATGGTATTAATCAATATATATATACGCAGTTTTTTAAAAATTCAGACTTTGGAAAATTCACCACATACGTGGTGACCTACATTCCTTTATGAATAGGACAACATCGTGAAGGTTGATATATAATGATCATGTAAGAAATGCTTGTTGATGAAGCTACATAAACTGACATGTAAAAGAGTCTTGAAATTAAGACTCGAAGAGACAAAAATCATTTTTTTTTTATGTCCTTCATACAAAAATCAATTTTATTGATTTTTTTCAAAGGAAAAAAAATGGGAATAACTTGATTTCTTTTTAATGTTTATTTAGTGTTGAACATTCACATGAACAATTTGATTTGAATATATAGCCACATAAGATTCAAGGCTATTTTCATAAAACTTATAAAATATTTAAAACTTTTAGATTTTGTAAATGCCATTTAGATTGGCTACATTGGTAATCCAGTACTCTGGAGGCAAGTCTTCAATCTTTTGTCAATGAGTGTTGTTGTTGTATTTCCACAAGACCCCTATCGCCTGAATGAAGAATGATTAGAACAGTTTTTCTTGTTTTTATGGGTCGCTTTTTACATTGTTCACGAAAATTGCCATTGTTCGAATAAAATGTTTGTTTATTGTGGAGTTCGATCATCCGAAACTGAAAAAAAAGATGGATGGAATGATGCACTAGAAAAGGAAAAAAAAAATAAAAAAAAATAAGAGAACTATGTTTCTCATGTAGTATGTGCAGCGTATATCTTGACAAATGATGGTGTAACAATTTCTTTTAGAGACTTTTTTGGCCAAGAACGAATGACAATTATGTCGACTGATTTATGCTTCCAGATTATACAACAATAGTCATTCTTGTTGAATTTCAGTTTCAAATTCTTAAAACAGTTACTTTTAGAAAAGTGTCACACATAGAAAGCTTATTGTTTTGAACTTTTGACCATTACATAGCGATAATTTTTATTATAGCGAGTGTTCTTCAAATTTAGCATATAACTGTCATGACAAATAATTCAAATAACCATGGCTATAGCCTATAATGAAAGCAAAACTATCAAAACCCCAAATATGTTTGCAAAATGTTAGCTATTTTGTGTGCTTACCACTTAGTACTTACCTAAACAACGATATTAATTCCTACTTTTTAGACCAATATAAGTATGGAAAATGATAAAAACAGCCCATAAGATTGTTTTAAAAAAATTTGAGCATACTTTTTTTTGGTGGTAAATCAATGAATCCAACTCTCTGTATTTTCGAGATTCTCTCCCTTTTTCATGATGGTACAACTAATTTAAACATGTAATAACTTGTAAACCACAATTCATAGGACTGTGATTATCATAATTTTTTATTGATTGATAATTGAGTTTTTAGTAGTTTTCCATACCCCCATTCGACATTAATCCATGTCATATGTGCGTTGCTTTACATATTTAATCCATGACTTATTGGAATTTTCTTTTTTTCATGAACAGTTTTGGTATATAAATTATATTACCTTAACCTTTTACGTATCAAACACTTGAGCAACATACCCTATTGAAAACTAGCGTTGAATACTTTATTAAATCATGAAGTTCTTAAAACGGCTTATTGAACTTATGTCATTTGTCTACTATGTCTAGATTTTTTACGTAAATTTTTTTGTTTGTCCAATTTAGACCACTATACGATTTACTCACTAATGGTCATTATAAGTTCGTCAACTTGCCCTTTTCATACTTAAACTAAATTGCATGATTGTGAATTTGTGATGGTTTAACTTTCTCTAAATAATATGGGCTTTTATATTGTTAGGACTATTAACATAATGGGCCAAATTCATGTCATAAACATAAAAAAAACACCCAACAATCTTTTAATAAAATGTAACAGTCTATATTGATGTTAGAACATTTTATTTATTTATTTAGATTGTAGGCATTTGATAATGACTCAAACGATTTCTTGAGCCATGCATCCATGTTCGTTAACAATTTCTATTGCAAATTTTATGTTTCCGAAGGTCGAAATAGATAATGACCATGTAAGAAACGCTTGTTGATGAAGCTACATTAACTGACATGTAAGAAACGCTTGTTAATGAAGCTACATTAACTGACATGTTAAAGCGGTCTTGAAATTAAGACTCGAAGAGACAAATGATATCGAAAGATTTTTGTTTTTATGACCTTATTACAAAAATCAATTTTATTGATTTTTTTCAAAAGAATAAAATGAGAATAACTTGATTTCTTTTTCGTGTACATTTAGTGTTTCCATATTCACATGAACAATTTGATTTGAATCCATAGCCACATAAAACTCAATGGTATTTTCATTAAACATATTAAATTTCTTACAGACTTTTAGATTTCCTAAATGCCATTGAGATTGGCTATATTGGTATTGTGGTACTCTGGAGGTAAGTCTTCAATCTAGCAAAAATGGAGAATTTTGTCAATCGTCTTTGTTGTTGTTGTATTTCCAGAATACCCTTATCGCTTGAATGATTAGAGCAGTTTTGCTTGCTTTTTACCGGTCGCCTTTTTCCTTGTTCATGAAAATCGCCATTATTCAAATAAAAGTTAATTACATGTGTCGTCCCTATGGTTTGCACCATTTTCACCGGTCGTCCCTATAACTTTTTTATTACACCACTCGTCCCTAAGTTTGAATTTTGTTGCCTGCAGAGTCCCTATTTTGGATGTGCCGTTAAGTTTTATCATGTGAGAAACTAATTTCCCAAATTAAAAAATCAAATCAAATTAATTAAAAAAAAAAAAAAATATTTTGTTTATCTTCCGATCCATCACTTGAAAGCTATTTACCGATACATCACTTGAAAGCCTTTACCGATCCATCACTTGAAAGCCTTTTTAGCGATACAGAAACTAAACTTGCTATAGCCTTTTACCGATCTGTTTATCAAGTCACATGGACCTTGAAAGCCTTTTAGTGATCCATCACTTGAAAGCCTTTTACCGATACAGAAACTAAACCTGCTATAACCCGTAAATCCCGATGAATCACATGGTGACTTGAAAGCCTAAACCCGTAAATCCCGATGAATCCATGGATTCGGAATCATCTGAAGATGAATTGGGGACGAGTTGAGTTTTGTGGGGTTCGGATTCGAAATCGGAGACTCCGGTGGAGTGTTCTTCTTCTTCTTCTTCGTCGGAGGTAGAATTGGTGGGTTCGATCTCCGATCCAGCCATTGTTGGTGAGAAAGAGAGGTAGGGTTTATGTGATATGTGTAAAAAGGTAAAACAAGAGATTGATTGACCAAATGATGTTTTGTATGGGGATTGAGAGAAAGAAAGGTAAAATGATTAAAATACTCTCACGTGTGACTCACGTGAGATGACTTAACGTCTTATTTAATGGGACATCCAAAATAGGGACTCTACAGGCAACAAAATTCAAACTTAGGGACGAGTGGTGTAATAAAAAAGTTATAGGGATGACCGGTGAAAATAGTGCAAATCATAGGGACAACCCATGTAATTAACTCTTCAAATAAATGTTTGTTTATTATGGAATTCGATCACCCGAAACTAAAGAAAAGATGGATGCAATGTTGCACTAAAAAAATAAACAACAAAAAAGGAGAGAACTACTTTTCTCATGGAGTATGAACATTGTATATCCTGACAGATGATCGTGTCACAATTTCCTTTAGAGACTTTTTTGGCCAAGAACGAATGACAATTATGTCGATAGATTTATGCTTCCAGATTGTACTTGGGAAAACATGGTAAAGATAATCAACATACATGATTGAGACTGCTTTGTTGATAAACCTTTGAGGAAGAGAAAAAGACAATGTAAAACATAAGAGTAACAAAAATTGGACTCAAAGAATTTTGGTTACGTATGAGCAAGAAAGAATCAGTCATAAAAAATGTTATATAGAGAACCATTTGTTTTATGACCGTTGCACAACGGTCGTTTTTGGTGAATTTCGGTTTCAAATTTTAAAAACCGTTACTTTTTAGAAAGTGTCACACATAGAAAGCTTAATGTTTTATACTTTTGACCATTTTACAACGGCTATTTTTCTTGTAGCGAGTTTTCTTCAAATTTGGCTATAATGAAAGCAAGATATTGAAACATGTTTGCAAAATGTTAATTATTATGTGTGCTTACACTTGACTTACTTATACAAAGAAATTAATACCTACTGTTTTTACCAATATGGATATTTCTAGGTTTATAGTTATAAGGTTAACTGAAATCTATATATCTATCTATATTATATTATAAACCATTTCATATTTTTACTTAATTGTTAAGAATTTGAGTAAAGTTAAATTATTTATATACCCTTTGCTTAATAAATGCAAAATTAAAATTAAAAATCTTTAGATCTTATCTTTTATTCATTCTCTAGTAAAGTCTTTGAATATTTCTTTTCATTCTTGGGTTTTGAATTTGTTTTTCATTTTCGTGTTGTAATTTAAAAAGTTCTTGTTTTGTTTATTATTTCTTTAAATTGTATATTGGGATATGATTAGTTTTAGCATGTAGTATTGTAACCAATATATCTTGTATTGCAACATTATCTACTTGAATATGTTGTTTACATGCTTAACTCTATTTGGTGTTGTCCAGAGGTATATCTCGTGGAAATAAAAAGGTGTTAGTAAAGTCGTTCAAAGATCTTTTAGGTGATTAATGAAATACACGTTTATTAGAGGTTAATGTTTTTTTATATGGATTTTGTATATTATTTTTGCTATTATGATTGTAATTTGAATACTATTTCAATTATTTATCTTTTTTCATATGTATTTTCCGTTGTCATATGTCTTTAGCGTAATTATATGAAATCAAATTGTTTTTGTCGCCACTACATCAGACGGGTACCATGCTAGTATAGTCATATACAACCTTAATAATCTAATGGAAAATATTTGACACAAACTAAAAAGTTTAATTCAAAACAAAATGGTAACAATTTGGGCTTAGATTGAATTAGAATTAGGACCATCAGAGTGATGACCCAGAACCCAAAGAAAGTAATGAAAAACATGGTTACTAATATTTAGTTATTAATAATTTTTATTGATTGGTAATTGAGTTTCTAATGTTAGGTTTCATATGGGGAAATGATTTGTTGACAACAAATTTTAGCCATTTACAACAAGTTTATATAAATAGACTACTTTACCCCTTTATTAATTTTAATATTTAACCCTTATATAATTATAAATAATCATTTAATTTTAACATTTATGGTTCACATTCTTCTTGTCATTGCAATCTTTTAGAGTTATAAACCATTTTACACGTTATGGACTTTCTCATTATAAATTTATGTTGATAGTATTCTAAAGATCCTCATAGTTTAATACTCTAATACTTCTACTGTAAAATTTGAATATTTTAAATAATTAATTGTCGATCGAAACTGGCAAAAAACACCGAAAATTTTCTAAACTAAAAAGGAAAAAAAAAACTGTATATTGACAGATAAAAACAAGACATGTAACATTTGATCAAACACTAAACCAAAAAAAAAAAAAAAAATCTATCAATTTTGAATGTTGCACCGGTTCTTAAATTAAACATTCAAAAATAAATTCCGGTAAAATGTTTATATTAAAGTGGATGCTTTAAAACTTTAAAATAAAAATAAGTCTATGTTTGAAACTACTAGGTCTAAAATAGTTATCATTAACATTTAATCTAAAAAATAAATATAAAATCTCTTGAAACTATCAAGTTGTTCAAATCACATGTTTTATCGGTTTGAATGAAGTTTTGGGTGTAAAATTATGGAAATTTAGATTTAAAGACGTGAACAAATCGCATTATAATATTGGTGTAGGATGCGACTGTTAATGTTGGTCCTACAACTTGAAGAATTAAAGAATTAAAGGAACATGGGATATCTTATAAAATGAAGTAAGGATAGGAGGGCTAAGTGATGAAATTTTATAAAAGGTAATGTGGGGAATAATGTAAGATAATATATAATTGTTGTGAATGGACTAAAATTGTTGTGAATAAATCACTAACCTTTCATATGTGATTGAAACCATCAGGTAAAAGATAAGGTCAGCAAGGCCTTATTTCATTGTAGAACATAGTTTACAATCAAGAACCTTGAATTGGGAAAATTCACTTGTATACGATGTAAGTATATCTACACAATACGTAATTAACAAAACAAACCATTTAACTATCAACATGTATACAATACGCTAACACAAAAAATATAGAAGCACCCCCTCGTACCTTACATTTATACGTATCAAACACTTGAACAACATATCCTATTGAAAACTACCGTTGAATACTTCACTACATCTTAAAGCTCTTAAAACGTCTTATTAACCTTGGGTCATTTGTCTACTATGTTACACGATTTACTTCTCCATACAGAACAACTTGATTGCTAAAGTTACATTGTTATTACAATTACATATCCCAAACTTACGTTTTATAATCCTTTCAATTCTGTTAATTATATCTTTTTGATTAGCTTTAAGTAAATTCTATTTATATAACCTATCAATAAATATTATGTTATATATAACATTAAACAAAAACAAAATATATAAAATAAAAAACAAAAAACTGTGGAATTACAAAATTAATATATTATTCTAAACTTCCAATCATTTTATCTATTTTTATTTCTCTGAATGGACCTTTTCACACATTATTTTGTAGATCTAAAATGATTCCATGTTACCAAAAAAGGTACCCCATAATTTGTCCCTTTCATCTTTACAAAAAATGTAATACTTTATTTTAAGTATATTACAATTAGAGTTACAATTATAAAAATTGAAATTCTTTTTTTTATAAATAATCGTACAGTCGTGTTACCGTATACTATATAATTATTAGAGTTAATTACATAAATCGTCCCTATGGTTTACCTAAATTAAGGATTTCGTCTCTAAATTTAAAACGTTGCATAATTCGTCCACTTTTAGAAACTAATTACCTTTTCGTCACTAAAATGGATGTCCGTTAATAATTTTGGTTAAAATTGTCGCTAACTAATTTCAAATTTCGTCCCTAAAATAGATGCCCGTTAGAAATTCGGGACGAAAAACGTAATTAGTTTCAAAAAATGGACGATTTATGCAACATTTTAAACTTAGGGACGAAGTCAATAATTTGGAGTAAATCATAGAGACTATTTATGTAATTAACGCTGATTATTATTTGTGTTAGTAATCATCATCAAGTGATGTGAAAAAACAACATTACCTAATTCGGTAGCATTTAATGTGTTACGATAGTGATCATCAATGCTACTTTGAAGTTATAATAATTTTTGAATGTCTGAAAAATGTTCTTCGGGAGAAAACTCCCGATCCTCAAGAACGTCATGAACTATTTCATTCTTTGATTTTCAAAATAGACTCTCGAAACGTCTTGACAATCCACCTGGTGTCAGAAGGAATCTAATTATCCATGACGGTGAATATCAAAAACCAATTATGTTACTTACATTAAAAAGATAGATGATGAAAGTATGTTCACTTTTTTTTTTCAGTTATGGCCAAGTAGAATTTATTAATAATATTAAACATCATTAAAAATATATATATATATATATATATATATATATATATATATATATATATCAATCATCACATGAATATATATTTTTACCTAAAAGATCCATGATTATGTCGGAAATATGTAGGGACAAAGAATAAAACATATAAGGTGGACATAATTTTTAATGAACACACACTGTTCGAATGGATAATATCGATGACTGGATTAAACTATTTCATATCCACTTGGCATGACGTGGAATATTTTGGAGATTACCGAAAGCAAAAGTTCATGGCCACTTATTCTTTTATATATATGAAAGTATATTTTGTTTTTATGATTTGATTCAAGAAGCTTAATAGATAAAAATGAAATGAATTTTCAAGAAAATAAAAGTTTTATGGTGTCGACATGAAATAATGTAGAAAGAAATTGAAGTAACGTATACCTCCAAGATGAACTTTCAGACAAGTGTATGTCCGAGAGCATACGAATGACCTCCATCCAAATCTTTTTTTTCAGCGAAATCGTTAATATTGTGCTAAATAAATTAAAAGTAACGTATTGTCAAACACGGATATTTTAATTAAGGTTGTACTCCATCTCTTATAGCTCTAAATAAATTAAAAGTACCAACGGACAAGTACTTTCAAATGGTATTACACATAACCGATTATTGATAAGAGCTAGTATCAAATATAATCACTAATTTAAGAAAAAGTTAGTGTGTGATAATTGACTCGTTTAATTCTAAGATTGTATTGTTGTGTCATCATAATTTTAAGAGCTTATTAGATCTAGGTTTTCAAGATTAATTTAATCTAACCTTTTTTATATGTAGTAAATTCACTTTGGTCTTTGTTTTACATGTTTGGTTTATAGACAATAATGTGTTTAAAAACGATTATTTTCTCTTTTGACAGCAAAAAGAAAAATGAATAAACAGTCATCATTTGCTATAACAAACCAAAATGATTACTTCATTGTAATAGAGTTTTATTGCCATTTGTATTATGATACGAAAGTGATTGTTTTATTAATAAGCCCTCTTTTTAGTTTAGATAAGGTTATCGTATCTAACTTTTCATATTCTTTTCAAGTAAATTTTTTATTTAAATTTTAGTTCTTATAAATAAGTAATATTATTACTTTACACTTATACCATTCTAGTTATGTATTACTCTTTCTATCTCAAAATTATTAGTTTTAGAAAAAATGATTATTAATGTTTTTCTTCTTTTATTTTCTATAAAATGACAGTTTATCTTTGATTAATTAATTAATATTTTCTATAAAATATGTAATAGTAACTTAAACTAAAAGAGTGTTTGTCTAAGCTTATTTATTTGGTAGGTTTATATTTTATAAATAGCTTATAACTTATGATTAATAGCAGGATACCAGTGTTTTCGTTCAATAAAATTATACTATAGTGTTTATATGATAAATATTGAATTTTAATTGGTTATACATAATATTACTAATTTTAATTAGGTATTGAATTATATAAGCTTAACCAAACACTTAAAATGAACTTATTAGAGTTAAATAAGCTAATAAGTTAATAAGAACACTTAATAACCTAAAACAAATACCCCTTAAGGGGTAACTTGGTAAACTCTTTAATTTTTTCTATCTACTAGTCCACGCCCTCTCTCTAATTATAGCCCTGTTCTACCAAGCGTACTTTGAACCTTATGTTTAGTAGTAAATAATTAAATTGTGACAACTCAAAATTAAATAATGAAAAAATAATATAATATTATAAAATAAAAATTAAATAAGAATTTTGATAACAAAATACTTTACGATAGTGACTATAGTTAAAAGTTACAAAAATGCTAAACGTTTATGTACATGATTAATAATTATCACCTATATTTTTACTTTCCAAAAAATAAACTGAGTTTTTAGACAGGAAATATGTTGCAACAAGACGATGTTAACTTTGGAGAAAAGTAAACATGATAAAGTTATTGGACGATCTAGTTGAGCGAATGAGATCTCAACACGTTGTTTTCTTGTTGAAATCGACAAAGTTAAAAGCAGGTTCTAGATACAACTATACAAGTGGATGTCCCCACTTTTGTGACCCCAAAATCTTACTAAAGGGCCGGCATACACAAACAAACTATGATTTATAAATTTATTTAAATATTTGAATGCATACAAATACCTTATAAATCACATAATTCATACATTGATTTTGACTACACTAATACATAAAATTATATATTTTAATGCATACAAATCACATTATCTAATTCATACATTGATTTTTACCATTTTGATGTATAAAAGTTATATAATTCGCTATAAAAGTTTGCATTATATAAATAAATATAGTTAGGTGGATTGACGTGTAGGATTTGGATAGGGGGGCATTTCCGCATATTTTGCATATGAAATATTGCGTGCATTTCCGCATATTTTGTTGATGGATGCTACGTATAATACGAATATTTATAATTGCCTTTTTTTGAAATCGTTGGTGTTACTTCTACCGGTAAAACATTTTCAATATAGCATTCGTCTTGATAGATAAAGGAAAAACTAACAACTTTATATGGGCACTAAATTGTTTAAAGTCTGCCATTTGCGAAACGTATGAACCACGGGTTATCGTCACAGACAGAGATTTGGCTCTGATGAGTACATGTGAAACAGTATTTCCAAAAGCTAATAAATTATTTTGTAGATGGCATATTTTGCACAATATTTTTAAGATCTGCAAAAAAGATTTTGACTCAGAAAAAGAATGGAATTCTTTTCTTTATACGTGGAAAGAGTTAGTTAAAGCCCCTACAATGACGTTATATACGCATTTCTATAACCGGCTTCAAGTCAAGTTGATCCATCATCCATGTATTATTTTCTATAAGTTTTGTAATTAACATTCATTTTAACATATCACCGACCTTTGAAACAAATACATTTTTAAATTTTCAGATGTTTTGACATACCTCCATGAGGTATGGTTAAACAAATACGCCCACATGTTCGTATCGGTGGCGACTGATAAATCACATAACTTTGAAAATTCAACTACTAATAGGGTTGAGAGTCAGCATGCTAAGGTAAAATCAATGTTGGGTTCCTCGCAATCAAGATTAGACACATTTGTGCCTATTATAGATAAAGTTGTGGAGTCACAAGTTAATATAATCAAAGAAAGCTTAGAGCGAAGCAGAATTTTCAGATGGCCAAAATATGACCATCCAAGTTTCCAACTATTGTGGGGATGGGTTTCCCATAGTGCTATAAAAAAAATCTACGCTGAGCTTGGTCGCGTCAACGATCCTGAATTCACAAATGAGAATTGTGGTTGTCAGCTGAGGTCGTATTTTGGGTTACCATGTGCGCACGAACTTGCAAATTATTTAAATGCAGGTCTGTTTATTCCACTAGAGTCTATTGACGTTTTCTTGAAGATACTTCATTTTTCATCATGTATACCGACACAAGATGGAAATTATGATTGTGACCCTGAGTTGGAAATGATATCTCAGATTCAAGAACCCGCTGTTCACAATAATACTCGTGGACGTCCAAGTGTGAAGGTACAAAAACAAAAGGCGAAACAGTTTCACACACCGCCTCAAGATCCTCCCAGGCGTAGTTATTCTAACATATCAAGTAGTGATGGTTTCGACAAACCGGACTTGAACCAAGAACCTGCCAGACATAGTTCTTATGTACACCGAACATTTTTCTCAGATCCATTATTGGATCAAATTCCAGTTTGGTTTCAACCGTACGTAACGAACATTCATAATGTACTCGCTGATGGGAATTGCGGATTTAGTTCGATAGCTTCATGTCTCGGTCTTAATGAAAAATGTTGGCCGCAAATTAGAAGGGAGTTGTTAGAAGAGATAAGAATGCACCAAGCAACATACGCTACTATGTTTGGAGAAGTTGAATTGCTAAAAATTTATGAAGCAATAGATATTCCACCAAATACTACTGCAATTCAAAAGTATTGGATGATTTTGCCGATAATGGGTTTTCTAATTGCTTCAAGGTACAATGTGGTCTTGCTGTTTTTGAGCAATATGGGAGATACGATGTGTTTACCGCTCTGGTCCAGTCCACCCGAGTCACAACAACATTATATATGTGTAATTGCTCGAGTAAATGGAAATCACTTTGTAAAAGTGGATTTGCAAGGATATTATCCGGTACCTCCGACGCATCCGCAATGGAATACATATAAATATGATGCCGAATGGGAACGACCGTATAAGAATCAACAAGATTTGTACCTTCACCTTAGGCGTCCCAATTATAAATCTTCGTTTGCTAATGTTTTTTACTAGAGATAATATAAAATTATTTGTTATTATTAATTATTTGTCTTGTATTATTTAGTTGGAGTAATTTTAAAAAAAATGAAGTTATTAATAAATAGAAAAGATAGTTTATTTAAAAATTTTATTTAATAGAAAAAAAAAGAGATAAAAACTATATGTTTGGTAAAATACAAAATAAAAAACAAAACAAAAAAAAAAATTAAAAAGAAAAAAAAAAAAAAAAAATTAAACAAAAGAAAGTGGTGGGACCCATGTGTGGGGTTGGTGTTGGTTGGACAGGGGTGATCTAAGAATACGCCTTTGGATAAGGTTGCCAGTTATTTATGTGACTTGGCACTTAACTTTTATGTTTGGAAAGCAAAAGTTCGTTTTTCTCATTGTAGTACCATTGAATTATTAATTATAGTTATAAAGTAATAACTAACTTTATTATAATTATAAGATTTCAAGTAGGCCATTATGCCTTATTTGAAAAGTGTTTGTTGACCTCTAAATAACATATAATTTTATGTAAAATGAGTTTTTTCCGTTCCTACGTTGCGGTCAATTTAAAAACTTACATTTTAATCGATAGTCGAAAAATAAAAGAAACAATCTAAAACTAAAAAAAAACTTAAAAACGTAATTCAAAAATGAAAAATTAAAAATTAGTATTCAGTCGAAATCAATACATAACTACCTTTATTAATAGTAAAACCTAAGAAAAAGTAACGTAGCCCAAAAAATAGGCTAAAAACCAAAATAAAAAAATAAACAAAATTAAGAAGTAGCGATTTTATGTAATAGAGTAATACAAAAAGTAAAAGGTAAAAACTAAATTTTTAAAAAGACAACTTTTAAACTAAAAATTAACGATGAACCGAAACAAACATGTTATTACCTTATTTTATGACTTAACAAAAAAAATTTAATAAAACAAATAGCACAAAAGCAAAATCTAGAAAAGATAAATAATAATAACTAAACAGACAAGCTAACTGCAAACAGACTAGATGTTAATTGTTCATCATGTCATTTCATCAAGTTCACAATTGTGAGTATAAAAGGAACTTGATTAAAAGTAAAGAGTAATGTAATATATTTACTATTAATTCTTACAAACAATCTGTGCCGGATATAGGTAGTTAAAGTTTTTATAGGGTTGAAGCCGTAAATTGTTAAAATACATTTTGAACCATATTGGTCGAAAATGTTTGTAGTGTTGGATGTTTGCAAGTCAAAAATAATCTGTTTATATAGTTAATAGCTTAATATGTATTTTTTCGGGTTATTCCGAGGGTTTGAGCCTAGACATTCATCAAGTTCAGAACATAAGAGTTTATATATGTACTCCACGTACGTCTTAAGAATCGATATTAATGCTTTATCTGAAATTATTTAAATCGCTATTGACATAAAACTCACTCTGATATAACTTTCTAAAAGTATTATTCATGGGCATTGCATCAAAAAAAGAAAGATATTTCTACATTACGAAAAGAACTAGAATATAACCATTGGGGTCGAGTGATTCGTATTTTGTAATGAATATTGAATAGTTAGATTTTATGAATCTATTAATATTATTAATATAATTTGTTTGCTTTTCAAAAAATTTATCAATTACATAGATTAGAATTCGTAGCTTATCAAGCCATGATTTATAGTGTTAGCTCACTAAAGAGTTTTTTTTTTTTTTTTTCGGAGTATTATATAACAAAAAAATTACATTTTTAAATTGGTTCATCAAACACAATAATGAATTATGCATACATAGAAGCCCATGTGTATAACGCATACGAAATACAACAACAAAATCTAAAAATGTAATAACTAGTTCATTAGATACAATGACAATTTTACCTCGTCATACAAAACGTTGGTGCTACACGCCTACTTATGTGATTTCATGCTATACGAAAGAATTGTATGTCGACTCAGTAATCATACATACATACACAACCTTTATACTTGTGCTTTAGAGAATACAATCAATTCGTAATCTACACAAATTAGGGTTTGATGAACTATTTTTTTCTATTTTTGTGTGAGTGATGGGAACCAATTTTATTTAAAAACATAAATTCGCAATCCATTCATGACATTCCACCTCATCTTGTCTACAATCTTATCCACTTCTTGGTTTGAAATATATTTAATTATATACAATAAATCATAATATAATTTAATTAAAGTTAGTTTTTTAATTCTCTAAAAGGTATTTTGGTATAAAAGATTCATATCTAAAATCTTAAGCACCTACTGATTTTGTCAAAGTTTAAGGAGAACTTAAGGTTAACTTAAGTATATTATTAAGATTTCATTTTGATAAACGATTTTACTTTAGAAAAAACATTTTTCTAATTTATAGACTTTTAAAAGAAATTATATTTTTGTTTTAGGGTGTGTTTGACGTAAGTAGTTGAAGCTGAAATTTGAACTTATGGTCGGAGTTTGAGCTTATATATTAAGATAAAAAACATGTTTAGTAAAGTAGCTGAAATTTAAGGTTATTAGTGTAGAAGACATCAAAGTGTACATAGAAATATATTATTTTTTTAATAATATAAGGATATTAATGTCATTTTATTTATCATAAACTCAAGCTAATTCAAATAACTTATGATTTTAAGGCTTATCGGGGCTAATCTTTTTAATAAGCTTTTGACAAAATTTATAACCAAACAAGACTTATGGGTAAAAACATTAGTTCAAACCACAATAATCTTCAAGTCGGATTAAGCGATTTTCTTTGGTTATTGATCGGTATATCTTTTCTTTTAAACGTCTTTATAGGATTGCTTACTGAAACAAGATTTTCCAAGGGTGTTTGAAGTAATTAAAAAAGAGTCTAAAATGGCTGTTAGGTGTATGGATATGGAAACTACATGAGTCTAATCACAAATTTTGGAAGTTTCATATTATGGGACTCTCATAGGTCTTATCATTAGTTGGTCATGAGCCATGGTTCAACTCCAATTGGCACCACTCCATGAAAGAATTTGGATCATTGGCCAAAAAACTTTTTCATGTAATTATCTACTCCTCATGTAGTTGCGCCGAGAGTCCGAAAAATCCATAAGAAGTCGTTTTCGTTGTAGTAAAATGGATTATAAATACAAACACTCGTATCATGTTAGAGCTAAATCTTTTATGTTTGGATTGTTTTAGTTTATGTTTAATAAAATAGCTAAATGATAGAAGATAAGATTAGGGTTTTTTAAATGTTTGATTTGGATAAAATTGTGGATAAACGAGATAATTAAAATATATATAACCAAATATTCTATGATGGATTATGATCTCTTGTATATAAATGTCCAAACTTAAGGAATTCATTTTTGCTAATACTTGCAAACTCATAACAAGGCATTCAGTATGTTATCAGTGAAATAGTTACCGTCACAATGAAGTTGCAACACGGAGTTCAATCGGTAATGTTCAGAAGAAATATTTATCAGTTGTTTCGGGAGGATATCATCAGCCCTAACCCGCAAAGATGAAAAGGGATTTCGTCCAAATTATTTATAAAGATGAGGTTAGGATATCAAAACTTCTTTATAAAAGAAATTAAGTTTAAACATATATACATATTGCCCTTCTTAATGTTTTTCAAATAACCAATGACTAATCACTGATTAGGTGCTTAAACTGAAATATTATAAAACAATTTGACAGAGATACGTCACATGGTGATGAAAAGTTCGTTCTAGTATTGAATTCACTTGAATAGTCATTTTCTCTAACCAACATATCATATCGAGTGCTTAAGCTATTACCTAAGTTCGGGTAAGGTTACGTAGACGTTTGTTTCCTTTCCTTTTTCAAAGTGTATAGGGACATATAGTATATCTTTCTAGTCGTCACAACTCACACTTTAATTTTTTTACATAAGTATCGATCTGTTTAAGATTCAACCCGTCAAATTAAAGACTTAATGTTTTTCCGGATCTTCTCTAAGTATAACTTAACCAAACACTAAAAAACTAAAAGAGGTAAAACTTATACAAACACCTTAATCTCTTTGTCTTCACTAGTACATTTACAATATCTTCTTTTCAATATCACAGTGGACCCAAAAGTTAGGTCAATGAATCTTTTGAATGTGATTTTTGATCCTTATGAGTGCAAACTACCCATTGTCCCTAATGTGACACCTTGAAGGTTAAAGAGAACTTATCCATATTTAAAACACTTAAACAAATATAAGACACCAAAAGTTTTCTAGTATGTCGATATGTAAATTGATCTATTAATATAGAGGATGTTGGTTCAAGTTCCGTAATCTATTAATATAGAAGATATTGGTTCAAGTTCCGTTATAGAAAAAACATCTAAGCAATTAATCAAAATAGTTCAATTTATATTTAATGAAACAATACTTTGTTACAATGGCATCATGTGCTTTGCACAAATTGTTACATCTTATCTTAATCTTAAATAACTAAAAAGCATAAAAATTGGCCACAATCTCCAAAATTTTGTACAAGGAATAAAGTAACAAAGAATGACCTATACAAAAGAGCTACAAAACCAACTCTTCTTGGCCTCCCATGTGTTTTTTTCTACTATACTTTTTAACAAGAATACTCTACATATTTTAAACATCCGAGCCCTAGAGCGCATTTTAAACATCACTCTTTACGGTCTGATCCATAACAAACTCGGCATTTTTCATACTCCAAGCGCTCATATGTGAAATCTTGACGCTTTGAGTCCCGTTATTGAAAACATATAGATGAGCATCTTCATTGTTAACAAATTTTGGGTACATTCGACTTGTGATACATGTCTTTCCCTCTGCTCCAAAACTCTCGATGATTGAGTGGTCAATCTGTAAATATAAAACATACAAGAGGTTAAAAGAGTAAAAATGAAAATTAAGAGGGGTTTAATGAAACTAAAAACTCGAAAGTATGTTTAGAAATAAAACGAGAAAGGTTATGTACTATGTAGTTTGGTCATTTATGTCACAAATTAATTTTAGGATGGAGTTTACGTACCAAATTTCTAAGCGAGATTTCGTTGTATAGAGGGTCAATGTCAACAAACGCGCCAAAACTTGTCGTGTCAATGTTGTTTCTCATGGTAGACCTTTTATACGTAAAACAAATAAAACGATTAGTTCGTTGAAAATTAGAAAGTTTAACCAACTAATGTATAAAACCAGAAAATGTTTACGAACCTGCTAAGATCGCTACACATGAGCACAGAATATCGTCCGTTTATGTTTTGAAAAACCCTAAAGAAAATCGCGGTTTGTTCTTCCAGGTTTTTAGATGCCATAGCTAACAAACCAAAAGGCCCGAACGCTCCTTGGCTAGAAGCACCACGTTCAGTACAAAGTGTTTGTGGATTAACCGAGCTGGTATCCAATACTTCTGCCTCGTTCAAATTCTCCAATTTGAACGAAATTACAACATCGGCCTAAAAATATTAATAAAATAAATGTTAAACCATGACTTAGAAATGATCGATGATGTATGAGTTTTAATGCACTTAGAACAAACCTGAGCAGCAGTAATCCCCTGTATTTCATGAACAGAGCTAGGTTTAAGCTTCTTGTTGTCTAGCTTAACTTCATTTTCGCGAAGTTTTTCAATCTCCTCAACAGGCCATTGAATTAGCTGCTTTCCACTTCTATCGATCCAAACCGCCCTAGGAAACGTCTGCGAAAACAAGAAAACAACATTGTTTTAAACTTTTATGTTCTGTTTCATTTCCAACAACCTTTGAAAAACCAAACACTTATTATCTTACCTGAAGACCAGCCCATCCTTTTTCGATATCATCCGCTTGAGAATCAGTTTCAGGAACCCAAGCCCACAAAACTCGTCTATTCTTTGCATCATCGAAGAACGACTTTGATGCGTAAAACTGTCCATAATCATACCTTAAGTCTAATGTACTACCCGATAAACTCAACCCATTTTGGGGCAAAAAGTTCTCACGGTCGGGACTATAAGTCCCAATAGTATACCAATCATGTCCTTCAAACCCGGCTTTCATTACATGCACAACACTCCCACTATACACCG
Source organism: Senecio squalidus (assembly GCA_910822075.1). Taxonomy (NCBI): domain Eukaryota; kingdom Viridiplantae; phylum Streptophyta; class Magnoliopsida; order Asterales; family Asteraceae; genus Senecio; species Senecio squalidus. The sequence continues at coordinate 39,748,952 of CAJVGC010000592.1, read as the reverse complement.
ACGTATCAAGTCCATTAGTACTGTTTAACGGTACCGGATAAAAATCGGGACATTCCCATGTCCCGGTCGCATCCGCAGCCGCAAGCGGGTGCTCGTACCGTTTCCAGTTCACAAAATCATTACTTTGATACAAAAATGCCATACCATTATTATCGCGGTCCCCACCCACAACCATACGCCACACATTATCGGGCCCGAGCCATGCAGTGCTCGGGTCACGAAAACAGTCATCTTTAACTCCCTGTGGTGGGGTAATTATTGGGTTTTTTGTATACTTAACCCACTCACGTAAAAACGGGTCGGATAAGTTTTTTGGCCATGCAAGGTCTTGTACTTGACGAGACTTGGAATCGCTCCCGGTATATAACATAGCGGGTATGTTACCCGGGAGGATTGTGGCGGACCCGGACCAACAACTACTGATATCTGCCTCGTGGCTCGGGTATATTGCCGGGTCGAGATGGATCCAGTTTACTAAATCGTATGATACTGCATGGCCCCACACAATTGTACCGAACGTAGCTGCGATAGGATTGTATTGGTAGAAGAAATGGTACACTCCTTCGTATAACATTGGTCCTACATACACAACAAAATTACTATTATACCCCTGAATTAACAAAAGAAATTTTTTAAAAATGTATTATTATTATTATTTTTTATTAAAAGGAAAATTACGTTAAATATATGATGCTTATTTGGGTAAAGAAAAAAAAGGCAAGATTTTTAGTACTTTTTATCAACATATTTTTTTAATTAGATTTTACTCCATGATTACATTAATAACGACATTTTTATGTTTTATTTGCACATAAATTTTGTCGCTGAAAACAAGGTCATTACTATAAAAAGCGCGTTAAGCTTAATAGTATTAACTTTAAATATAAATATTTTTTAAATGGTTAAGAAAATTATTATATTCAACTTTTTCTTACTTTTATCTATTTAGAATATTTTTTATAAAAAAATTTGGAATAAAGAGGGCTAAAAAAGGAAAAGTAAAAAATGAAAATATATTTAATAACCATCAAAATCAAAGTGGGAGGGGGCGGTGGGAGATGTTGTTTTTCCACCAGTAAACTTTGCGTATTTAGTGGGGCTACTTTTCTTCCTAAGCAATCCATTCAAATTATATTTATAAAAAAAATTATTTTTATCATTTTTTTTTAATTATTTTATATGATTAATAATAATATTGGTCAATTGCGACATTTTTTTCTTGTATTTTACGATATCTCGGAAATTTTTCGATAACAAGAATTTGAAACGTATCGACGGAGTCCACCACAAAAATGAATAAAGTAGTGCACGAAATAGAAACTCACCATTAGGATCTGCGTAATTCCAACGAACAACCATTCGTATTCATATTTGTATCCATGTCAATGGAACAACAAGAAAATAAATTAGCGACAATAAATATATCAATAAGAAAAAAATGAACAAAATAAAAATATAGTACCACATAATTTAAACAAAGATGATTTGTACAAACATTTAATTTATATCGTATATCAGCATTTTCGAATGCTGATATACAAAATAAATAAAATGACATACAAGTCACCTTATTTTTTATCCTACTAAAGAGAAAAAAATGAGGCCACATACCATTCATCCAATTGCTTGGTGGTTGGAAATGATATCCGGTTCGATAAGGTTGTTCATTTTTTTGAGTCGGGAGCGAAATTACGTCTTTTAGATTTCGACTTGCGGCTTCTCCGCTTCCGGACTCGTAAACGAGAACAAGAAAACATAATGTAAGAAACGAGGAAAGAACTTTGTTCATGATATGTGTTTTTTGAAATCAATGAGTTTAAGGTTGTCTAAGGAAAGTGTGTGTGTTAGTTGTGGAATGAATTGAAATGGTCCAATTGGTTGATTTATATAGACTTTGAGCTCAACTGTAACTGCCCAACTATTTTTATTCACACCCCCTATACTTTTGTTGATTTTTAAAAGCTGACTAGGTACACCCTTAATTTTTGATAATTTAATACGTGTCACCCTCGTATATGAATTATTTAATTTATTGTCTTTATACTTTATAGGACCTATTTCTATGACTTTGAAATATCAAGCCGCCATGACAAAGGTTTCGCAATAGAAATATAAATTTCTTGGTTATATTTATTTTCTAAGTTTATAGTTTTTTTTTTGAAATACATGAAAGTCAATAACTATAGGCTAGTAAACTTAGTAGACTACCTTTGAAACATGCAATATTAATAAAAGGGTTTTTCTAACTTGTGTCCCGGGGCACACGATAAGTAGAGAATATTTTTCTCGAAAATTGAAAAAGTAAGGAATATATATATAAATCCCCGGGGCACACGTTAGAATATTCTCTACTTAATGGCTTTACTTTTCTCACAAAAATGTATTCTTTCAATTATTTAAAGTTATTTTTAAATAAATAAAATATGATATGATTGTGACGGTATATAAAATTATATGATATTAGGTTAAAGAGAGACTAAATATATAAATATAATAAATTTAAAGGTTGAAAGTGAAGAATATAAAATAAACATTTGCTTGTTCAAAACCTAAATTTGGTTTTGTCAATAGCATTTATGATATCTTCTTTTAAATATCTAATTTTTTCAGTAAAATTTTTGAATTAATCTAATAAAAAAATAATTTAATAACTTATAATAGTCGACGAGTCTTATTAAAATATGCATCAACCTAGTTTTGTATATATATTTTATATTTTGGTAATGCTTAATGTAAGATCTCATTAATAATTTTCAGTGAAATTTCTTTAAATATTATGAAATATTAAATTGAAACTTGATGTATTTATTTTGAAATAAAAGAGAATATTTAAACAAAAAAGGTACAAAGTGAATGTTGGGAGGGGACAACAATAAAGGTCGAAAATGAAATATAGGATAAAATAAAGGGGTGAAATAAATATTTCTGAAAAAAGAGGGGTACAAAGTGGATGAAAATAGTACAAATTCCAGCAAGGCAACAACAAAAGAAATAAGATAAGGTACTCGAAAGCCAAAAAGACATAATGCTGATGTGGCATTTAAGCAACATGGATCATCTTATGAGTATTTTGTTGGACAGTGAATACATTTTAAATCCATATACATGACTCATCTTCTAATTAATCACATAAAATATTATCCACAAAAAGATTATCCACAAAAAAGTTAGATTTTTAAAGTTAAGATATTTTTGATTAAATATTAAATAAGTAATATTTATTCGTATATACTAACACAAATCAAATTGAAGCAAATGATATAATAATTATTACTTTAGTTTTGATAACTATCATCATTAATAAAATATGGTTTAAATTTTGTAAAATCAAGTGTTATAATAATAGCAAAACCAATTCGATAGATCGACTATCTTTGATTAATATTTGTCAATTCCACTTGTTTGCTAATACAAATTTGACGTCATTAACACAAAATTTTGATATATAGTACAGAGTAGTATATACATGGTTCTATCAACGAATTAAATGTGGTAAAAAAAAAATTGAAAGAAAACTTTAAAACTTTAAAATGATAAAATTTCCTATTTTTTATAGAAAAAAAAAAATAAGGGAATCAAGTTTAGAAATAAATATTTTTCTAACAAAAGCTAAGCGTTTGAAAGCAGAGGAGGAAGGGCGGGCATCTGTGTCCCACACATTTCAAAGTTGAGAGTCAAACATTAAATTTGTCGATAAAAGTTGTAGAGCCAGTTAAGATGAGCAACAATGTTGAATGTACTTTTCGGTTTAACCATTGATTGGCGATTAGCATTAGCTCCTTTTTGGCCAAAATTGTTGTTTTGAAGTTCAAGAAATCTTAGTATTATGATACTTAACTTAAGTGTATTATTCATAATTACACCTAAAAATAAACTTTAAAGTTACCAACTTGTTACATACAACTTTTCGCTCTCGGTTCAAAATTGTCATCCTCGTCTCATTTTGGTTCCATAACCTAAATGGCATTAGTAATAACCCCCTTTTGAATAAACGAAGTTATATCCATTCCTACTATTTTTAAATGTCCAGCCACGAAGTCGTACTAAGATCAATCTACTATAAAAACATGTTTAAGAAATACGTTACAATAATAAATATTTTAATAATCTATTATATTTTCAAAAAGTTATAAAAAGAGTTGGGTATGCACACCCCATTTGAATTTAAGCCAATGTCATAGAAGTCAATAATTTCGTTATATATTTTTTTTCTTAGTTGTATCATATACAAAACCCGCTATTGAGTCAATACACAAAATACCCTTGTATCTTCTACTTCTTAGAGGAGCATTACCAAACTATAAGTTCGGTTGTTTTTCCTAAATATGCATGACATAACTTAATAAAACACAAACTAGCATTACAAATCCATCTAAAATTCCTCGTTCAGTAAGGGTGTGTTTGATATCACCACGGACCAAAGACTCGGACTCAGACCACGGACTCGGTCCGTGGTCTACGTGTTTGATAAACCAAGGTTGTCACGGACTAGGTCCGTACCACGGACCCGTATCAAAGATTGAGTCTTTAATAAAAAAGTGCAGACTCATTCTTCCATTCAAAAAACCCAACTCTACCATTCATCCTCATCCACCGCTACCCTGCGTGTTTGATAAACTAAGGTTGTCACGAACCAGTGCTAATTGTCACATAATATTCAGGTAAAAGAAAGATTAAGGAAGATGCACAAACAAGGTTGGAAGCCTCGAAGAAGTATCATATTTTGCAACTGGGACGCATAGGAATATGGGCCGGTCTCCATCTCTCTTACACTACACATGCTATTTAGGATGTGTGTTTAGTTTTGCTTTGGCAATGAAGCTTATAGTTTAGCTATATCATGTCATTAACATAATTGCTTAATTGCTAAATAAATTACAGTTTAATTCCTTAATTTATATGTATGTGTAATTTTGTCTTGCACAAGTTGTCTATGTGATTTTGTCTTGCAATTTGGATGTTAGGTTAGAAGTTTGGTATGTTTTGTGTTGAATTGTGGTTTGTTATTTCTTATCAGTTATAAGTTTTCCTTTTATAAAATTAGATAAACTGTAGCTTGGGTGATACCGCGATAATATATTTTTTGATCACTTTCAAGGTTAATTGCTTTGGGGCGATGTCAGTTTCCTTGGTCACCAAATTATACTATTCCAAATATAATTTATGTAGTAAATGGTTCAAATCTCTTCAACTGGCTTCACAAAGTAATCAATACATGTCCACTTTACGTGACCAAATTGCTACTCAACTGTTTTCAAATGCTTCAACATAATTGTACGCAATCATTGTTAGATTTTCTTTGGATTTTTTAATTTGGATTTTTTTTTAATTTGAATTTGTAAGACATTTGGATTTGTTTAATTTGAATTTTGTAAGACATTTGGATTTATGTTTAATTTGGATTTATGGTTAATTTGGATTTTGTACGACATTCAATATAAAAATAAACAGAAGGGTAAAATAGTCATTTCTCCCAATCAGCATAGCCAGTCCGAGGCATAATCAAACACAACAAACTCAGTCTGCACCTAACTCAGTCTGCGCTCCAACTCAGTCTGTGCTCCAACTCAGTCTGCACCAACTCAGTCTGCATCTATCAAACAGCCCCTAAATTAGCTTTTCGTTAGTTGTTTACTTGACGAGATATATATTCAATGTGCATATGAACACCCATCTTAGAGCAAAGTGAACTAATGTTCACCATCAACACCCTTTTAATCAAAAGATGATAGCTTGGACACTCTTGGGGTGTAAATCCGTATCCTTATCATTGGAACATGATAAAATTTCAAAAACAACAAATACGATACGAATCAGAATTACTACTCCAGTTATTTAAGGTGGAGCCTCGTGTAGAGTTATTACACATGTAATCCCAACAATTGGTATAAGAGCAAAATTCAAATTGTGAACACTCGTTATTATACATGTAATCCCAACAATTGGTATAAGAGCAAAATTCAAATTGTGAACACTCTTATAGCGCATAGGCTATCACGCAACCTAGTCACTAAATGTCAAGTTCAACAAAAGTAAATTATACATTGTATGAACGTCATATCTTTTTTTGCACATAAAGGTGAATATAAATCGGGGTGAGGGCCCAAGAGATTTGGGTTTGAGGGGAAGAGTTTGGGTTTGAGGGTTTCATTTCGATTCGGTCTTCGGTTTGTCTTTATAATATTTGCGGTACGTGTTCGGTCCGGTTTGCAACGGTTCGGTCCGGTTTATGAACAATGAATAGTCCTTATTGAATTATGATCCAAATTTTTAAAGGTCCAAAACCCGTTTGGATTAAACCTAATTTTATTAGTTTCCTTTTACAACAATAACTTGTTCCATAAACTATTTATTACATATATACAGATATTCTAGGAGTGGCAAATTTGACCCAAATTACAAAAAAGGTTCAATTTGGGTCAACTTTCTTTGTGTTTGGGTTGATTTGGTCATCACCTGATATAAACGGTCAATCGGGTCATTAAAAAAACGTACCAAAATCTGGTACGGGTCGAACGGGTCAAAGAATAGATTGAAATATTTGTAAAAACCAAGTGTATTGACTAGCGACGTGTAGGTATATACATACGACCACCGCAGCAAAAAAAGCTTCCGATTGCCGACACTACCATTCAATCGTCGGTGCTACCGCTTCATACCTCTGTCACCACCATCAAATTGTTGTCGACACCACCAAATCGCCGTCACCACCACCAAATATTATGGAAAAAAAACAGAGACACACCAGGGGTTATGGGGTTCAAGTAAGATACCCGAAAATTCGATAGTGAAAAATCACTATCCGAATCCGAATATGAAGTTTCGGATATTCGAAATATCATAAAATCCGAAACATTTGAAAAAATTATTATTGTTTTTATTTTTTTATTATTATTTTTTTTTGTTTTAAATCATATTATATATTTTATTAACTATTGTATTAAATATTTACATATATTTACTTAAATATGTAAAAAAATCACCAAAATGTTTACATATCTAATCTTTAATATATAATAAAAGAGGGGTCTTAAATGCCACATGGAGAAGTAAGGTCCCTTGGATTGGTTATCTTCTTTGATTTCAGCCGTTAGATCAGATTGATGATTTCATCAAAGACTATTTCTATTTTACACCCTCTTACAATACATAATTACATTTTCTCTTTCATTTACATCTCCACTGAAATAAAAAAACAAAAGTTTATTTTACTTATAAATCGTTCAATTTAGACTATGATTTACCATACAATACATAATTAAATTTTCTCTTTCATTTACATCTCCACTGAAATAAAAAAACATATGTTTATTTTACTTATAAATCGCTCAATTTAGACTATGATTTACCATATTGTTATTCTAAAATCTCCTCATAAAAATATCAAAACATGTATATAAACGTAAAACTATATATATATTATTTTAACATAAGCAACATAGGTATAAACGTAAACGTATATATGTTATTATACGTATGACATTATGTTCTTATAATAACTTAAAATCTACATAAACAAAAATTTATGAGTCAAACTTTATCTTTGTCCGCGCAATCGCGGGACAATAATCTAGTTTATTTATAAAATAACTAAAAAGGTAAATAAAAAAAAAAGTTCTTTAAATTTGCGGATATTCGAATATTCGAAATATCCCAAATTTCAAAAATTAATCATCCGAATTTTTGGATAATTTCAGATCGGATTTTCGAATACTTAGATTCGAATTCTCCAATACTAATATTTTTGAATACACCTGTCATGAGTTGTGGTTGTTGTTATTTTGAGAAGAGAGAATTGCTTTTTAGGTTTTGAGAAAAGTAACCTTTTTACGGTTTTTATAAACTATTTTAATCTATAAAATAACATAGTAAATAATAATTAAATTTATAACTAATTTAGTGTCAATATTTGAGTTTACATTTAAATAAATAAATATAAAGTTTATAACTTTTTTTGATAATAATAGAAAAATATGTCAAATATTTTTGGGTTGACCCGACTTGATCTTCTCATACCCGTTTGATCCAAATATTTAAATGACCCGTGACCCGTTTTGACCCATGACACAACCCGACCCGATCCGCCCGTTTTGCCACCCCTAAGATATCCTATGTAATAGGTTTAAATGTATTTTCTACAACGTTTTTGTAATACTCCCCAAATATTTTTAATAATATCATCTTTTGGTTGTGTTCGTAGTTTTTTTCGAAAAGGGGTTTTCCATATTAAACCGTTGGTGTTCATTATCGTTTTCTTCGATTTGTTATCATTATTATCACCTTGGTGATTTTCTAATAGTCCTAGTTACAAGAACGACAAATAACAATGCCCTTTATTTTTATTGAATTCGATAGGTTGATCAAAAGCTATTTGCTTTGCTTGTAAGAGTGGTTTCGTTAAAAGCAAGATTTGGTTCTTTTCTTCAAGTTATAATATATGTATCCGCATTTATAAGCCAGAAGATATGACAAGTCATTTTGTCATTTAATAACAAGTTTATATTGTTTGTGCTTAATAAACCTAGGTTATTTTATATAAAATATATAACTACTTGTAGAAAATATCCAAAACCACATTGTTTTCTTTTCATGGATTTACATCGATCAATGGTGTCGATATGTATTGTAAATAGTGTATGTAGGTTTTGCCACTTATAGGATGAAATTGACCTTTAACAACACTGAAACGATGAAACCTAACAAGATATAAAATGGTTTCTGCTAATTCAAAAAATAAAACATAGTATTTAATGTGATGGATAAAAGTTAAAAAATCATACGTACTCTTAATTTTATATCATGATAATAAACGAAATTCCGAAAATAAGTAAACAAATGCCTAGCGCATTTTTTTATGAACAACTAATTCTTCGGAGCATGTGATATATTAGACGGAAACAAGCTCCGTCGATTATCCATGCACATGGTTTGTATTTAAAATTTTATTGGTGAAATTTTAGTTTGCATTACTTGCACTTTAAAAGATTATATATGCAATTTAAAATTCCCTTTTCCAACAAATTTTTCTCACGAAAATGATGATTGTTAGAAAATAGTGGTCGTTAAACCAGTCATTAGAAAAATATGTCGGAGAAGATGACTTGTAGGCAACAATTTACCGGTTTATCACTTTGAGAGGGTAAAATGTTGTACGTATATTTCATTAGTATTTTTCGATATTCGTTTTTATAATGCTTCAAATTGGTGTACATATGGTTTTTATTTTTACTTTACGCTTAATGCAATTATTTTTAGGGTTAAGTGGAAGAAAAACTTTGTTTATTTTGTTATTGTGTATATCTAACTCTCAAAACTTTTGTTGTATGTATTCAACTTTTATTTTTTCATAATGATGTAACGACCCGGACTTTTGATTATTAGACTATATTTGCTTATTGTATTTAGTTAGCCCATATATAGTCTAGGGCTCAGCCCGATATAGGTTTATGTATTATATATATCCCTATATGCTCTTATTTGTAATCAATGAATTCAATTCTATTTCAATTATAATACCATTTTATGCTATCAGAGCAATAAAATGCTCTTTCCTAAAAATCCTCCTAAAAATATTCAAACCTAACCAATTTCCAAAAACCAAAACACCATCCAAACCTGCAACATCGATCCCCCTGTACCCATATTCGTTTTCTTCTTTTTCATTATATTAGCAATTTATTTAAGCAATTTAATTAAGCATGGCAAGTGGTGGAGCAAGCAGTTCCGAAGATGATAAAATCTTTGGCATCACCAACATCAAAGCGTTCATTCCAATCACCCTTGATATGGAAGAACACAATTTCAATCAATGGAAAATTATGTTCGAAATGCATTGCAGCACATGGGATGTAGATGGCTTTCTTGATGGCACTGTCCTTCCTAAAGGACCGGAAGACAAACGATGGCGAAAGGATAACCTTATCAAGATGTGGATCTACAATACCATCAACAAATCCATTCTTCAAATGGTAATGAAGAAAGGAGAAACAACTAGGCAACTCTGGAAGGCATTGGACGATCTTTTTCATACCAACAAAGATTCGCGGGCACTACAACTCCATGATGATCTTCGTACCATCAAACTCGGAGATATGTCTATTAATCATTACTGTAACAAACTTAAAATTATTTTTGATCTACTTGAAAATATTGACCAACCAATTGATGAAAAACACCTTGTTATGCATATGATTAACGGTTTACCGGAGAAGTTTGCAGGAGTGATCACACTTATTCGTCATCAGCAGCCACTTCCGAGCTTCAAAACCGCTCGTACCATGCTTCTTCTCGAGAAGAGTAGCTTTAGCAAAAATCATGACCGGGTTGTGGACACCTCATCATCTTCCACCATACTCTATGCTCGAGGTAACACTAATCCTAATGGAAATCGGAATTTTGGTCCTAATATTTGTCGTAATTTTGCGAGGGGACACTGTTAATATGGTGCTAATTGCAAGTTTCTACATGCCAATAACACCTTTCAAACGGACAACCGTGACCGCCGCCAACGACCAGCAGCCCCAGCCCCACCTGGCTCCGCTGGGACCCGTGACCAGCGGCTTCCTGGTCAGATGCCTTACTCGGTCAATAATGCTCGTGGTTCGCTGTCTTACTCGGTTCATCTCACAGCCCCACCATCGATGTTCCCAGCCCCGTGGCTCCTTCCTTCGCAGCTCCAGCAACCGACCCCGTACCACTACCCAGGTTACCCCCAACCACCAGCACCCTCACCGGGGTACTACCCGTCTGCCCCGCCACAGTCCAATTCAGCCCCGGGTTCAGCAGCTGGTTCCGTTCTTCACACTCAGGCTGGCACGTTCTCTGATCAGGCAACCGCACTTCCTCAGTCATTCAGTAATATGACATTCAAGGAACCCACTGATCAGGCATGGAACCTGGACACTGGAGCAACCTCGCATCTCACCGCGGATTCAGGTACCTTAAGTAAAGTTTTTAATAATTGTAATATACCATCTATTATTGTTGGTGACGGAAATTCCATACCCGTCACCAAGTCGGGCAAAACAATTTTACCTACACCCTCACGCCCGTTATACCTCCAAAATGTACTTGTTACACCGCGCATTATTAAAAACCTTATTTCCGTTCGTAAATTTACTCGCGATAATGATTTATCTGTTGAATTTGACAAACTTGGCTTTTCTGTGAAGGACCCTCAAACCCAAACCCGTCTGCTCCGATGTGACAGTGATGGAGACTTGTACCCGCTCACAAATCTTGCCTCCCCAAACTTTGCATTTTTGTTTTTAAATCAAGACACGTGGCACTGTCGGCTTGGTCACCCACGTGACGATATTATTCGCATTCTTAATTCGCAGGGTTTTATTTCAGTTAATAATAGTCGCAAAACCAATAGTTAGTGTGATGCTTGTCAACTTGGTAAACAAGTTAAACTTCCGTTTATTAGCTCTTTGTCGTCTGTTGAGTCTGCTTTTGACATTATACACTCGGATATTTGGACTTCTCCTATCCCGAGTGTCAGTGAAATAAAATACTATGTTTTGTTTTTAGATCATTTTTCACATTTTTTATGGGTTTTTCCTTTACGTAGAAAGTGTGAGACATTTACTAAATTTTTGCAATTTCGCAGCTATGTCAAAACGCAATTTAACACTGACATCAAGTCTTTTCAATGTGACCATGGGGGTGAATTTGACAACACGGAAATGCATTCTCTTTTTCAAAATCATGGAATTCTCTTTCGGTTCTCGTGTCCCAAAACCTCCCAACAAAACGGCAAGTCCGAACGCATGATTCGTACGATTAATAATTTAATCCGCGCATTACTTTTTCAAGCCAAACTTCCCCCAATCTATTGGGTGGAAGCCTTAAATATGGCGGTTCACTTAATAATTATTTACCCTCAACTTCTATTGACAACCACATCCCGTTCCAAAAATTATTTCACAAACCGCCATCTTATAATTTGTTAAAAGTTTTTGGTTGTTTATGTTATCCATACCTTTTTCCCAAACATAAACTCGAACCCCGCTCCACTCCATGCATATTCCTTGGTTACCCCTCTAGCCATCGCGGCTACCGATGTCTTGATTTAAAAACAAAACGCATTATCATTTCCCGCCACGTCATTTTTAACGAAAATACCTTTCCTTTTGCTACCACACAAAAACCACCACAAACTACACAACCTGCCTATGAATTTCTCGATACCAATATACCAGCCATTCTTCCCTTTTCCCAAGCCCAACCGAACACCCAGGCCCAACAAACTGACCAGGCCCATCCCGCTGATCCATTAGCCCCACCTGCACCGCCCACCCACCCACCCGACCCGCCTGCACCGCCTGCCCACCCGCCAGCTCCACCCACTGCACCGCCCGACCCGCCCACTGCCCCTTTCAATCCTCCGCCACCGCCTGCTGAACATCCGCCACCACCCGCTGAAAATCCACCACCCAACCCCGAAACTCCCCCTGCTGCTCCTCACCCTACACCAACACACCCCATGACTACTCGATTACGTCATGGCATCTCCAAACCAATTCAACGCCTTAATCTTCATACCACCACTATTTCGCCTATACCCCGCTCTTACCTCGCCGCCCTAAAAGACCCATTTTGGAATAAATCAATGATAGATGAATATACTGCACTTATTAAAAATAATACTTGGGCTCTTGTTCCCCGTCCGGTGAATGCTAACGTTGTTTCTTCTATGTGGCTTTTTAGACATAAACTTAATGCAGATGGATCACTCAGTCGTTACAAAGCTCGTCTTGTCTCCAATGGCCGCAGTCAGCAACAGGGGGTCGATTGTGAGGAAACATTCAGTCCAGTTGTCAAACCCGCGACCATCCGCACAGTTCTTAGTCTGGCTGTTTCTCGATCTTGGCCAATACATCAACTGGATGTTAAAAAAGCTTTTATACATGGTCATCTCGAAGAAACGGTCTATATGCAACAACCCCCAGGATTTATTGACAAAACTCACCCTGATTATGTTTGTCTTTTACAATGCTCTTTATACGGTCTTAAACAGGCTCCACGTGCATGGTTTCAGCGGTTTGCCTCCTATGTTCTCCGCCTTGGTTTTACACACAGCAAGACCGACACCTCCCTCTTTATTTTTAAACGTGGGAATGATACGGCCTATTTGTTACTCTACGTGGATGATATTATTCTCACTGCTTCTTCTACTACATTGTTACAGCGTATTATCAGGTTACTTAGCAGTGAATTTTCCATGACCGATTTGGGGTCCTTAAGCTACTTTCTAGGTATCTCTGTCACTCGAACAGCTAAGGGTATGTTCTTATCTCAGCACCAATATGCCACAGACATTCTGGAACGCGCAAATATGTTGAATTGTAATCCCTGCAAAACTCCCGTTGATACTGATACGAAGCTTGGTCCGAGCGGTCCTCCTGTCTCCGATCCAAGCTCCTACCGTAGTTTTGCAGGGGCATTACAATATCTTACCTTCACTCGTCCAGATATATCTTACGCTGTACAGCAGATTTGTCTACATATGCATGATCCACGTGAGCCTCATCTTCATGCCTTGAAGCGCATCTTACGCTACATTAGAGGATCTTTATCTCTTGGTTTACACTTATATGCCTCGTCAACCACTCAGTTGACCGCTTATTCTGATGTAGATTGGGGTGGATGTCCGGACTCACGACGCTCCACCTCCGGATATTGTGTGTTTCTTGGTGATAATCTTCTTTCATGGTCCTCTAAGCGCCAGCAGACTGTGTCTCGTTCTAGTGCGGAAGCCGAGTATCGAGGGGTGGCTAATGCAGTTGCTGAAACATCTTGGCTCCGCAATTTACTTCGAGAGTTACATAACCCGCTTTCTACAGCTACTGTTATTTTTTGTGATAATGTCAGTGCCGTCTACATGTCTGCTAATCCCGTTCATCATCAGCGTACTAAACACATTAAAATATATATACATTTTGTTCGTGACAAGGTGGCTGCAGGCCATGTTCGTGTTCTTCATGTTCCCTCACGCTATCAGTATGTCGATATATTTACGAAGGGTCTACCATCTCCATTGTTTATTGATTTTCGATCCAGTTTGAGTGTGCGTCCTACTCCCGCTCAAACTGAGGGGGCGTATTAGACTATATTTGCTTATTGTATTTAGTTAGCCCATATATAGTCTAGGGCTCAGCCCGATATAGGTTTATGTATTATATATATCCGTGTATGCTCTTATTTGTAATCAATGAATTCAATTATATTCCAATTATAATACCATTTTATTGATGACGTGTAACTGGTTTGTTTGTTAAAAAAATTCTCTAAAAAACCCGGTTCATATATCATTTATGAAAAAAAAATAAAAATTTAATACACACAATAGAGGTTACGAGAGTTGAATATATATAATAGTAAAACGGACAAAGTTTGTTATATTTTGATGCACTTAACCCTTATTTTTAATACATATATATGAACTTAATATATATACGAATCCCGCTCAAACATTAAATCGAATTCCATTCCGCTATATAATATATCCTTGAAAGAGTATATCTAGTTTCAACAACTCTAGAATCTTCTAATCCTGTCTACTTGCTAGTTATTTGGTGTTCACATATTCTTCCAAGGTCCACTTGGGCTAGAATGATACGTACGTCTAGGTTTTTCCATGAGTCGTGACTACTTATTTGTTGGCAATCACATTGCACATAGATCTGGTTTATTGCCTTGAATCATGGCCGTTTCAAGCTAATTTGGGGCCCGGAGCTAAATAAAAAAGTGGGGGCCCTAATAACATCTTTTTTGAATAAAAGAGGGCGGCACCTCCGAAATTTTTTTATTAATTGAAAAAGTTATTACAATTGAAAGCTAGGGACTCCCCACCTATGGAAAGGAAAAAGGCTATGAGACATGTCTAGATATATTATCTTTAGCATAATCAAAATTTGATTCTCTTATAGGTCCTTTTTCAATTAAAATATCTCTTAATTTATCATCAAGATATTCCCAATTTATAGGATCATAAATATCTAAAGACGGAACAAATTGCTCATTTTTATTTTCATTATCATGTGTGACATTATCATCTTCATGATTGTTATTCTCATTTTCAATATTAACATCTTCATGTGTGACACTTTCATCTACATTATTGTTAATTTCATTATCAATAGTGACATTTTCATGTGTAATATTGGCTGATTCATTTGCTGCATTTTCTTGTTCATTTAAAACACTAGAACTAGAAGAGCCTAGTTTTTTTATAAACTTATTCAGAGATCCTTTTTGTTTTTCTATAGATTGTTCAATTTTCTGTTTTTTTTTTCCTTTTTTCATGTCCAGTCATATATTTTCTAGGCATCATTTTATTAATTATTACTAAACAGAAGTGAGAAGTGGGAGGGAAAAAAGTCAGACCTAAGACTTGCTATGAAGAAGCCGATCAGTGACAGACAACAGACAACAAGCCAACAACCTCTGTTTTTCAGCAAGACAACAACTCTCACTCAATCTTGAATCAAAAACAGAAAAACTCTTCTACTTTTGTGGTGAATCTGCAAATCTAGAATCATAAACAATCAAGCAACAAAACAAAATAATCTGCCCAGGCAACAAACAATCCTTTTTATAATTCATATAAACAGGAAAAAAAAAGATCACAAAAAATAAACATACTCAAGAATCGAGTTCTTTGCTTGGTCAATCAGATATTCAGAATCAATTACAGAAATCGATTGCTTGGTGGCTTGAATGGTGCCTTGGTATCGAGCAATGTTTATGGCGTGTTAATGGTATCGAGCCGAGCAGAGGGAGTCATGGAGAGTGAAATCAAATTTCAGAATCGAGCTTGAGGGGAATAGATTCAGAATCGAAAATAAGAATTAAATCAAAATTCACTGGCCGTTTGAGATGATTATGAGTAATTATTGCTAATTCCTGTGATTTTGGGACTTGGTGAAATCGTTTTGGCGTTTGGTATGCCCGATGAGGCGATGATCCAGTTGGCAACCTCCGAATTTAATGCCTAGAACTAGAACAATCCAATCGGTGTTATGCTTCAATTTCTTTAGGGCTTTTTCTTTTACCAATTTTTTTAGGCCTTTTTTTATACCAATTTTTCCTTGGACCTTTTCTTTTACCAAATTTGTTTTGGGTATTTTCTTATATAAAAAAATTTTTGAGTCTCAAAAGTAACTAAATATAGAAGCTATATAAATGAGACATACAAATTTGGGAGCCCTATGAATTTGGGGGCCCGGAGCGGTCGATCACCTCGCACATGTCCACGCTACGGCCCTGCCTTGAATCTATATCATTTCATCAAAGTTATAAGATAGCTTAAACCTATTCGAAACTTTTATCTCCAAGTAAGACTTAAATGTTTATCTTCAATTAAAATATCAATCATCTACTTTGTTTGGTCGATCTCTATCTTGGCTTAGTAACTTTTTAACATTTTGAATGCTTTATCTTCCAAAGGTTTGTGATCTCTAAGCCCATTCATTGCAACATACAACTTGATTTTTAAATTGCCACTCGATTATACAACCCAAATCATGGCAAACAACATTCATATTTCAAACGCATATGGTTGATTCTTATATTCGAAAGATGTTTATTTCACTCACCACGACAATTTTCAAGACACGACCTACCATCCTTTCATTTCAATCTTTTATCATAACTCTTCAAGCATCATAATCACCTCGAATAGTTTTTCAAAACATTGACAACCCTATCTCATGTTGCAACACTCATTTAACACCCTGCCTTTCGGTACTTCAAGCAGAGCTCATATAAAACACCAATTGGGTTCAAAAATTCCAATTTCTCAATATTATAATGAAGACGGATATATGTATGTATTTATGTATGTATGTATGTATCTATATGTGTATGTATATTATAAACTCTATAAATTAATATTACATAGACCACCTAAATTATTAATTAAAAGATTTATTAATTAATCGAATAAAAATTACGACAATTCTTTAAATTGGGACAAAGAAAATATATTAATTTCTCTAGTTTATTAATTAATCAACTATTAATTTATCGAGTATCTACTGTATGTGTTAAAGTAAAATTCCGAAGCTTTGGACCTTCGTCCGATGACTGACGAAGGGGATACCAACAATACACACTAACAATAAATCAAATATATTTACTGTGATATTCAATACTCAAATGATTGGAGAGTTAATGCATAAAATGATATAAATGGTGTAATAAATAATATTCTGAGTCTGCCTATTACAAAGAGAATCATTTCTTATATATAGTAAATGTCCGGTCCTTGTCCGGAAGATAATAGACCGAAGGACCGGACTATTCTTGTCTGTCAGGCAGTCCATGTCCTGTAATGATGTGACTCACTCCTCTCCATACCTTTAAGTACACTGTAACAGTCTCAGGCATTTATTGCAAGACGCGTGACGGCGCTTTGTCTCTCACGCGCTCTTGCATTAAATGGTTCCACCCTCTGACATGAACGGCGACACTTCTGTCCTGTCAATACCGTTGTTTGACATCTCCAGGCCGTTGCTCCTCAAATACTAGGACCTCCGGTGTACTGGACGAAGGGCTTCGTCACTTGTGAGTAATAAACAGCCCCGTTGCTCCTTAAGCACTAGGGGCTTCGGTGCGCTGGACGAAGGGTTTTATCCTTTGTGGGTAATAAATACCCTACCCCAACAGTATGTATTCTATGTATATATTTATTTATATTCATATTCATACTAGTAGCGACGTTACTTGTTAAACTTTGGTTCATAATATAAATGAATTATAAATAGGAGGTGATAAGGGTTGGCAAGAAGAAGAGTAGGTTAAGATACATAAAGAAAAGTCAACGTCTAGTATCTCACTTTCAATGGTGAGATAGTAAAAGTACAAGTTTTACAAGTAACAAACACTTATGGTTCCTTAAACTTTTGCATGTATTAACAAACTTGGACGCCTTCTTCCTGGACCCAGATGGCTTATCTAACCACTGTTGTTAGCTCTTTGCGTGTCCACCTTAATTTGGTTTAGATATACCATACGAAATTTATTATATATGTTTAATAGCTCTTGTTATAATTACAATTAGACTAAACATAAACTAATTAAGCGTACACGATTATTGTATGTAGAGGTGACATAATAAATACGAATAGAGTAACCGGTAAAAATAGGTAACTAATACGATTAGATGCGTTAAATATTTATAGTAGTATCATAAAAATTGATTTTAAGAAGTTAAGTGTAATATAGATACATATTTGTATGCAAAATCAAGGGGTTTATAACTACGCTAAACTTATGTTGCGGCTATATCGATTATAGGAATATAAACGAGTTGGTTTTAACATAATACTTAGAAATAAACATAAACACTCTCCTACTTTTTTTTTCTTTCAAAAACAGTTTTTTTCAATTATTCTTATTGGTTCCGTCATAGAAAAAACAAGTTGTGTCTTAAAAAATTGGATTCATAGAACCTTGATTATTCTATTTTCAATGATGATCTTCAATTCGTTTGTAGTTTGGTTAAAGTGTGAAATAACATATGTACTTATTATAACTATGAAATACGAAAAGATGATGTGTAAATTTGTGTCGACCGTTCTATTAGAAAAAAGAGAAGTGATACATAAGCCTAAATTACATAAGCCTAAATATGCCTAATCCACACAAAACATGACACATGTATTTCCACTACTTATCTCTCATCATACCAACCAATCACTTATTTAACCAACCAATCACAATTTTAGGCCTATTTGTAGTCTTATGTAATTAGGCATATCAATCATTTTCCTAGAAAAAATGAAAGAAAGTTTGAATATTAACTTATCCATAAAATAGGCCGGAATCCTTTCAGACTTTACTAATAGATCCCATAGTCGACATATGAAAAACAAATCATATACCAAAGCACCTCATTACAAAATGCAAGATTGCAATTATAGTCGACATATGAAAAACAAATCATATACTGTTGAAGTAAATTTTAGTAGACTTGACCCTTCGTCCAGCTTCAGACGAAGGGGTTACAAAGTAGAGAATTCGTGTGCTATTAAATAGGTTTACAAAGCATTCAATGATACAAATGATTGAGTATTGAATGCAAGGAATGTTCAAACTAAGAGGCTTTATGATCAGGAGTAAAGGTGTTTCTTTTAGGATGCCCTTGAGTCATTAATTTCTTTGGGTTGTCCTTATATAGAACCCCTTCGGTTAATACCCGGAGGATACGTCCAGTCGGACCGGTCCGTCTCATCAGTCTTTTCATACGTGTCAGCAACGTGGCCGCCTTTACTTCACACCATTCTGTTGACTGTGACCGTTATTTAATGAAGAAGCGCGTGGGCGGCGCTTTGTCTCCCACGCTCCTCTTCATTAAATGCCACCATCCCTCTGTCTTGTCCGCATTTAATGCTACACTCTCTTCAATGTCCTTGTTTCCGGGACCTTTCCTGTGTGCCTTCGTCTTGCCGTTCCCTCTATTCCGATGCGCTCAATATCATCGGTATATATCCGGACGAAGGTATAGGGAGTGAGTGGTACCCTATCCCAACATCTCCCCCCCTAGCCTAGGGAAGTGAGTGTGATAGTGGGGGCCTACTTCTGATCGAATCTTCCCTAGACTATCATTGTCTGACGTTGCTACTCGCATTTAAAGGATCATCATTACCTGTTAGCCATTAATGCTTCTGATTTGACGGGAGGGAATGATTGATTGATTTGAGGCGGTATTAATTTTCCTATAAATACTCTTTAATCCCCTTATTTTCATTACCCTTTATTTCTTCCCTTATATAATTCGTATCCACTGTTTTCTTGTTTTTGATTTCGCCGATTATGGGTAAAAATGATATGTTAACTACTCGCTGTGCCGTCACGCCAGTTTCTTTCGCTGATTTCATCACTGAGTTTGGGTTGAAAATGGAATGGCGTCCTTGCAATCCTCCTGATAACTCTATCGTTACCAATTGCCCTGAGGGTTCCATAGCGATGTACACTCGCTTTTTCGATGCCTCTAACGTTCGAATCCCTTTTACTCGTTTCTTCCTCTCTGTTATTGAATACTATCAACTGTGTCCGATCTAGATGAATCCAATGGGAGTTCTGAGGATGACGAATTTTGAGTTGCTGTGTAACGCCCTGGGTTTTTCCGCCACTTTAAACCTTTGGAGAAGCTTTTTTAGGTTAATTCGTTCCGGGGATTGGTTTACCGTGGAGCGCCGGCCAAGGGTGGAGAACGGGGGGGTGGGAATGTTTTAGCCCAGCGCCCGTTAGTGTGAAGCAGTGGAAGGACAAGTTCTTCTGGCTAGATGCTTCGGTTGCGCCCATACTGATGCATTGGAGACCCATTCTGGTCGGTGCCATTCCTGATCCCCCTCCTGCCCTTACCGAAGAAGAAACTGAACGTTGTCAATTGATTTCTGTAAACAAGATTCCAGTTCGGACTCACGTCGAGGCTGTATTGGTTTTGGGTGGTGTGAGCCGTTGTTGGGCTCCTTTAAATCTCAATCCTTCCATCCAATTTAATGGCGCTCGTAAGCTTATTATATTTTTTTTTTTTTTTTTTTTTTTTGGTGGACGAATGTCTGATTCCTTTGTTATGTATATCTTATAGCCATATCTTTGCTGGACTACTTGAAGCTTGACACTTTGACTGGGGTTTCCTTCCCCGTGGTTCCCTTGGGAGAGGATATTGTTCATATCTTGGATCAGGGTGTTGGGAACTTCGTCTTTCCTTCCACTGAAGTGCGTTCCTTGATATCTGGGGTACCGGCCTTGGTGGTTGACCCTCCTCCTCCGTCTGTCTTTTCGCCTATGTCAGAGATGCTGTCCGGAGGTCCCGGCACCAGAGTTAAACGGAGAAGGCTTTCTCTTTCTAATGGTAGACTTTTTTCGCTTTTCTCCCCCTCTTTTTTTTTTTTTTTTTTTAATGTATCCTTTGTGTGCGCGGCAGATCCCTCTTTTCACAGTGCCGGCCTTAAGATGAATGTTCCTTCTGCTCAGCGGGCCACCTCTTCTCATCCTCTGTCTCTTTCTTTTTCGGATGAGTCAGATGTTGGGAAGCCTATTTTCTCAGGTAGCCGAGGTAATAGTGCTAACAAGGAGGAGAAAGTGGAGAGTGCGCCGGTTAACTCTTTTGACGCTGAAGCCGGAGGTTCCTATGCGCCTCGCTCGCCAAGTGACAGGGAAGGTCCCTCTTCATCCCGATACTTGCCAGGGTGGGGGGTTAAGTGCAACAGCGAGATGTTTGATCCCCATGTTTGTCAAGACATGTTGAACTATTTTGCTACCCCTGCCGAATCTATTCGTTGGGGGAGTTTTCCTGATGAGGCCCTGGTTGAGCATTTTAATGTGTTACTCGGCCCAGTTGGCAGTAGCAGGTACCGAAACTCGTGGCCGTTTTGTGGCCTCTCGGAATAGTGTTGTGCAACTTGAGGGGTCTCTTACCCAGGAGAAAGGTCGTGTGTCGACCTTGAAGGCTAAAGTTAAGAACTTGGAAAAGGAGAATGTGAAGCTTCGAAACGTACCAGGGTCCAACTCCACAGGGCGGTACATGGTTTAAGGAAACATGCTGAGTCCCTTCGTCGGGTTAGGGATCTTGAGAACCTCGTTCGTGATTTGCAGGAGGTAAACAGTGAACCTGTGATAGGGCAGTCTTCCATGGCTGCGGATTCAAGCATGAAGCTAGTTTCCATTGCTGAATGGGAAGGTTTGGTTGGAAAAGTGAAGTTGTCAGAGGTTAGTGATGAGAAGGCTACAGCTGGTGTAGCTATTGACGGTGAGAGGGTTACCGCTGGTGATGCTTCGGAAGGGGCGATCACATTGGAGGATGAGAATCGAAGGCTTCTAGTTGAGAACGCCAGATTAAGGGAAAAAGCTACGTGGCTGGTTAAGGAAGGCATTAAGTTTTTTGTGGAAAAGCTTCACCAGAGCCATGAGTTCAGCGCACCTTATGGGGAACTTGCCACCTTGTTTTCTGCAACTGGATACACTCTTGGAGTACGCAACGGCTTCCGTCAGGCTCGTTTGAATCTCCCCCTTCAAGCCACTCCCAACTTTGACCCTAATTCTGAAGCCAAGCTGGATGAAGTTCTTGAGCGCATGCGTCACCCTTCCTTCCCTTACTTGGAAGTACTTAGTCAAAGTCATGAGCTATCGGTGGAGGATTTGAAAAAGCTAGAACCTGCTGCTCCGGCTATCGAGTGATTTTCTTTTATGCTTGGTATTATATGTAGCTTTCTCTTTGTAATCTGTGTGACTTTTCAGACACTTATTTCCACTGTTTTGTGTACTGTGTTTTTAATGTATTAGCGCCAAGGCGCGCGTTTTTCCCCATATTTCTATTAGTTACTTCCTTCTTCTTTCTTTTTTATTTATTTCGTCATATACGTATATATGGTTGTTAGGCTGGGAAGCGTCCTTCCCAGGAGAGTACTTAGAGTCTCTTTTTTTTTTTTTTTATATATATATCTTCACTAGGATATGCATTCAGACTAGTGGGTGTGAAAACTTCCGTCTCTATTCGAGAGCCGGTATATACTTGATATAATATGAAAGCTTACAATCATCACATCCTAATAAAGGTAATTACCTTTTACAATTTTAGACATAACATATCCTTAATAGGCTGCCTTGCCATATCCGGGGGGGTGGTCCATCAATGTAGAGAGATTGTGAGTTGTCTTTATGTGTCTGGGATGATGATTCTGTCCTTCCTTCCTTCTGGCCGTTTGTAGGCGTGGGGAAGAGCATCGGTATCTCGGCGATGAAATCCACCGGTATCTGTCCTCTCATGGACTGTCTGGGCCTAAACTCGATTGAATAGCCTTCCAACTCCTTGGCCCATCTTGCCAACCTTCCCGATACGGCCGTCGTTGTGAGCATACCTTCGATGGGTAGTTCAGTCATGACCACTATTGGGTATTTTTGGAAGTACCGGGGTAAACGCCTGGACGTGTGTACGAGGGCCAGCGCTAGTTTTTCCTTGGGTGGATACTTTACCTCCACTGCTCTTAAGTGTTGCTTACTAAAATACACAGGCCTATGCCTTCCCTTTTCTTCTGTTGTCAGTACTGCACTTATCGTGTTGTTGGAAATTGCCAGATACACGAATAACTCCCTACCTTCGCTCGGGGCTGCGAGGATCGGCAGCTGTTTAAGGGATTGCTTTAGTTCTTGGAGGGCATCTTCCGCTTCGGTCGTCCAGACGAAATCCGTCCTATCGACTCTTTTCTTCAATGTTTCTAAAAAGGGGAGCGTGCGTTCGGCCGACTTTGAGAGGTGTCGACTTAAACCGGTCAATCCTTTATTGAGACTCTGTAACTTCCTCTGGTGCTCTGGAGATTTAATCTCTGTGATTACTTTTATT